>JAGXJF010000938.1:0-177187 GCA_019208055.1 Stipa capillata
TTACCTTCAAAAGGGAGGATCGTGCCGTGTCGCACGCCTGACCCACGGTCAATCCCTGGAACGCGGTCTCCAGATCGGCAACAGCAATCTGCTCGGCGGCCTCCTGTTAGAACTCCGCCTCCACGGCGGTGTCGGTGAAGTGCGAGGGAGTGAGGCGCCCCGCCAAGCGGAGCGTGCTCGCCACCCTTGGTAGAGCGCTATCTCCAGTAGCTGCCAGGAGTGTCACAGGAGACTGCACCGAGTGCGAGGCGGAGTTGGGGGCTGGCGACGCCCCCGCTGGCGCCGGCTCCTCGTCACTCCCTGGCGCCTCGGCTGGGACAGCCACGACGTCGACGACCCGGGGCGAGAGGACGATCAGGTCGTCGTCAGAATCAAGGTGGAAAACCCCCGGGGGAGGCGTCGAGACACGCACGTCGCGGCCCCTCAGCGCCGCCTCAAGCTCGCTAACAAAGACGCCCGCCCCTACGTCGGGCGCGGTCTGCGTCTCCTCCGTGTCACCCGCGTCACCATCATCGTCGTCGTCCAGCGCGGACTCGCCGTCCCACCCAGTGCCACCAGGGGGGATGGCACCGAAGAGGCCCTTCCCGATCCCGGGCCCCAAGCAAGGAAGAACAAGGATGGCGGCGTCCTCGGGAGCAGCATCACCTCGCACGATGTCACCAGGAGCCGCGCCGCCTCGAACTCGCACAGTCGGTGAAGTGGCGGACGAGCCAGACTTGTCCACACGGGAGCCAGACGCTCGCTTCGAGGAAGGGGCCTCCCCCGCGTCGCTGGGCCGGGGACGCTTGGAGCTCCCCACACGCATCTCCTCACTAGTCAGGGGCTTAGGACGCGCAGGCACCTCCAGCTTGTAGTACGCGCACCCCCTGTTCTCCCGACCTTCAGGGAGTGATTGGAGCAGCGTCCACTCCCTCACAATGAGTTGCCCCAAGAGCTCTGATGCCGCGTCCTCGGCATGACAAAGCCCGACACCTGTCGCAAGGCGAACGAGGATGAGTAGCCAACGACAATAAAGTATATGGAAGGGTGGGGGAGTTGAGTATCAGAAATGAGGCAAGGAAGACATACCCTCTCGGAGAGGACAACGCTGAAAAGCACATCCGCTCACCCCCACCCTCGATGGACAAGGAACGAGCTCCAAATCCCAATCTGTTGAGAGTGGGTCGATCCCCAGTAGGCAGAACTCCTCGACAAGGTCGTGCATCCCAAACCGACGTGACATACGCCCAAGCGCCTTGATCCGGGTCGTCTCCGTGCTGGACAAGTCAACGGGCACTGCACCGCTCACCTGAAAGGAGTCTGAGACAGGGGCGAACCTCTTCTCGTCGTCGCGGAAGAAGAACCACGCCTTCTCCAAATCGCCCCATTGGCCCTTGGACGCCTGGGCCGGGTAGTCAACGGAAAGGCCCTTCCGCGGCGCGCGCTTCCTGAAGCTCACCGCGCCGATGCGAGAGAGAAAGTCACCGCTCTTCATCTCGAGGAGAGTGGTGGAGACCACAGGCTCGTAGAACCAAGCGAAGAGTCGCGGGGTGGCCTTCATCTGCATGGTCCTCAACGCCCACTCGAAGACCGCTACCTTCACGAACACCGACGGGTGAAGGTCGGAAACCCTGACTTGGTAGTACTCCAGGAAGTCGTGGAAGAACCCGCATGCCGGCAGGTAGAGCCCAGCATCGAACTGCGCGGCGAAGACGACGACGCCGCTGCCATCACCGCTGGCGCGCCTCACGTTCGCTGGGGGGACTACACCGGGGCACCTCTTCTCCTGAGTAGCGGTGGGAAGCTTGCCGGCCCGCACCAGGACGTCGATCAGCTCTTGATCAGCAGTGGAGCGCCCAACCCACGAAGTGTACTTCATCCCCTCGACGGACTTGTCCTTAGCCATCGCTCCCTACACGCACGAGTAAAAATGAGAAGACAGCGCTACCGCGCCAACAGCAACTCACGAAGACACGGTGCCAAGTGCGTAGTGAAGCAGAAGACGAGGGTGCACGCATGACAAAATCGTCGACCAACGAGTACCTCGTCACGCCGCGGTGGGAGCCCGACGTCTGCCGTAGTGACCGGGTGTCTGGAGCTGCGTGGTACGCTGGGCACGGGAGTCTGGTGTCGAGCCCTCGAGAGTGCCCGTCCAACCACCTCGCGGTCTTGTCGCCCCCTCACATCACGGTGGACCTGAACGCGCCTGGCCGCTCCACGGCCTCGACGGGGAAAGCCGCCCCCGTCACATCCGCTCCTCTGCTGCTCCCTCGGTGGGGACCTCGAAGTCTGCCCACGTCGAGCGGGACTACGGCCGACTCTGCGAGCACCGTTGCCGTCCTCGCGTCGTGTCGCGCCGCTCCTTGCGCCCCGAGCAGGAAGCCTCGCCAGCGCGCCCTCCACGTCGCCCCGGAACGTCACGGGGGTCTTGAGCGAGCGAGACCACGGTCGATGCGACGCGGTCGCTGCGACGGGTCCCGTCACTATCTCCTCGCCAGCGCACGCTCCATGTCGCCCCGGAATGTCACGGGGGTCTTGAGTGAACGAGACCGCGGTCGATGCGACGCGGTCGCTGCGACGGGTCTCGTCACTATCTCCCCGCCAGTCGATCCCGAATATCGCAAGTCAGAAAGAGGCAAAAGCTGGCGAACCTGTTAAGTCCCTGCAAGAGAAAGCGAATAGACACGGGAACAAGAAATCATTCCATGGGACACGCAGCACCTAGCGATAAAAGCGTGAACAGATACGACATCACCACGGCATTTGCAAATACGTCTCGTCAATCACGCTAAAGGAACAAGCACAGCAACGAGGACACATACGCGCGGCATTGGCAAGACTACATTGCTCTGCTCGAATTATATGTACATGGCAAGAAGTAGTAAGAAGGGGGAGTATCTGCATGTGCGACGACGTGCGTCACTCGTATCGCCTACCCGAGAGGCTAACAATTCATTTACACGACGTACAACGAAGGTGCAACGATACGAGGAAGGCGGCTGCATCCACCAGCACACGCACACCAAGTCCATCTCATGCATTGTGGTAAAAATAAAGTAACAGGCCATCTCATGCATTCTAACAAAAATGCGGTAGCAGGCCATCTCATGCATTCTAACAAAAATGCGGTAGCAGTCCATCTCATGCATTATAATAGAAATACATCGAGTCCACCTCATACATGGCATACAGAGAAAACAATAACAGTCCAATGTCTACACCCGTCGCCGCTTCACATGCCCAAAATGAAAAGCTATTTACGACAACAGTTCAGCATACCAGCACCCGCGTTTCTCATACATCACATAAGCAACGCACGCCTCACGACATAGTACGAGGGACAAAGGCAATCAGCAGCACCCCGGAATAGTTACCCTCGAAGACCGGCAGCAACGCCCGAAGATGGCAAAGGCTCAAGCAGTTCGCTCAAGCAACGGCAGCCGCCGGTTGCAGCGGCGCGGCAGGGAGCGCCCGTATTGGCCCGTCTGGATGGCACGGTGAGGACCCTCCACGATGACTCGGCTCATGCCGCAGCAATGCCGCTCCTGACCTGCAAAAGAGAAACGCGCAAACGTGGCGGCACGGCTCGGCCAAGCAGTGGAAGTGGCCCGGCGGCGTCTCCCGAAGAGGGCCCGGCACGGCAGGCGGCAGCGTGGTCTGGAGCGGGGGCTTCGCTGCGTGGCCTGAAGGGGGGCCCCGGTGGCGCGGCTCGGCCCAGCGACGGAGGCGGCCCGGCGGTGTCTCCCCGAGGCGAGCCCGGCCTCCCCCGCGGCGGCCCAGGAGCTCGCGGCGGCGGTCCGGTGGCCGCCTCTCTCGACGGGGTAACCCGACGGCGACGGTCGGCGCGGGCCCGGGCGTGAGGCAGCCTCGGCCCGAGTGGAGGCGGCCGGCGTGGCCCCCAGCGTGAGGCGGCCTCGGCTCGAGTGGAGCGGCCGGCGCGGGCCCCGGCGCGAGGTGGCCTCGGCCCGAGCGGGGGCGGCCTGCGCTGGCCTCGGTTGGGGCGACCACGGCGGAGGCGGAGGCCCGAGCGGCGCCGGAGGCGGAGACCCGAGCGACCACAGCGGAGGCGGAGGCCCGAGCGGTGCCGGAGGCGAAGACCCGAGCGGCGCCGGAGGCGGAGGCCCGAGCGGCGGCGGTGGAGCAGCAAGGCAGCCGGCTCACGGGGGCCCGGGCGGCGCAAGGCGCAAGGCGGCGACGGCGGCGGCTCCTGGGGGCTCGGCGGCGGCGCGGGTGGCCCGAGTGGTGGCGCGCTCCGAGCAGGGCAGCAGCAAGAAGCGGCGGCGGCGCTGGGGAGAAAAGAGAGAGAGAGACAGGGGGGCGGCGGGTTGGGGACTTGGGGTTGCTTTTATGGCCCCCCCCTCAACCCTAGCGGCAGCGTGGGCCGAAGCCCAATCCGGCCCAGGGAGGGAGCGGTTGCACCGGCCGGTTGGAGCACAAAAAAGAAAAGAAAGAAGAGAAGGAGAAAAGAAAGGAAGAGAAAAAAAAGAAAAAAGAAGAGAAAGAGAAAAGAGAAGAAGAAAAGAAAAAGAAGAAAAAAATAAATAAATAAATAGTTTTTCCGCAGATTGGACTCGGAGGGTTTTTTTCACTAAGTCCTCTGTTTTGCCGCGTGATCCCGAGCATTCGTATTCCGCAAACCCGGGAACATCGTGACCATCCTGAGTTCGTTAGTCCGGCCAGCGCGCCGACCCCGCCAGGATCGGTGCGCCGGTCCAGACGGGCACTAAATGACCCCCCGCACCGACGAGGGACTACTGTTGGGGAGGGGGTCCCCGCGCTACCCGGTTTCAACGCCTTTTCGTACTTAGAGGAGATCAGCGCAACCCCAACCTCGTCGCGGCATCAAGACCGCGCGACGCCTCCTCCGCGACAACGCCGACCTCGTTGCGGCATCAAGACCGCGCGACGCCTCCTCCGCGACAACGCCGACCTCGTCGCGGCATCAAGACTGCGCGACGCCTACTCCGCGACAACACCAACCTCGTCGCGACGCCAAGACCGCGACGACACCAACCTCGTCGCGACGCCAACACCGCTCAAAGACGGGACCGTGGCGGCGACAAGTCCGAGCATGACGGGCGGGACCCCCGGGATATTCCCGGAATATTCTCGAAGGAAAAGACCTACGCGCCCCTAGGGGCGTTAGTACATCTAGGGGTATAGTTGTAAAACGCCTGAGGGCATCCCTGTAATCTCCCTACCCCTCTTTTTTCCCTATAAATAGAGGGACACCCCTCCCATTTGAGGGATCCAGAAATTCTGAAATACACGTTTGCTTGCTGCTCCTCTCCTCCGGTTCGCAACCTCGCAGCGAGTTCGAGCGTCTTCGCGTCGGGTAACCCGCGTGTGCGGCAGCGGTGTCTTCACACGACGTAGTTTCCCGTGTAACCCTCGTCGGTCCGTGGAGCCGTACGGGGGTGCCACAAGTTTACTGTCTAGTCCTCGTTGCAACGACAAGTTGTATTAGAAGATAAATGAAATCCGATGGTCTATGTTGATCGGACTCTCAAAAATTCATTCAGACTCAGATTTGAACAAACTTATAGTCTATCTTGATCAATTCAATGAGACGAACACAACACGATCACGAATCTTCCATTCTGTTATATTGTATTGAGGCAATGAGAATGGTTGCAGGAAAAAAATCCTTGTATTGATGCACTTGTAATTACAAGCTTATATACAATCTTAAGGGATGAGAGGGAAAATATATCCTTTGAAAGAGACACCTCTGAGTCATTAGTAACTGCTAATGATAGTTAAGAAATTTGATCATATGTTTGATATGTTTGATTCGTAACGCTCTCCCTTAATCAATTCCAGTATCATATCTAGTTCATCTGAAAAACTCCTCTAAAAGCCCTATGGGAAAATATGAGGAGAAATATAGAATAATAGTATGTCATAGAAAACTCATCTAAAACTCAATGAGAAAAATAAGGAGGAAATGATATGACATATATGAATGCTTATATCAATATTGCATCACTAGAAACCTTTTATGAGAAACCATATTGGACAAACTCATAAAGGAAAAGAGTACAATATATATAATTTGAAGATCAATAGCGGGTTATAATTTAGGAATTTACATCCCCTGAACCTTATAAAACATGAAGACGTCTCATACCGATTCCATGAACATATTTGGAACGTAGACGTCGGTAAAGATTTCGTAAATAAATTTACTAAATTTTTACAAGATTTTGTTTGCAAGATTTTTATTTCCCCATTCTTCTGCAATTCATGGGGATAAAATAATTTAAGAGCAATGTTTTGTGATATTGCCTTTTACAGATTTGAACAAACTTGTAGTCTATCTTGATCAATTCGATGAGACGAACACAACACGATCACGAATCTTCCATTCGATGCATGGTTTAAAAAGTCAAATTTATCCCTTCATCTCGGGTTTTTGATCAACCTCATTTTTTAAAAACTTTGACATTTCTTTAGTTAATTCTGAAGTGTTACAGCTGGAGGTGATAGGAAACGTGGCGTAGATCCACCAAAGTTGGAGAAGACACGCACATAACAATAGAGCGATGGAGATTGGATCAGGATGACGGCAGAGCAAAGAGATGGCAAAGTGCGGCGATACGCACAGACGAAGTGCCTTCTCGACTGTACATATCTCATAGAGTAGCACGACAGAAGCATGGCAGTGGTCTAAATATTACAAACTCAATTCACAAACTCGTAATACAACAGAAAGTCTTACAACATATCCCCAAAAGTACGGGAAATTTAAAACCGTTATCGTTTGACTACGCAAAAGTCTTCACTACTACTCTCGACTCACTCGACCTACTAACTACTCGGTGTTGATCTCGTCGTGGAACTCGACGTAGTAGTTGACGCCTCCGTCTTCCTTTGTCATCACCTGCTCTTCGGGAACTTCGTCATCGACCTCGACGTAGATCACCTCCTCCGCCGTCGTCGGCTCACAGTCTACTCAAAGGAATTAAATAGAGGGATGAGTACAGAAGGTACTCAACAAGTCCAGGAATAGCAAAGAGGTGTTTAATGGACTATCTACTGAGAACGGCAACGTTCTCCAAAAGCAATGCAGCTGGAGAAGGTAAGAGAGTCAAGTTTTAATTAAAGAGACTAATGATCTCATGTCTCACAAGCTGCTAGGATTCCCGGGTTCCCAGTTCCAACCGGGAACACGGAGTGACAATGCCACAATTCTATACACTCTGCAGAGGTGCGCAACTGTACCCACAAACGACTACAGTCATGTATCTGAGGTGGCCAAGCCTCATCTACACTCCTGAGGTCACAGAGCCGTTTCACCGCCCGCTTGGCCATACTCCACGTCGTAGTCCATATAGGACTACCGGTCCAAATCTCTTTGTGGCTAACCCTATGGTTAATTCCACATTTTCAAATAAGATGTGGCTAGTCCGGTGACTAATACCACTTGCTCAAATAAGATGTGGCTAGCCCGGCGACTAATACCACTTGTCCAAATAAGATGTGGCTAGCCCGGCGACTAATACCACTTGTGGGCAGCCCTATGGCCGAACCACATCAACAACTGTGGGTAGCCCTATGGCCAAACCACCTTCCCGGTAGCCGATACCACTACCGAGGTCTTGCGTTCCCAGGGGAGTATGAACTTAGGGCAAAGGTACTTTGGCTCAGCCCCGCCCATACAGGGTATGTGGTAAGCGCGTTCGCTACGGCCCTTAAGCACATTCGATCATTGGTTGCATTAACCTTATATGAAACATTCCCGTGTGATGAAATCCACCTTCCCAACTGTGCCAAACTGCACCCATACCAGGATTTCATCACCCGCCATGCCATCGCCCAAGAACTGGCGATCCAAAGTAAAACAACAACAGTTGATTAAGCTTAGAAAGTAAGTTTTGTGCAGGTTGTAGACAAGAGGGAAATTGGGTAAGGCATTCTCAACGGACATGAACAAGAAACTGGACTTGCCTGGTATCGGATTGAAAATGGAGTTCGAAGGGTTTACTTGTGGAACTCCGGCTTCTGGCAAGAAAAGCAATAAAGTCTGATAAGGACTTATTCAAAAGATACAAAATATGAATGCAAATGACATGTCATGGCATGCATGAGATGAGGTGTCCATCAACATGTTCTAATGGAATTAGGTATAGGTTACTAACATTTCTTTTCTGAAAATTCATAAGTTCTTAAAAGAGTAACTAAATTTTAGTTATTTATCAAATTTATGTCGATCTCTCATCTATTAACCTACCTTTGGTTCACTTTACTTAAAGTCTAGGACCTTCGCTAAATCTTTATTTACTTGATTTCGGAAAACAAGTAAGGATCTTAAGAGATTAACTTAGAACTTAATTTCTTTATGGGGGAATAACACATGTTATTCCAACTTAGAGTTAATTCAAGGTTTTAACTAAATTTGGATTCTTTTAAAAGAAATTTTCCTTAAGTAATTGTTTTAGATTCTAATTTGCTTTTTGATGAACACTTACATCTATATCTCTTTTCCTTCATATTTCTTTTGGAAAGAAGAAAAGAAAAAGTAATCCATTTCTTGTCATAAAAGATTTAGAACATATATATATATATATATACACTTTTTAATACATATATGTAATTTCTTTTTAAACTTCATGTTATTTTGAGGTTTTTTCCATTTTCCATTTTCATTTCCTTTTACTTTAAACCTAATTATTCTAACCCTACCCAAAACACTCACACTCTCCCTCTTCTTACCTAATCCCTAAATCCCCAATCTCTCATCTCTCACCCTCATGCGCCGCCGCCGCCTGCTCCCTATTCTCCCTCGGCCGGCCTCTCTCTCTCTCTTCGGCGCCGCCGCCTGAGCTTCCCTCGGGTCTCGCCGCCCTCCTCCTCGGGTCGCTCCGCCGGTGTTGCTCCGGCCGTGAGCCGGTGGCTTGGCCTTGCCTTGCCATCCCTTGGTCACCGCCTCCCCAAGAGCCGCTCTGGCGTGCCCCACCTTAGATGTCCCGCCGCGCCGCCCGAGGTGGCTCGGGCCTGGCGTCGTAGCTCGCCGTCGGCGGTGCTCCGCTAGGTCCGCCCCTCGCCGGTGGCGTGGTGGAGCCGCCCCCGTCGCCGGCCTCCTCTACAGGTAGGGATTTCTTTCCCCATTCTTCTCTGCTTTTCCCCCAATTTCTAGGGTTCTTGCTCTGGTTGGTCCGGTTGCTATGCTTGGTTAAAATTTGGTTAGGGTTCCAAATCCCTAGATAGATGATGTTAGCATTTTTACCTGGATTGGAATTCTTTGCGTTAAGGACGTATTCCTTACATTACGAAGGGCATGCTGCTACACTGGTCTGACTCGCTCTATATGAATGTCTTGCCTACCCTTTCCAATCTTCACCCTTAAGCCCCAACTTCTTGGCAAGTATTACCGTAACTTTAATCCCTAGCAGCTAATGGTGATGTGCGGTGGTATGGATCCTAGTCTTCATATTTTGCTATACACAGATGCTAGAAATTTGTTAAATATTTGCCATCTTAATTGTGTGCTACTGAAAATGCTTTGCTTCTAACGTGTTATTTTCTATGTGATCATGTGTGTGCGTAGGTGTGCTTCATATACTTTACCAACAGCTGTTATACTTGGTCATTAGCTAAATTAACAAGTACTTTAATATTTGAGTTCCTCTTCTTCCAATCTGTTAAGAACAGATGCTAGTCGGGTCTTAGTTATTCTTTGTTCTCTTTCTTATGCACAATTTTATGCCAGTTTGTTAGCTGGGAAAAACAGATACTGTGCTTGGCTAGCTCCTCTCTATGATGGTTTTTATTTTGCACATGGTTTAGAGAAAGGTATATTTTCCGGTAAGAGCAGATATTCTACTGGGCCTTTGTCTAATTTTACTTCCTGCACATATACTGCCATCAGCTTTTATTATTCAGATAAAACAGAATACTGCTATAAAGATGCCTAATTGCTACCTTATTTCAATGTGATGCTTTCTTTGAATAGATTTTGAAAGAGGTAATAAGAACAGGTTACTACACTTGAGTCTTAATTGATGCTTACTTCTTCCTCTTTAGTATGCATTCATATCAATTCGTTTAACTAACAGAACAGATGCTCATTTGATTCTTAGTCTCTTCATATCTTTCTTCTTATGTGCATATACATCAACCATTAGTTTAACTGAAAAGGACAGGACTACACTTGATTCCTTAACTAAGTGTTTCCTGTATCTATGCATGTATATACATATCTTAGCCACTAAACTGAAGAACAGATGTTGACGAGGGGAGCCCAACCAGGTAGGCCCAACACCGTGAGTCGGCCCAACAACCTTGCGAAGGCCCACTCGGACGAAGGCCCAAGAAAAGGCCTGCTACAGTGCAACGTCCGGGTGCCATCAATACAGGCGTTACAACTCATCAAGCATACGTTTCAACCGGCATGAAGACTGGCGTTACTCGGACTGTACTCCATGTAAATGTCCCCAGTTAATCTACACTGTAACGGCAGCCCAGCCGACTGACCGAGTCGGCTGGAGTGCAGGCCTATATAAGGCCGAGCCCCCCATGCAGAAGGGGCGAGATCTGACTCTCTGAGCTTAGCTTTCTAGCAATCTTCTTCTTCAACCTCCTGTACTCTCTTTTTCACGCAAGATCATCAAATACATTCAGCAGGAGTAGGGTATTATCTCCATCCTTGGAGAGCCTGAACCTGGGTAAAGTTCTTGTGTGCACCGCCTAGATTTTCCATACACGCATTTCCCGACAATCCTATTACAAATGGATATTGCCGCGAATTCCCCGCGACAGTTGGCGCGCCAGGTAGGGGCAGCGTGCATTGGAACCATGATCCAGGCGGGATCTTCTCCCACAGCTGGTGGCAAGCTCGTCGCCGGCAATGTGCCGTTCATGGCACATCCTGAAGGCTCGGAGTTCATTTTCGGCAGCCTTCGTTTCATGGCCGACGCCCTTCGGCCAGCTGCGTCTTCAAGATTCGCGTCCCTGCCCTGTGGTGGAAGCGAGTCCCGAGCTCCGGCTCGGATCTCCTCCGCTCCGAACAAGAACTCCCAGTTCGTCGCCATGGTGGGCGCTGAATCTCTCCTCCCCCTTCTGGATTCCGAATCCGATGGGGATGAGAGTTCGCACAGCCACACTGCCTCGGCTGAGGTGTATGTGGTTGGGGACGGCGCCGCAGATGGTGCGGGTACGTCCGCTGCAGCGGCTCAGGGCGGCACTCGAGCACCTGCATACGCCCATCGACGGACAATCGGAGGCCGAGAGGGCCTTGGAGGCCTCTCGGCGAGCCCTTCTTGCTGAACGAGAACGCCTCGATCAAGAACGGGCGGCCCTTGAACAGCGAGAGCGGCAACCGAATGATCCCTCACGGTTCGCGCAGTCGCGCGAACCGGCGAACTTCTTCAGCCGCACGAAGGAGCCGGGCTACTCGGGCCCCACTCTTCGGGCGAGCAACAGGATGGAGTCGCTGTCTACCAGACACCGGCTCAAAACCTTTTTGCGGCTGCTGCGCTGGCCGACTCATTGCCGCCCCCGGCAGATGGCCCCGCGGCAGAGATCCACCGCCGAGTCGTCACCTTGATGAAGACGGCGGTGGAGCAGCAACAAAATGAGGCCGGGTCGGTCAGCAACCGACTGGCCTCCCAAGCGACTCGGAGTCGGCCGTCGGCAGGGCCCGAGTCACCCTGTTACCGTTGGCTCGTCGCAGCCGAGTCGGTCTACGAATCGGCCTGACGCTCGTCAGGAGATCAACCGAGCTCCAGGCTGAGCGGCGACAAGCCGGCTCCCTCCGAGCAAACGACGCCCGTGATGCTCGGGATGATATCGAGGGACGACGGGCAGCCCGGATTCGGGCTGAACGGCGCGCTGGCGAAGTCAACCAGCCGGGTGGCTCTGCCTCCACCGGTCCCGCTTTGCTTCAGCAGGCGGATTCGGGGCGAGCCGTTCCCGGATCGATTCCGAATCGCCAGCGGCATCGACAAGTATGATGGCACAGCCAAGCCGGAAACTTGGCTTGCCGACTACTTGGTCGCCTGCAACATAGGAGGAGGCAACGAGCGTGTCGCCCTCCGAAGCCTACCCCTGATGCTGGAAGGGTCGGCTCGGGCATGGCTTAACAGCCTGCCCGAAGATAGCATCTACGACTGGAGGGACCTCCAAGAGGCCTTCATCAAGAACTTTGAGGGCACGTATAAGCGCCCTGGGAACGCCCAAGACCTGTGGCTCTGCGTCCAGGAGAAGGGCGAGTCGGTCCGCGATTACATCCAACGCTGGACCCGGCTGCGCAACTCGATCGAGGATGTCACCGAGATGCAGGCCATCCAGGCCTTTTCCCAGGGAGTTAAATACGAACTCCTCAAACACAAGTTGGCCCGGTCTAACATCCAGACCATGGGCCGACTCATGGAAGTCGCCAGCAAGTACGCGACGGGTGAAGAGGCGATGCGGTACGAGGACAAAGGCAAAGCAAAAGCCGAGTCTTCGAGCCGGAAAGTCCCTGCCGACTCAGGTCGGAAGCATGCGGACAACCGCCCCCCGAAGCGGAAGGCAGGCGGCGGAGACGGAGTCAGCGGAGCCGACTTGGTTGCGGCCGCTGAGCGTGGCCCCCAGCGTGGCGACGCTGGCCAGAAGAAGGAGCGCCCTTGGCAACAGCGCAAGGCGCCAAAACTCACCTTCGAGGAGATCCTCGATAGGCCTGTTCATTCCACAGCACCGCCAATTATCAGGCGGGACACTCGACCCGGGATTGCAGCTTCCTGCAGCGAATCCGGGAAGAAAAGCAGCCCGAGCCGGAAGACGGCGGAGAAGGAGGCTCTGCCGCAGGCGGCGGCGCTGCGCAGTATCCCCCTCAAAGGGGGGTACTCATGATCTTCCAGGGATCCGACTCCAAAAGGGGTCGGAAGCTGCGCTGTCGCGAAGTCAACGCGACGGCACCGGCTGTCCCTCAATGGCTCGACTGGTCCGAAGTTCCAGTCGGGTTCAGCCGACTCGACCACCCGGATCGAGTCCCCCACCCGGGCAAACATCCCCTGGTGGTGGATCCGCAAGTCGGCGGATTCAAACTTCGCAAGGTCCTGATGGACGGCGGCTCCAGCATCAACATCATCTTCATGGACACCCTGAAGAAGATGCAGGTCCCGGAGACCCAGCTTCGCCCCAGTAACACTTCCTTTCATGGGATTGTGCCTGGGAAGTGTGCGAAGCCTCTAGGTCAAATCTCCCTGGAAGTTGTGTTTCGGCGAGCCGAACAACTTCCGGGTCGAGACATTGACCTTCGAGGTAGTCGGCTTCAAGAGCGCATATCATGCGATCTTCGGCCGGCCGGCTTATGCCAAGTTCATGGCTAGGCCGTGTTACACCTACCTGAAGCTGAAGATGCCGGGTCCAAAAGGCGTCATCACCATCGCTGGCGATTTTGAGCGCTCTAACGAGTGCGACCTCGCCAGCGCAGACATTGCCGAGTCCCTGATCGCGGCTCAGGAGCTGGAGAACATCCAAGCTTCCGCCGACTCGGACCAACCTCCACCCAGCAAGAAGGCGGCAACCGAGTCCACCTTCCAGTCGGCCAAGGACACAAAGCGTGTCCAGGTCCATCCCGAGGACCCGTCCAAGACGGTCCAAATCGGGACCGACCTCGAGGCCAAATAGGAAGGCGCGCTCGTCGACTTCCTTCGTGAGAACTGGAACATCTTCGCATGGAAGCCCTCTGACATGCCGGGTGTTCCAAGGAAGTTCGCCGAGCACTCCCTCAACGTCGCCAAGGATGCAAGACCGGTGAAGCAGTCTCTCCGTCGCTTCGCTGAAGACCGGCGCAAAGCAATCGGAGAAGAAATCGCCCGACTCCTCGCAGCCGGGTTCATCAAAGAAGTTTTTCACCCGGACTGGTTGGCAAACCCGGTCCTGGTTCTTAAGAAAAACAAACTTGGCGCATGTGTGTGGACTACACGTCCTTAAATAAAGCATGCCCCAAGGACCCGTTCGCCTTACCCCGAGTGGATCAAGTTGTCGACTCCACAGCCGGGTGCGAACGTTTATGTTTTCTGGATGCCTATTCAGGCTACCACCAGATCAAAATGAAAGAGTCGGATCAAATAAAAACTTCTTTCATTACCCCATTTGGGGCTTTTTGTTACATCACTATGCCTTTTGGTTTGAAAAATGCTGGCGCGACATATCAACGTTGTATGCAAAAGTGTTTGCACGACCAGATAGGCAGAAATGTCCAGGCTTACGTCGACGACATTGTGATAAAGACAAAGAAGACTGCGGACCTCTTGACCGACTTGGCTGAAACTTTCGCCAATCTCAGGAGGTACGACATGAGGCTTAACCCGGAGAAGTGCGTCTTCGGAGTTCCGGCTGGCAAGCTACTCGGCTTCATCGTTTCCGAGCGAGGAATCGAAGCGAACCCGGACAAGCTTGATGCCATCATCAAGATGGGCAAGCCGAAGGACTTGAAGGCCATCCAGCGCTTAACCGGGTGCCTAGCCGCCCTTAAGTCGGTTCATAGCCCGACTCGGTGAGAAGGCTTTGCCTTTTCTACCGACTTCTCAAGAAGTCCGACTCCTTCGAGTGGACGAGTGAAGCTCAGCAAGCCTTCGAAGATCTCAAGCGTCTTCTGTCGACACCTCCGGTTCTCGCTGCACCCATGGAGGGAGAACCCATGCTGCTTTACATCGCGGCCACCAATCAAGTGGTCAGCGTTGTCTTAGTGGTGGAACGTGCAGAAGAAGGCCGAATCCAGAAGGTACAGCGACCCGTCTACTACATCAGCGAAGTCCTTTCCGAGTCGAAGCAGCGCTACCCGCACTACCAGAAGCTTGTCTACGGCGTGTTTCTGGCGACTCGGAAGCTGGTACACTACTTCCAAGCCCACTCGGTCACTGTGGTCAGTCACGCCCCTTTGTCTGATATCATCAACAATCGGGATGCCACGGGCCGAGTCGCTAAGTGGGCGATAGAACTCATGCCGCATGACATCAGCTACGAGCCCCGCAAGGCCATCAAGTCACAAGCCCTTGCAGACTTCATCGTCGAGTGGACGAGAGCCAGACCCTTCCGACTCAGGTGCACCTTGAGCACTGGGTCATGTACTTCGACGGTTCGAAGATGCTTGCGGGCACGGGGGCTGGAGTCGTGCTGATCTCCCCCAAAGGCGACAAGTTGAATTACGTGCTGCAGATTCACTTCGCCGCCTCCAACAACGTCGCAGAATACGAGGCGTTACTGCATGGCTTGCGCATTGCAGTTTCACTCGGCATTCGTCGACTCCTGGATTGATGAGCTCCCATCTGTCCTTTGGAGCTTAAGGACGACTCCAAACCGGTCGACTGGCTACACGCCGTTCTTCATGGTTTACGGAGCTGAAGCTGTCTTGCTGAGTGACATCCTCCATGACTCCCCGCGAGTCGCCGCCTATGTGGAAAAGGATGCCGAGTCAGCGCGTCAAGACGATCTCGATCTCTTAGAAGAAGCGCGGGAACTTGCCCTCTCGCGCTCGGCCATTTACCAACAGAACTTACGCCGCTACCACAGTCGGCAAGTTCGGGGCCGAGTCTTCAACAAAGGAGATCTGGTTCTCCGGCTGATCCAAGATAAAGCTGGCATGCATAAATTGTCTCCGCCGTGGGAAGGTCCATTCATCGTCAACCAGGTGCTTCACAACGGCGCGTACCGGCTGGAGGATCCGGCAACCGGATCGATCACCGAACTGACTTGGAACATCGCTCAGTTGCGTCCCTTTTACACTTAAGCTTTGTACTTTAAACAATTCATTGTTTCGTTATGAATAAATACTTGTTTCCTTCGAGCGGCACTCGGGAAGCATTTTTTGTTCATTCAATTTTCATTTTTCGGTTATGTTCCCTTTGGGCAATTCCCGGGGGCTACGTCTAAAAAAACCGAGTGGCTTCACTTCGGGCAACACCCGGAAGCCACTAGAAACCCACTGGGTGATTTCTCACTCGGCGCAAGTTATTTTGACTCTCCTAACTTTGTTTTTACATGAGCATCTAAGTAAACGTGTACGGTACCTAAGGCCCACTCTTCGTCCCCAACTACAATCGCAACCCGGCTGTCCGGTTGGCAAGAGCAAAAGCTAAAGGTCTGCCTGCACGCAAAAGGATCCGACTCGGCGTAAAAAAACAAATGTGGACGATTCAAGTAACTTGTGCAAAACAATAAAATGGACCAAAAGACATTTTCATTCATAGCAAAAGTCTTTACAATTTTCCTACTCAGCATACCGAGTGATATTACATTAGAATTTTTTATTCCTCCGGAGTTGCTTCTATGCGCTCCTCCAGGTCGGTGAAGCCGGCGATCCGGCTGGCGGCAGCACGGACTCGGGGAAGGAGCTCCAGGGGGTCGACTGGATTCCCTTCTGCGTCGAGCGGAGCTCCGGCAGAGATATTGTCGACGTCTGCGTCCGGATGATGCGCCAACACCATCGCTAGCGCCATGCTGACTCCTGAGCGGGCAGCCGACTCCTTCCACTCCTCGACTTTCGCCGGGCCCGTTGAGAGCTTGTCGGCGAGGGCGAAGATGCTGGAACTCGGCTCTTCTCCGGGCCAGAGCTTGGCACAGAGGCCTTGGGCAGCCGACTTATAGTTCTGCACCAAGCTCTTGACTTGGAGGAGTCGGTCCTCCATCGTCACGACGCACTCGGACATCAGCTCGGGTGTCCAAAGTGCGTCGAGTGCCGATCTCGCTGGCTCGGAGAGTGCGCGGAGTCGGAGCGCCGCCTGCCTTGCTTGCTCTTCCAACTCTGGGCAAGCATCTGAGTACAAATCATTGCTAAGGAAATGGACGAGGAAATGAGCAAAAAGAAAGAAGCAAAAGAACTCGGGGGCTTACCGAGTAAAGTCTCATTGGCCTTTTTAAGTTCGTCGATGAGGTCCCTCTCGCGCCTTTCCCAGTCGGTGATGGCTGCCTCGTGTCGCTTCTGCGACTCGTCCATCAGCCGCGAAAAGTTGTTGACCTGCCCCTGCAACTCGGAGTTCAAAGACTGCGCTTTTTCATATTGTGCCGATATCTTTTCGAACTCCGTTTTCAGCAAGGCGGCAGTCTTCTTCAACTTGCGAGCTTCCCCTAACTCGATATCCAACTCGGCCGCCTTGTCGTCGAGCATCTTTATGACTTGGACCCTCGGGATTGCGCCTTTCAGTTCTTCCCGAAGCCGGGCGTTTTCGGCTTCGACGTCTGCCGACTCAAGAAAATCAACATGGAATGGCAGAAAGCCTTAAAAGACAAACAAGTCGAAGGATTGTGACACTTACTCCCGAGGGCGGCGAGCTTCCCTTCGAGTTGCCGACTCCTCGCCCTCTCCTCCTCCAATGCCTTCTCCAGGGAGGCATTCCTCTCCATGAGGACCTGGCCGTTTCCGCCGAGTCGGATAGCCGCCTGGAAAAGAAGAAGCTTCGTTAACTTCACCCGAATTCATAAGTCTCAAGCCGACTCAATCAGTCGGCTAGAGACTCGGGGGCTACACCCACTGGGTGCACTGAACGTGCTCCCAGTGTTGGAAATAAACAAAATTTGAAGACAGCTTACCCCAACGGAGGTCTCCAGAACCGCGGCCGAGTCCGCCAAGGACTTTGCCGTGTTGGCAAAATCCCTGAGCTTGGAGCTGAGGGCGGCGACGCGGTCTGCGGCTTCTTCCGCAGTGGCCAAGTCTCCCGTGCTGCAGCTCGGCAGCAGTAGCGCCGGGACGAGGTCTTTTGACGAAGCTGGCGCCGGCTCTTGTGTTGAGGGAGTCGGAGCCGGGGGCTGTCGTGGCTCGGCCACTGGAGGCAACTCAGCGATGAGTTGGCCTCCGGCTTCACCCGTCGGCTCGGAGGAGTCGGTACCGGCCGCAGCTGCCGGCTCCGTTGTCTCCTCGTTGGCGGGAGTTGACTGGCGCTGAGGATCCTCAGCCGAAGCTTCGGCAGACCCCGCGCGCACGTCCGGCTCCAGGACCTCCCCAGCTGCGGCAGGCTGGGGCATGGGAGAACTCGGCTGCAGCGCTGCAGTCGAAGGCATGGCTGCAGCCGGAAGCGTGGCAGACCCGGCGGCCGTGGCCGATTCCGTTTCCATGGTGGAAACGGTTGGTGCCGGTGCGCTGGGATCGGTCGCAGCCAGAGGCGTAGGAGGATTGGCAACAGTCGGCGCCGGTGCGTTGGACTCGACAGCGGCCGGAGTCGGAGAGGCTGACTCTGGCGGCGGGATTGGAGTCGGGACCACCGGAGCGCCGGGTGAAGAGACTCCCTTGTCGGAGAGCTTCTTCTGGACCCTACAAAACAAAGAAAGAAAATCGACTTCAGTACCTTCGAAACTTACTGCGACTAGGGCACGAGGCAGAAGGACTCGTACCTGGTAGTAGTAGGGATCGTTTTCTTCTTCGGTTTCCCCAGGACAGGCGGACCTCCGAGGGAACCGGCGAGTGCCGATTGAGGCGCACTCGGCTTGGTGGCAAGAGCTGTAACCTGCGCCACTCGGCTGGGAGGTGCGACTCGGATAGGAGCTGGAGCCGGCGCCCCCCGACTGGCAGTTGTGGCTCGTGCAGGAGCCGGAGCCTGCGTAGTGGGGCCGGCAGCAGCTACTCGGATCCGCTTGGCAGCCGGCTCCGTCCCAGTTTGCGGGGCCTGGGATCCGGACGCGTCGTCGTCACGGCCCCGCTTGGCGAGTTCGTACGACCCTCCCGACTCAGAATCCGAGTCGATCTGGATGCCACTCTCGGGGGCATCCTCGTTGACTTCGGCGTTATCCCATGCTGCCGGGGCCGAGTCTTGCTCAGGGAGAGGCGGTATGGAATTGAAGTTAAGGTAGTTCTGCAGCATCAAAGGACTTGGTGTTAGTGGAAGCAAGCAAACAACAAATTTCAAGAGCCGACTCGGAGTACAAGTCACTTACAGGCGGTGCCGGGTTGACGACCGAGTATGGAAGAACTTTGGGCGCCCGAGTGAGCCCAGTTCTTTCTTTCGTCAAGGTCTTGAAGACCTCCAAGAAGTTATCGTCCGAGAGATCTTCAAATGAGATCCTCGTCGAGTCGTGGTTGCCCGAGTATTCCCACATCGGGTGCGCCCGAACTTGAAGGGGCTGGATACGCCGAATCAGCCAAGTGGCGATGATGTCCGGGCCTGTGAGTCCTTTCTCCTGGAGTCTTGCGATCCTCTTCAGGAGTCGGTCGACTTCGGGCATCTCCGCGTCGGATGGCTTGGTGCTCCAGCGCTTCAGCCACACAGGAGGATCTTCGATGTATGGGGGGAGTCCCTCGTGGCCAGTCGGAGTACGTTCATCCGGGCAGTAGAACCACCCGTCTTGCCACTTCCGAACGGTATCCGGAAATTGCATCTTAAAGTACTTGGCGCCGGCCTTGACCTGGATGCCGGCTCCCCCGCAAACAGACAGTCGGTCGCCGGCCTTGATGGGCTGCGCTTTGACTGTGAAGAGCTTCTTCCACAGTCCCCAATGCGGCCGGGTCCCCAAGTAGCATTCGCACAACGTGATAAAGCACGCGATGTGCAGAATACCGTTGGGGCTCAGGTGGTGGAGTTGCAGACCGTAGAAGAACAGCAGCCCGCGCAAGAAGTCGTGCGGCGGCAGTTTGAGTCCCCGCTCCACGAACGGAGCGAGCATCACCCGCTCATGCTCGTGTGGAGCGGGCTTCTCCTCCTTGTACGGCGCCCGCCAGTTGCTGATGGTCCGCGGCGGCAGCAAGCCGACGCTGGCGTACCCAATGAGAAGTTCGTCGGTGATGACCGAAGGGATCCAATCCCCTTTCTTCCATACGTCGGCAGTGGCAGCGGAGGCAGAGGCAGCGGCTTTCTTGCCCTTGTTGACGGCGCGAGATATGGTCGCCGGCTGATGGGTGACGGCGGCGACCGAGTTTTTTCTCGAGTGCGCGGTGGCGGAGTTTCGGAGGCAAGAACTTTGGGCGCGAGGAAGACGAAGGCAAAGTGAAAACCGCGGTTACTCCGCGCCCCTTTTATAGCCGAGGAAGTCCAACCGCTGGCGGTCGTGCATCCGACGTGGCGGGAAACCGCCTCGGTAACCGCCGTCCCGCGCGCGAAACCCCGCGGGATTCGGGCACCTTTTTCGCCACGACGTGACATCCCAGGCGACGTGACCGGCTGCCATTACGTCAGCCTCCGTCCCGCGCGCGCTTCCCGCGTGATTCGAGCGCAGTCATGATGAACTGTCGCCTCGGATAGCGCGCAAAATCAGAGCAGCGGCGGGTGTCTCGGGCACGCTTTGTGCGCGACTCGAGATGAAATCATTGCGCTGCGGGCGCTCTGTCCAACCGGCTGCGCGCATTAAATGCTGATGCGACATCTCGGACAAAACGATGCCGTGACACCAGTCGGCTTCAACCGAGTCCGACTCACCTGAGCCGAATTGAGCTCGGGTGTCGATTCAACAGTTGATTTGGCCCACGGGGACACGTCACGGGCTATTCCGGCCTTATCAAACAATTCCGAGGCGCACAAGCCGCCAAACTCGGAAGCAGACTGACTCTGCAAACGGGTGCTGATGATCAACCCAGCAGGGTTTTCAGGTCACTCGGCAACACCCAAGCTAAGAACGAACTCGGCATCCACAGCGGAGCAACAGGATCCTTGAGTCAGAGCCGGATGCCACAGCGGCACAAAGTGGCTCATTAATTTGGGATCCAATGCCGGAGTTTGAGGACTCGGTTTCGAAGCTGAAGAACGAAGGCGTTTCCCCCTGCGGGCATAAGACGGCAATGATCCACTCGGATACGCCGGGCGCCATTTCAGATTCGCTCGAAATTCGATGATACGCCTCCCGGAAGGCCACAAGCCAATTTCCTCAGTCGGAAAATGCGGGTATCACCGAGTTCTTAATACTTAGCACATATTTAACCTACTTCTCAGGTATTACAGGAGTCCATCAAGGTCTCTCTACTGACGACTCGGACACAAGCAACAAGCTCACCACTCGGCATCCGTGTCGAGACCTCGAAGCACTCGGGGGCTACTGACGAGGGGAGCCCAACCAGGTAGGCCCAACACCGTGGGTCGGCCCAACAACCTTGCGAAGGCCCACTCGGACGAAGGCCCAAGAAAAGGCCTGCTACAGTGCAACGTCCGGGTGCCATCAATACAGGCGTTACAACTCATCAAGATATGCGTTTCAACCGACATGAAGACTGGCGTTACTCGGATGTAACTCCATGTAAATGTCCCCATTAATCTATACTGTAACGGCAGCCCAGCCGACTGACCGAGTCGGCTGGAGTGCAGGTCTATATAAGGCCGAGCCCCCATGCAGAAGGGGCGGATCTGACTTTAAGCTATAGTTTTCTAGCAATCTTCTTCTTCAACCTACTGTAACCTTTTTCACACAAGAGCTCAATACAAACAGCAGGAGTAGGGTATTACCTCTATCGTCAGAGGGCCTGAACCTGGGTAAATCTTGTGTGCACCGCTAGATTTTCCTTGCACATTTCCCTAATCCTATTACAAATGGATATTGCCGCGAATTCCCCGCGACAGATGTTGTACCTACATATCCTTGTCAGTTTAAAGAACTGAGAGAACAGATTCTATATTTGAACTAACTTGTTTTCTATTATAATGTTTTTATCTGAGAAGAACTTGAGAAAGAATTGAGATAATTAGAGAAATAAGAGCAGATGCTAAACCTAAGCTTTGCTAGTGGCTGGCAATGATTACCTGAGCATTCCTGATTGCAACTGATAAGAATAAAAACTATATTTGATTCTCTAGTTAAGGTACTGATGTTTGCAGTACTTCATATACCCTTCTATACTCAAGACTGATAAAACAGATACGCTTTCTTGATATTTCGGTTTATGCGCTTATTGGTTATTACTCCCCATGTACATTAACTCATTTAAATTGAAGGAATAGATGCTATGCTTGATTTAGTCTTTTCAAGAGATTGAATTAAGAACAGATACTAGCTTGGTTTTTAGCTTATTGCTTCCTGTCTCTCTCATACATGCGTATGCCTATTTCAGTTTAATTAAGCTGAGGGACAGATACTACATAAGTTGCCTATTCAGTTGCCTTAATTTATAAGAGGCTGATTTCCCTAAGAGAAATCTGAGGAGGTATAATGATAAGAACAGATTTGCTACACTAGCTACCTAACATAAAACCCGATGATGAATCTAAACAAACTGAGGATTTTCTTTGAGACTCTATGGTGCTAACGGTAAGAACAGGTACTACCAAGTCTCCAATAAAATTCCTGTGACGAGAATAGATTCTGAGGGTCCCTTATGTTATCAAATTTCCATCTCCATGCATGCATATGCTATGATGGTCTACATAGGGTTTTACCTTGTTCCTAAGCTGGCAATGGCAGGTTTGGCTCCTAAGCTTGCTGATGTTGCCTTCTTTACCCTCTTGTTCCTGGGTCTAGCCTGCTGGACTTGGTGCTGGTTTCGCTCTCCCCTACACCTTGCTGTTCCTGATGATCTTGCTTTCCTCTTTGTGGGTGGCCGGCTGGACTTGGTGATGGTTTTTGCTCCCCGGCCTGCTGGTGGCTTGCTCCTCTTCTTGGTCTGGTCCTTGCTTCCTCTGCTGCTCTCTATTCCCTGAGAAAATGGTGGCCTACGTGAGGGTTATTCCTACCGTGATGTTGGCTCTTGATGAATGCATGGCAATGGTAGAGGCTACTACTATGGTTACTGGATAACTATTACAGTGGATATTTCCTTTCCTTTCTTGGCTGCCTTACCTGCTAAGAAATCTGAACTTATCCACCTCTCCTTGGCCGATGAATACTTTTTACTACAAGCTGTTGCCTTAGGGCCTGTTTGGTTGAGCTGTGGCTGTTGACAAAGCTGCTGTTGGCTGGCTGTCTAGAAAAGCTACTGTGGCTGTGGAAAATGAACATATAGCTTTTGGTTAATCTAAACAATCTACAACATTTTGAAAAATGAGCACTAAAACTTTAGCATATTGCAAAAAGCTGGTAGAAGGCAGCTTTTCCAAACAGCTGAATTTGCACTGTAAAGCCCACAGCTACCGTTGGGAAAAGCTGCTGAAAAGCTTGCTGTTTGGTTGGGCTGCAGCTTTTTCCAGTGAAAAGCTGCTGAAAAGTCCAACCAAACAGGCCCTTAGTCTGTTAGATGGATATTTGCTTTGGTGGGTTGTTGCCTTATCCGAACATGTTGCCTTGACCCATTTCTATGTGGCTGTTGCTGGATATTTCATTCGGGTGAGCTGCTGCCTTATATTCCAAGGAATTGACTATGGTCAAACATGTGTGGGCTAAAGGAAAAATGGATGGCTGCCTTAACTATTGTTCTTGTTTGCAGAATATTTCCTTTTCAAAACAAACATTATGGAGGCAAATTAGATTAGGAAAAATAAAACTATTTTCATACCTCCCTCACCTCTTTTCTCCATATATAATATATTAGATGAGTTGTCCGATGAGGGTCTTAGCCACGTGGCCCTCGGACATTTTTGAAAACAAAACATTTTCGAAAACTATTTTCAAAATTAGAAAAGTATTTAGGTCGTCGGCACTCTTTTGCCCCCGCGGCTAACCCCGCGGATGTCGGCGGAATTGTGCTGATAAGACCAATTCTATTTTAAAATCATTTCTGAACATCTTTATTTTAAACCCTTGCCTTCTACAGCAACGGCGTGATCCCAACGGTCCCGAGTGCCCATACTTGATGACCTCGGGTGATCGCCAACATTCCCGAAGAATTTCTCCCTTCGGTTCTCGGCGTTCCTCGACGACTCAGGGTTTGAAGACTTCGAAGATCCGAAGATCCAAGAATTAGGGTTTAGATGTTGTATAGATAGAATTTGACAAGATGTAATTTCCATTTCTTTTCTTTTTATTCATTTGTATTATTATGGTATCATGACATTGTAACATTTATTCAATTAATAAAGTTAAATTTCAATTATATTTGCCATGCGATGAATACTATATGCCATGCGATGATGCGGATGACATGTGAATGCACAACCACTTCCTCCCCCTCTCGACTAACTCTCGACGTAGCTCGATAGGTTCGGATCAACTCGACAACGCGAGTTGCTCCACGACTTCCACTTCACACCTCTCTCGACTAGCCCGAAACTAGGGTTCTCACACAAAGTCAGGGGCAAAGCTGAGGGGATGACAAAGAGAGAGGAATGAAGAAACATAGGTGATCACTAAAGAGAGAAGAAAGTCAGAAAAAAATGCCGATGATTGTTATGAAAATCACATGCGCGTCACTTTTAACGTGTATGTTCACAAAATAGAGCGACTATTTATCAATATATTTAAACATCTTTTTTGTCTTGTTGCAAACGCACATGCACATTACTAGTATAGCTATATCCGAGGTGTTCTAGTCGTTTCTACATTACCCCTAGAGGGAATATGCTACAGAATCTCCGGGCTGCATTGACTTGGTCTTTGCTGATTATGACTTCCCCCAGATGGATGCCTCGTCCGGGTCTCCACACGGTCCGAGGTGAGGTTGGGGCCGTGTTTGCAGACGGAGGGATCCGTCCATGTTCCCGAGGTACCTGCGTGCTAACAGAGCGAGGAAAATGTATGGACAAAGCAGTAAAAGGTTTACCAGATTTTTCTACCCTCCATCCAACACATCTAAAAATTTTGCATCTGCATTTTCCAGATGGAAAACACACCTGATAGATCCATGTCTAAGTGTGAGTCTGACAGGAGAGACCGTACAAAAAAACACCTCTACATCTGTGGAGAAATACCAGATAGAACATGCACCTGACAGAGATTACCAGTACTCTATCTCCAGGTTTGAGTCTGAAGATACCTTCTCGAATCTGATGGATACCGCGACGAGTGCCTTGATAAGTTGCCACCAGAGAAGCCTGAGTCGTTTGGCCAGACGCTAAAGGCTATCAGAGCGAAATACGAGGAATTGTGTATCAAGAATATGACCGAGTCCTGAGGACATGCATGACTGCTGAAGCTTAAGAGGTTCACAATCGGCAAATGATGGAGTGCAAAAACTACTACAATAAGTTCAGAGCTGTTGCTGATTAATCTACTCAGGCGGCTAGCGGAAATTCGTGCTGAAGTTATGCGCATGCAAGAGAGGATGAGGGGCGAGGAGGAAATTTCCAAGGAACATGAAGGTTCAATATTTCGAATAGCTTGGTCATCTGATGGATCGAAGTTCATGTCTGTTTCCGATGATCGGAGGTTGGTTCATTTTGGATTCACTTCCCTCTGCATTATATGTGCCAGATTTGCTTTGCTGATTTATCTAGCTTTTAGAAACTTTTCGTGTCAAATGTTCATCTTCTGTAATATCGGACTTATCTGCTTGGCTTCACCGTTATGGCAGTGCTCGCATCTGGATGTTAAGTTGTCAGCCTCAGAACTTTGTCAACCAAGGGGCCAAGCTTGATGATGTTGACATTATACCAAACTGACACTTTTTGGGCACAGTGCTAGAATTTGGGATTGCTGCGTGTCTGATTCTGTAACTCTGTTACACTTTGTTTGTTTTTCCCTTTTCATTTTGAAGGTGGATTTGTTATCTGCGTGACTTATTTGGCGGCAGCCATTTTCCCAATGCTCTCTTTTTACTCATAGCTCTATATGGACACATATTATATTATTACTTTAAGGCTTTTTTTGGTGAGAAAAATGTAACTAAATTATCTAGCTGTTATTGCAGTACAAAATATGTCTTACTGTTTTTCAACTGAACTTTTCTCTTAGATAGTCATAACTGCTGGCGAGGATTGTACTACACGGAAAGCTAATCAACATGTTCAGAGAATACATATAAGTTGAACATATCCATTACTTATAAATCGAGCATGACACCATATCTTGTTGCCGTCGTGTTAACATATCTTATTTTATGCACCTTTGTGTTTTTTAATCAACGCCATGCAACTATGTAGTGAGGCAGATGGAAAGACAGGGAAAAAGAAAAAATAATGTGATTGCCAAGCGAAGGGACATGAATAGAGAAGAAAGGTGATGGTTCGTCTTCTTGCTGTCATGGTAAAATATTCTCTCTACGTATGTTTTTATTTTATCAGAAAACATGATGACCGAGATCGCCGAGAATATGATTTTTATTGTTTCGCACCTTTAGGCAGGGCTACGAGATTCATGCTCATCGAGTTCTCTGATGAAAATGAACAAGATTTTCGATGCAAAGTATAAAACATAGCTCTCGGTACCACATGTGTTAAGCTGCAGCTATCGATCCCTATAATGTTCTATGTTTGTTAATTATGTCAGATAAAATCAGAAAATTTTAGATTTTCGTCATCTCGGGAAAAAGAAAGTGCTGGTGATAGAGAGATTATCATGCTCGTTATATCTTATGTTTTTTTTCCTGTTGCAACGTACAAACACCCTACTAATAAATACATATCGGAGACAAGTTGAAGTCGATACGGCCTGCCTGCAGTATCAGGACTCATTCATCAATTCTCTTCTCTAACACGCGTGTCTGGCTTGCGAACATTAATCTTAGACTTGCTTAATATATGCTTAACAGCCAGGAATGACCAACACGTTCCTTGGAAGAATTAACCACAACAGTATAAAGAACTACACAAGAGCGAGCTGACTGATACAACAAATCTAACTTTTCTAAAACATACTCCAGTATCGTCATACTTAGTACAACATACCACTTCAAACAAATTTCACTACGACAAGGGAGTAAACAGTCAACTCGCTAGCACTTGACAATCAGCAGCTACGGTACCACTGGACCACCGGATAACACACGACCACACAGCATAAATAAGATAATCACAACTTCCAGCAAATGCCTTCAGCAACTAAAGTAACCCAAAAACTTTCATAGTCTAGACGGGCTCTAAGACGTGAGAAGTGACCATGCCACAGTTACTTCCATCTCACATGAGCCAACCTTGAGTATTTTTCCGGCTTCGACCTGCTTTCTCAGGTGTAAAAACTTGATCATCTCTCAGCACATCTTTTTCTTCACTATCGCGTAGTGCCTGCGCCGAAACTTTAAGCGTTCCCTTAGGCTCAGAAGTTCAACACAAACAACTCGGCGTGAAAGCTTGATCTTGCCATTATCCTCAACAGGCAATTTATCATCTCCAAAAGCAAGCAGCACAACTTCCATGTCAGCTATACTGGCAGTACTGGCTGTAAATACACCTCGAAAACCACATGGCCATTCCCCACGTATGACCTCCACACTGATCGTCGCCTCCACGGAGAAAGCAATGTGGCCTACCATAAACTCCAGTGTGCTAAGCCTGCTACTAATATCACGACTAAACACGGTACCAAGTCGGAACTGGACAGCTAGAAAGCTAAGATCTTTATCCTCGGATTCAGTATTGCCCTTCACTTTCAGCACAACCTCCAAGTGTGAAGGATCCACCGACAACACGACAGCACGGGTAGGACCTGTCAGTACAAGATACGGATCCTGCATGAACATATAATTAAGTAAATAGCAATGTTTCATTCATCAATAGTAAGACTGGAAGAGTGGGGCGGAATATAACTAATCTAATCTATGTTGATAAAAAAAAAGAGAGAATGGCTTGGGGTGGAATATAACTAATCTACTCTATGTTGACAAAGAGAGAGAGAGAATGGCCATCAGTACTCGATCAAGTGGAACTTAATTCTAGTAAGTTTATTAGAAACATGCCAGTGGCAAATGCAGAAAAAATTAACTTACGGTGAGCCAATTTTGCCAAGAGGCAGGGGCCAATAAATTTGAGTTGGGTCAGCCAGCATGTTTAAAATCTCAGCACCTTTAAGATTGAAAAGTAAACTGAAGCCAAACGAGAGGCAAACGTTTAGCAGAATAATGCAAACAACAACAATGCCTTTAGTCCCATGCAAGTAGGGATAGGAGAGCAGAATAATGAAAATAAAAATGACAAAACCATGTATTGAGTGAAAGTGTATAGCACAAATGATGGGAGAAAATATTAGCTTCATGACAGACACGAAATATAGGATATTTATTAAGGTGTGTACATACTCGAACACATTAAAGCATAACATTTTCAAGAAAAATTTCACAAGAGAAAAAAGAAACTATCAAGCACAAAAGTAAAGTGTTCTAGACTCAAACAGACTGAGCAACGCAATGGACTCGAGTGTCTGCCTATGCATTACAGGGACACATGTAACGGGCCTAGAATTCTCATGGAATAGTCAAGATTCTGTTAAAAGTTGCAGGCGCTCTTCTTCCATAGGACTGCCCTAAAACTGAAAACGTGCAGTAAGTTGACACCCAAGATGCACCAAGATTACACTCAGATTCAACTTCTACATGGACAAAAAGAAGACGTAAACACGGATTGTATAAGCACCAACTTGAGACAATTTAGAAATATAAGGTTGACAGCCATACATGCTTAGATGTGATCAGATCTCCAGGTCTGTTGCTTATATGCCATAACCTTTTAAAACTCAGATATTTCCGCAAACGAAAAACGTGCCTACTTTGCCACCTCAACTAGTATACTTAATTCATATGGCTTTGATACCTATTTGGCATATTTTCCATGACCATTAGGAAATAGATTTTTTTTTATTAGGCTAAATTCGAGCTGCAATCAGATTTATCACAGTTTGTTTAATTAGAGACACTTGTTGTATGCACGAATTTGTACCGATATGAATTAGTCATATATAGGAGTGTTGCTATGAATTAGTAGTTATAACTATAATTAGAATAACTCGATGCCAACGAATTTAAGAATAGGTGTATGTCATCTTGATGAAGATGACGAGAAAAAGCCTTCCTTTAAGTTTCAATCATATATTACTACTCTATTATATTAAAGTTAGGAAGTACGAATATATACAAACCTCCTTCGTGATAGTTTGGCAGTTGTCCCTTTGGCGATTGAAGAGGATATTGCGATTGTGATCCACCACGTCGCGTGCAGCGACCATACTATAGACATTCAGTGGCCACGCTAAGCCCCCTGTTATTTCTGCGATTTTGATCGAGAAGATCTCCATAGTGCTCTGCAAGCCGGCTGAGTCACAAGTATGGTCGGTGAAACGCATGGGGGGATTGATGCTGCATCAATCACATGCCGTGTAGTTAGTGACAGAGAGATTTGAATTGACATACATGGTGTATGAGAATCGTCGTATCATCCTGGCAATTAGAAAGGCAAATAATCCAGAGAAGCAAGCAATTAGGAGGAGGGTAACGCTACTTACTGGTGTCCTCGAAGGTGCCGTAGTGGCCGCCATATAATTGGATCCAGGAATCGCGATAGAGACGAGCTGTGTAGGCATATGGATCAGAGCAGGAGTCCTCAGGCACCGGTTCCTTGGCCCGCGCCGCCAAATATGCTTCCAACTTGTCCTTACGCCTCTTGGTCTTGGGCGCTTTGCTGTCTGCCATCCCTTGGGCAGCCTCTTCCACCTCTCGCCTAGGATCCGTTTCCCTCCTCTTCTCCTCAGCCCTGCTCGGGAGATTCTCGAACCCTCTGAATCTCTTCCTCACCGTCGCCTCCACCGCCTCCTCCAAATCCATCTCCTCCCCCGCATCCATCTGCATCTCAGATCCCTTCCTCCTAGACTCGCCATCCACCTCCACCTCCATCTCACAAGTCCTAGTCGCCGAAACCCTAGATCGATATATGGCCGGGTTGGGCAATATATAAAGGGAACGACTGTACGGCGACGGTTCGCTCAATATAGTTCTAAAGGGAACAACCGAACGTTCCCACCACCAGCCAGCGGCGCCGGCCTGTCCTGTGTCGGAGTCGGAGATGGGTTTTTTGGTGTTTTGCTAGCCAGCTGCTTGTCTCTGGGCTTTTGATGGTAGCTGCTCGCCAGCCTGTACACACGAAGGTGCTAGGCCGAAAAAGAGCTGGGCCTACTTACTGGACTTCTAATGGTAGGTGAGCTCAACAAACAGTAAGATTCCCGTTTCCATCCTGTTATATTGTATTGAGGCAATGAGAATGGTTACAGGAAAAAAAAATCCTTGTATTGATGCACTTGTAAGTACAAGCTTATATACAATCTTAAGGGATGAGAGTTATACATAAGGGAAAATATATCCTTTGAAAGAGGACACCTCTGAGTCGTTAGTAACTGCTAATGACAGTTAAGAAATTTGATCATATGTTTGATATGTTTGATTCGTAACGCTCTCCCTTAATCATTCTAGTATCATATCTAGTTCATCTGAAAAACTCCTCTAATACAGGAGAAATATAGAATAATAGTATGTCATAGAAAACTCATCTAAAACTCAATGAGAAAAATAAGGAGGAAATGATATGACATATATGAATGCTTATATCAATATTGCATCACTAAAAACCTTTTATGAGAAATCATATTGGAAAAACTCATAAAGGAAAAGAGTACAACATATATAATTTGAAGATCAATAGCGGGTTATAATTTAAGAATTTACATCCCCTGAACCTTGTAAAACTTGAAGACGTCTCATACCGATTCCATGAACATATTTGGAACGTAGACGTCGGTAAAGATTTCGTAATAAGTTTACTAAATTTTTACAAGATTTTGTTTGCAAGATTTTTATTTCCCCATTCTTCTGCAATTCATGGGGATAAAATAATTTAAGAGCAATATTTTGTGATATTGCCCTTTACATAACCCTTTTGCATTTGAGCTATACAAGCAGCATTTCCTCATAGATAATTGTCGGTGATTCTAATGAACCAATACCACATGCCCTTTAGGGGTGGTTAATCATTCTGCGAAGCCATACACATTCGTGTGATGCTTCATATAAAGCAATTATTTTAGAATTATTAGTGGGAGTAGCCACTAAAGTTTATTTGATAACTTTTATGAGAAGGCTGTACCACCATGTAGGAAAACAAATCCAGTTTGTGATCTAGCGTTATAAGGATCAGATAAATAACCAGAATCCGTATATCCCACCATAGTCATATCCTGATTTTTCTGATAGAATAAATCAAGATCTTTTGTGCATTGGAGATATCTGAGAATATTCCTTACACCAACCATATGTTTTTTTGTCGTGGAGGCAACCTATCGAGCTAATAAGTTAATTGCAAATAAAATATCAGGCTTGATGCAATTTGCAAGATACATAAGTGATTCGATGGCGCTGAGATATGGAACTCCAAGCCCTAAGATCTCTTGATCATCACCCCTAGGTCTAAATGGGTCTCTATCCCTATCAAGGGATTGTACGGCCGTAGGTGTTTAGGATGGATATGATTTATCCGTATTGATTTTCCCAATATTTTCTGGATACAAGCATATTGATGTACAAGAATTCATGACGGAAGATGTTAAGCTGTAAACCTAAGCAAAGTTTGTTTTACCCAAATCCATCTCAAATTCTGTCTTAAGATGATTACTCACCTCTGTATGTCTTGTGCAGTTCCAATGATGTTGAGATCATCGACATACACTGAGATGATACAAAATCCAGTTGAGGATTTCTTTATAAACACACATGGACAATCATAATTTTTCAAGTAACTCTTCTGAAGAAGGAACTCACTTAATTGGTTGTCTTCTCGATTGTTAAGTCATAGAGTGACTTTGTAATTTTGCACAATACAAGTTGCGATTTGCGTTTGGATTCAGAACTTTACGTCCTTCAGGAAATTTTATATAGATATTTGAATCAAGTGACCCATATAAGTATGTGGTCACGACATCCATCAACTGCATGGATAAATTCATTTGTATTGCCAATGATATTGAATATAGGAACGTAATTTCGCTCATAACAGAAGAGTATGTTTCATCAGAATCTATGCCGACTCTCTGCGTGAATCCTTGTGCTACAAGCCTCGCTTTGTATCTTACCACCTCATTGTTTTGTTCTTTTACGAGTGAAAATTTGTTTTGCTCCTACAAGAAAGACATTTTGAGGAGTAGGTATTACTGAAGTAAATACCTCTCTTTTCTTGAGCGAGCACAATTCTGCATCAATTGCCTCCTTCCATTTGGACCAATCTGAATGCTTGAGGCACTTTGCCATGGACTTAGGTTTAGGATCCAATTGGAGGTTTTTGGCAATTTTTGAGGATAAATATATGGTGACAACTATAGTCTTTCTGTTAAAAATTATCTTGAATCGATATAGTTTGTGAAATTTCATTGTCATCTTCTAGCTCCTCGTGATTTCCCACAACAATGGAGTCAAGGTGTTTCGATGCCCTAGCATCAAAATTTGTGTGCACATTTGTGTTGGCTTGTGGATATTGAGCACTCGATAGGGGTTTTCTCAACTTGAGGTTGAGTTGCATTTACCATTTGAGGAATTAGTGTCCTCTGTTTCCGCCGACACTTTTGAGAAGCTGGATCCTTTGTGATCAGAGGTCTCCCCCTTTTCCTCTCATTAGAAAAATAAGTGGTTTTATTAGGTATTTTCACTCTTTTTGGAACGTTGACCACGGGAATATATGATTTTGTAACACCTTTATCATTAGTAAATACGTCTGACAAGTTATTTACAATATGTTACAAATTTATGATTTTCTAGACATCTGATTCAGATTCTTTAGTACGTGGATCTAAGGACTGAATGTATGTGACATTCCAATCTATTTCCTGGCATTCTTTGTGCTATTGATCTCCCACTAATGCCGAAAAATTGTCCTCACCAAAAATGCACTTAGCGTATCGAGCTGTGAGTTAAGTCCCCCGTTAGGAGCTCGAGGTATTAACCCAGAATTATACTCCACATAAATCCCCAATTTTCTATGAAGGCCCATTGATGCACGCTAGGGTGGTGATATCGATACATGCACAACGCAACCGAATTACATATCTTAGATGGGAAATACTTAGTTGATTTTCACGTACTAACTGCAATAGGGAAGCCATATGATATGCGGTTGGTCAAATTTGGATTAATTCTGCAGTGTGTAAAACCGCATGACCCCAACAAGATGTTGGTAAATTAATATCTGTAGGAGTGGTCGTGCAATTAATTCAACACTTTTGATAAGAGATTCAGCCAAACCATTTTGAGTATTTACATAAGGTACAGGATGCTCCAAATTAATACCAAAAGCTAGGCAATAATCATTAAATGTGTGTGAAGTAAATTCAACGGCATTATCCATTCTAATGGAGTTATCCTATGTTCAGGATAATTTACTCTTTATTTGATAATTTGAGTGAATTTTTGCGAATGCATGGTTCCTAGTGCATAATAGACACAAGTGGGATCATCTTGTGGATGCATTGATGAGCACCATATCTAAATGGTTCAGATAATGGCTAAATAGGACCACGCATATCTCCTTGAATGCGTTCAAGAAAATTGAGTTGTTGATGTTAAATTTTAAGGTGAGAGGGTCATAAAGTTAATTTCCCTATAGCACATGATGTGCCCACAAAATATGAGGATTTAGGGATTTTGAAATTGTTAAGTTGTGATCAACATAATCTTCAATTATTTTTCTCATCATCCCGATACCAGGCTGGTGTCACGCACCCGGGAATTCCACATGATTAGGGGAATGATTAGTTGCCAAGGACCGAGGGATCACCCAACATACCATACGTGTTGACGTCGTATGTATCTATCACCGTTGGGTAACCCGACACCGGACCCACATACCATACGCGCTTACGTCGTATGTATCTATCACCGTGGGTCAAGCCGGCCGGAAGCAACTAAACTTCCTAAAACCACATACAATTCCAAAGTCCGGTAAAGAATTGACGCTTCTCTTGAGTCACTGAGCAAGGTAGTTCCGGAGGAGCCTGACCATCGTACCCTCACCCTAACCTAGTCCGGGGACTAGTGGGTCGCTCGAGAGCCCGGTACGATAGTCCACACCCTGCCTGGCCGGCACTGCATCTCAGCCAGCGGGTCACTCAACCGAAACACTTCCCGGAGTGAGCACTAAGAGGAGACATCACTTCTTTACGATCGATTCCATATACTTCAAACATACACGCACGGTATATGAAATGATCACAGATAACAACTTCATATCACAGGTCAAACTCTAGAAAACAAGAATTATTCAGATATATACAACTCACCTCTTACCCGAGAGAGGTTTTACATCACATACATAACAACGTGAAGGTTGTTTACATGCTTCTAAAGCTTAAAAACAGCAGCGGAAATAACTGAAAAACCCTTGAGATGGTAGCCCAACCATCTCCATAATAGGCACGCAACCCACACGTGTGACCAAGAAGGGCAATATGCAAGCAGCCATCAACTTTTACAAAATCAGCATTTTAGAAGCTTGCTATTCTAGTCTCACCTGCAACAATTTCGGAATTGGATTTCCGTAAGTACTTTCGTACTTGCAAGTCACATTTATAGACTCATCCCAATTCAATTTCAGCATAGCATATGACATGGAAGAAAGACTAGCATTGCACATTGACATAAACAAGTAAACTTGACATGAACATAATTGATAAGCCAATATCCATATGTACCATCATGTCCAAATTAGATTTTAGATTTGCACACAGCAATCCAAGAAAGAATTCAATTTCAGATTTGAACATATAGCAATTCAAGCAGAATTCTATTGAACCAAATCCATGAGCAAGTGAAATTCAGACAGAATTCCAAAGCTACTCATTTCATCAATGTCAAACAGACAATTGATTTCGATTTCTAGTTGAACCAAACAGGTATCAACCAATTGTTTGAGCCAACCCAACAGCTTGGTCTCAAGGTCTGACTAACTCGATCAGAGTATAGCCAAGTGTGTAGTTGGGCTGAACTATCCGAACTTGCCCAACGCGGAAAACGAATTGATAGGGTGTAAGTTCAGGGTTGCGCAACCGTGACTTCCCACCTCTATCACAATCATTTCCGCCGCAGGTGACGGGTAAAGCCCTACGAACCGGTATCAGTCTAGGTTCACCTAGCCGATTCATCTGTAGGCGTCGATACCCCGGCTCTCACAGCTCACCTTTTAGGGTTCCATCATTTGTTAGTCCAATTAAAAGGTCACCGCTGACCTTGCAACACAATTGAACCTAACATGCTAGTGATTCGCCATCACATAACATATCATCATCAAAGAATAGCAATCAAATATTTCATCCAAATCACAAGCATAGCATGAAAAGAATTGAAGGAATCTTAGCGAGCCACTTTGTGAACTTGCCTCGTTGCTTGGAGAAGTATGGTGATCATACGCAAGGATTCCATAATACTCGAAACACCGGTAAGAAGCAAATGACCTCCAACAAGGGAAAAGCAAACCTAAGAAGCTAATTCAAAAATGACGGAGATATATGGATGCAATTGACATGGATGCATTCAATTGTTGAGATATGTAACTAAGATGGATGTTGATAATGTTTTAGTCTCAGATATAAGCCATTGATTAAGATGAACTCAATTTTCAATGTATTTTATACCATGTGACATGTATGAGTTATACCACATTTGAACTATGCAAGTTGGGGTGTCAACGATTTTAACACGGTGTGCTTTGACTTATCATGGAATTCTGAATTCAATATGTTTATTGGGCCGACATATATGAATTAACACTACATATCACTGTTAATAGTATAGTTTGTTTGTAACGACTTTCAAATAGTCTTATTGTTTAATGTTGTCATTTACATGGCTATTCTTAATTAATCTAGGTTGCACATTTTAACTAAACCAGTTCTGGACAGCAGGAGTAATTTGGTCGTAGCTCACAAACCGTTTGTCAGAATTGGGCAAATGAGTACTTCAACCCGAGCTACTGACAAGGACTAAAATTCTTATTTTGGCACCAACATACGATAAGCAACCGAAGACCTCATAATCTTGCCTGAGAAGTTCCAGCTATATATAATTTACATGTCAGGTTCACCTATTCTAGCTCATTGTATTTAAATTGGTCTGACCAAGGTAATGCAACAGTGCTTTCATTGGCTTATCAAATGTGCATTAGCTCACTGCCCATTAAGAATCAGGGTTCATTAGTAATTCATTAACCAATTAACCTTAAGCTGACCGACGTCGAGGTAATGGTTAAGGAGCTGATCCTTAACATTTTTAATTGGATTCAGCCACGCATTAATCAGTAATCCACTGCAGTTGAAACAAATTCAGATATACATTCAGTTAGTGTTTTAATTAAACCATTATTACAATAAACCGGTCACTGACTAAAAGGTAATCGAAGAAGCTATTGCTAACTGTGATCGATTAACGGATCCTCACTGCCGTTCTCCCCTAACTAACTCATCTTTACCATTGTCAGCTCAGGTATTTAGTTTAATTGTTTACTAGCGCTAGCTTAAGCGTATCCGAAGCAAGTTAGATTTCTAACTGCCTTGGCCATGACGGCAACCAGAGCATTCATTAATCTTATCCGTATACATTAATTACGTTCAGCAGCACATGATATAGAGGTTTACGTGTTATATTAGTTTCCCTATATCAATTTGCTTCAAAGATTAAAACAAGGTTCGGAAATCATACCCATATATATATATGATGGTTGGTTACACATACTCAGGATTTTGATTGAGTACACTGATCGTTTAACAACTCGTGTACATTTAAACATGATCAGTTAATCAGGACAGGTACTAAGATGAATCCTTGAGCATCAAGTTTATAGATTAGCAAATGGAGTTAAGTTAAATCTATAGCATTTGCTCTAGCGGCACAGGAAAATAATCGAGAAGAAGAGGACTTGGGAGATACGGCCTCACCCTGGGATGACTAAGCTTGAGGCCGAGGGGCAGGGGTGGGTGTTGGAGCTGGTGCGGTCAACGCGGATGCCAAGATCGCCGGAGATGTGGAGTTCGTCGCGGGGGCATTCGATTAAACTGGAGAGGAGCTCAAGGACGGCCTACAAAGTGGTGGCACAGCAGCGGAGGTCGACAGCGGTGTCGTCGATTGCGGAGTTCTCGGTGATGGGGTGGAGGACGACCTGCAGCGGAGGAGCTTTACCCGGCGGCGTCGGTCCGATGCTCGGGATGGGGAGGACGGAGGGAGGAGGTTGAACGGGGCGGCGGTGGTGGGAGCGAGGCAGAGGAGAGGGGAGAGTGACGACGCGCGGCGGGAGCAGCAGTGGCTAGCGGCGGGTGCGAGGAGGCGACGGGCGGCCACGGCGTCGTCTGTGGCGGCGATGCGCTACGGCGGAGGGAGAGCATGGCTTGGGCTCGCTGGATTGGGGACGTTCGGCGACGGGGCTTCAATGGCGGTCGGTGTGCTGCGGCTCAGGTGCGCCGCCGGATGCGGCGAGGGAGCGGCGGAGCAACCGAGGGCGGACGGGAAAAGGAGCGCCCGGGGCTTGGGCGTGCGGCGGAGATCGGCCGGCGACGGAGCTCGCCGGTGTTGAGGCTCGTGGGCCGACGGCGGAGGGGTCTCGGGAGGTGGGGTGGCGAGTGGTGGCGGGACTGAGCCGAGGGCCATGGCGGCAAGGCGGCGGAGCACGGGGCGGTGAGCTTTAGGTGGGGTTCCAAGGGAGAGACGGCACGCGGGGAGCTGGCTCGCCGACCGGCGGCGAGGAAGAATGGAGGGGGCGGCGGAGCGGGAGCTGGGGAGCGGGGCGAAGGAGGCCAACGGCCGGCTGGATCGTCTGAGATCCCAAGGGGGCCGGTGTGCTTTAGGGGCGGAGGAGTTGGCAAACGGGGCTTTGGGGAGAGTAGGCGAGGGCACCGGCGGGGTTGCCGCAGGACGCGTGCCCTGGCCACGCGGCGGCGGGGTGCTGCGCGGGCGGGCTACGTGGAGAGGAAGGTCTGCCGGGTGGGACCCCTGGGCAGGTAAGGTATTTCTTTGCCATTTTATTTTGTTGTTTGCTGTTTTGAAATTTTCAGGCCTAATAGAAATGGGAATTCAACTTGGTTTTAGGGTTATGTAAGAATTCAGAGGCAAATATTAGAATACAGACAATTGCATCACTCTTTAGATACTTTCCAAAATATTAGAATTAAGGTTAAAGAGGTAGCTAACTTTCTAGAGATAAAGTTTTCATTAAAATTGGCGAAAAGGGGAAGCAGTTGATCAATCTTATATCAATCCTGCTCGAGGAGGAAAAACTTTGGGAATTAATTTGGTTCCATCCTTCTATTTCGCATTGGGCATCAGGCTCATGTTAGAGTTTTTAACTCAGGTCATTTTCGAGCGATCTATATGCATGCATGATGGCGAAAAGAAATCCTCACGGTGATCCTCACTGATCTCGTGTTTTGAGAATAGGGTCGTTACAGCTGGCCAAGGCAATCATGCCAAACTATTTATCAAGATTTTGAAAATTTATTTTATAATGAACATGTGATATTGGACTGATCTATGTGTAGTATAATCAAGATGATAAAGAAGGAATTTTCTCAAGAACTCTTTTTTCATGTCCATTGGATTGGGTGATGAGCAGATTTTCTCTCAGCACTAGTTTCAACATGGAAATCATTTGTACGGATATCGTTAAAACTGAGTAGGGTACTAGTTGAGTCGGGATACAAGAGTGCATCTTCAATTATGATCTTGGTATCCATAGCGAGAATAATTGTGGCTTGACCAGAACCGATAATTATGGCATCACGTCCAGCGATAGTCATGGCATTTCATTTGCTCTTAGTACAAAAATATTTGATCTCCCTTAAGATTGTATTAGTGGTACAAACTATCCACTAAATAGATTTTCTCCTCCATTAGATTGTCTCTTGAAACTTCTATATAGAGATAAAAGGAAATTGAGTATGAATTTAATTTATATAGAATACAAACATCATAAATATACTAAATATTATGTCTAAGGTACATAATACAATAAAATAAAGGACAATATAGGACGTTTTGAAGTACAATATAGGCTAATGACATTTTTAGGAATAATAAAGAGACTAATTGAGGTCTCCAAATACGTCTTAGGAATTGAATTCCATAAGCATGTCGTCGACGTTCATGGGGTCATCATCCTTCTGTTGGGCTTGGTCTTGGTTCTCCTTCTGAGGAAGATTCTGAGAACATCTCGCCACCAGATTGTCGTCTGGTTGTCATTGAAGTGAGCTTCAAATTTGTCCCATTGAATTCGTTTGCCCTTTCCAACGGATTGGATGTACAATTCAATCAAGTGCTTTGGAGTTCGGTATTTTTTAGTACAATGATTCATACACCCACACGTTTGACAAGCTTCAAAGTTGTCTCTAGGATCAATTTTTTGAAAATGACCTTTGCCCTAGTGACTTGTGTGGATTTTTTATGTTATTGTCGACGCACTGAGTGTACATTATACCCGGATTCGTTGTGACGAGTATCTATCCCCCAACCAAAAAAAACTAGCGTCTGAGACGTTTGTCGAGGGCGGTCATATCGTTCTGAGGGCGTGGCCACAAAACTCGCTTGGCAGTGAGAGGACTCTCTACGCCGCGGTGGAGCGTGCTCTACACCATAGTGGAGCCAATGCAATCTCGACACGGTGATAGAGATGTTGTTCACATGGCGGTGAGGGGATTCTCTACGCCGTGGTGGGGCGTGCTCTACGTCACGGGGGAGACAAAGTTGTCCCAACACGGCGACGGAGACGTTGCTCACGTGGCGGTGAGGGGACCCTCTACCCCGCGTCGGAGTATGTTCTATACCACGGCAGAGCCAATGCAATCCCGACACGACGACGGAGTCGTTGCTCACGTGGCGGTAAGGGGATTCTCTACGTCGTGGTGGGGCGTGCTCTACGTCACGGGGGAGACAAAGTTGTCCCAACACGACGACGGAGACGTTGCTCACGTGGTAGTGAGGGGACCCTCTACCCCGCGTTGGAGCATGTTCTACACCACGGTGGAGCCAATGCAATCCCAGCACGGCGACGGAGTCGTTGCTCACGTGGCGGTGAGGGGATTCTCTACGCCGTGGTGGGGCGTGCTCTACGTCACGGGGAGACAAAGTTGTCCCAACACGGCGACGGAGACGTTGCTCACGTGGCGGTGAGGGTACCCTCTACCCCGCATCGGAGCGTGTTCTACACCACGGCGGAGTGTTACCATGCCTCCTCACGATGGAGGGATAATCGTTATCATCCTTGTTGGGCCGGCCACGGGCCGGCTGCTATTCTTTGCTTATGTAAACAACACTGCGGCTCGCAGGCCTGTTACATAGTTGTGACAGAGGCAGTCACAGCAGCCTAGGGCGAAGCCCTTTACAAAAGATGGTACTAACCGGCGCAGCGGCTTGCTAATAAAACTAGAAATGAAACATATGAGGGCTATGAGAAAAGTGACGGGGCTGACTCGCTATCCTATGATGATGCTTCTGCATGTGAGCTACACGTAGTACTTGCGGAGGTTGTCAGCGTTCCAGCTATGCTTCAACTCTGCTCCTTCAAGGGTTTTTTAACGGAATGACGATGGACGAGTTGATCGATTCGTGGCAGCGGGAAGTTGTCTTTCGGGCATGCGCGGTTGAGGTTGGTGTAGTCCACGCACATGCGCCACTTGCCGTTGGCCTTCTCGACTAGGTGGTTGGCCGGGGCGCCATGCATCAATACAAATAAGCAATATTCCAATGGACAGGGTGACGACAACAATCTCAGTCTCCAACTAGAGAGTTGAGTACTCTACATGCATGTACTAAAACTATATATTCCTAGCTATGACTATGCCACAATCCATCGATTCCTTCCTTCCATCCCTTTCGTTTCCAATATTCCATTTCCATTGCCCATAGCCACACATGCAAACCACAAATAGGGTAACTATATAATTAGACTAGGCCGGTTGACACAAATACTTGTCGCCATGTGATCGACTACCCTAAGGATTGGCAAGCCATTCAGGGTGCATGACCTCACGGATGACTCCTGCCTTGTGGAGCTTGTCCACCTGCTCCCGGACCGTGATCTGACGCTCCACCGACATCTTTCGCAGCTTCTGCTTGACAGGACGCACATCGGGGTTAACGAGCAATTTGTGCTCGATGATCTCCCGGGAGACACCGGGGAGGTCCTCGTGCTCCCATGCGAACATGTCTCCATTGGTCCGCAACGTGCTGAGGATGGCCTCCTCATTGATTGGGTCAAGGTTGACCCCGGTGAGCACTGTCTTGGTCAAATCACCCTCTGAGAGCGGCATGGCGCGCGTCTCGCCGTCAGGTTTAGGTTTTGGCACCCACCACCCTGAAGTTGGCGGATTGGGAGCCCCTTGCACAGCCTTGTCACCTTCTGATTGGATGGTGTGGACATACCGGATGGCCGCTTGGATGTCGCTGTCGATCTTACGGGATAAGTCTTGGTTGCCCCGCACTGTGATGACCCCTGAGGAGGCTGGGATCTTCATGCAGAGAAAGGCGTGGTGCGGAACCGCGCCAAATTTGTTCAGCGTGACCCGGCCAAGGATGACGTTGTATTGGTAGGGGATGTCGACAACGTCGAAGACAATGCTCTCCCTACGGACGCAATCGCCAGCCCCAAATTCCACCGGAAGCTCAATCTTACGAGGGCTGGGACTGGCTCGCCCCCAAATCCCAGGAGTGGTACCCCCGCGGGGGTGAGGCACACGCGAGGGATTCCCATCTCGGCGAGTGTAGACGCGAAGAGGATGTTGTTTGCATGAAAATCGATCCGTGGAACACCAAGATAATGGAGTCGCCAATTGTGAAAATTATTGTACTTTCGTGTACGACAAATGACTACTTTCTAAGCAAAGCAGCAACTATCATACTTTCGTGTACGACGAACGATTGCTTTCCGAGCAAAGCAACAAAGATCCTCTTGCTTTTGTGAAGAAGAAACGACCGCTTTTCGGCGCAAAGCGGCAAAGATCTATGCTAAGAACGAAAAGGTAAAAGGTAAAGTAATAGATTGATTTATGTCGATTGTGTTGTTATCAATCGGCCATCACCCTTTACATACTTATAGGGCGGCTGGTCTTTCCGTAGGAGATCAGGACTCCTGATCCTAACTGAATACAGATATGTGACTTTCCCTTTCCTAATGGATCCTGATTCTAACGTATAATAGCTTGACCACCGTGATCAGGACTCCTTCTATGGACGAGATATCCTTCCATATAAATCGAGTACCTTTTCGAATCCACGACTAACTCTCCTTCTATGATCACCCGTGGTTTCTTGTTCTCCAAGTTGAGTTTCTGGCGTCGAAAAAGACTTTGAAGTAGATGGCTTGATGCATCGGCCCACCTGCAGATCAACTCGGTGTAGCACCGCGACTGGTTCTGTTAGGGAGAACTCAGCTCGAGCCACTCGGCATGGATGACTTGGGAGTACCGCAAGATAACCCAGCAACGTTGCAAGCTACTCGGTACTTGGGGTCAAAAACGGGCCACCCGGGTCTCGGGAATTTCTGCGAGTACCTCGGTACTCGGGGACACGAGCTGTTCGGTTCCTAAGAATCCTCTGTGAGCGTCACGGTACTCGGGGGAGTTACTCGGGTCTCGGGAGTCTCGGCGAGTATTTCGGCACTCCGGACGAAGCGAGTTATTCGGTACTCGGGAGACTCTGCGAGCACTTCATCACTCGGGAACAAAGCGAACTGCTCGGGGATTCTGTGAGTACTCGGGTGTAGTGAGATCGTCGACCCTGCATTAAGAGTAAACACTAATCCCAAACAATTTGTTAATCAATTATCTCAACCCTCAGTACTTGAATTAATTTGGCTCAACTGCATAAATCTTCTAGCCAAATTACGTCATTAATAGATGTCCGCCGAGCTACCTCCATCGATGAAGACGCGACGCACCTCGCAGCTATTGATGACCGCCGAGATGACGAAAGCGTCATGGTGAGGAAAAGTGATTCCGGTGGCGTCCGCTGGGCCAAAGGTCACGGTGTCACTGACCCACGCGGGTAGTTCAGTGGGTGGGAAGGAACCAATGTGGTTGACTTGACGGGTGTAGGCTCAGCGCTACCGCTTGGATGCGTAGGTGTGAGCATTGCCTCCAGTGATGGCGTGGATGATTCGCTGGGTGCCGATGGCTTCCACTGGTGCTCTGCCACCTGGCGGTAGAGGTGGTGGCGGCGGTAACTGTAAGGTAGGCTCTCCTTGCTCCCGAGCACGGCCTGTCGGCTCCGCGATGCCCCCTGCCGCCGGGCCGCGATGACAACCTCGCACTCCGCCATGGAGTGAGTGCTTACTCGTTGTACTTCACAGAACTTGCCTTGTGACCTGCTGCCTCCGCCACTTCTGCGATTACCGTGCCCAGCCTGGCTGTTGCTTTCGTGGTCGTGGTGGTCGTCGCGCCTCCAACCTTGGTGATCCAGGCGTGGGTGGTCTCGTTCTTCACTGCGTGCTTGGTTCTGCCGACTGCCTTGCCACTGGCCTTGGCTTTGGTAGTGTGTTTGCGGGGCGGGAGCCTCGCGCTCCTCCACGTGGTGTACTCCCCGTTGGCGTGGCCGACGCTTGTCATGATTCTCCACATCAGGCGCGAACTGCGCAGCTGAGGCCAAGGCTTCGACTCTTCTCTGCTTTCTCCCTTCCTCGGCCCGGGAGTATGTGTCCATGATGTCATAGAGCTCCCTAATCGTCCTCGGCTGCTTCCTGTCGAACTTGGCTGCCAGGTCCTCATCACGTATTGCACGACGTGCAGCGTCACACACGTTTTGGTCGGTGATGTCACGGACTTGGCATTGGAGGTTGGAGAAGCATTTGCGGAATGCCTGGATGGACTCGCCCGGTGCTTGCTTGAGGATGTTCAGATCCGAAGAGGTGACTTGTTTGTTTAGGCTTCCTTGGAAGCGACTGTGCATCTGCTTGCGAAGGTGCTCCCATGAGTACACCGAGCTGGGAGGCAATGAGAGGTACCACGTGCGAGCCTAATCTGGTGAGTACAAGCAGCAGACTTTTTGCCATCACCGCTTTACCTCCTCCGGTAGCTGATACGGTAGCTTCGTACACGCGAGTGTAATCAATGGGGTCTGTCTCACCATTGTACTTGGGGAGATCTGCCGGGCAAAACTTGTTTGGCCACGGGTTAGCCGCCAGCCCTGGGCTAAGCGCTGAGCACGTCCGCGAGGTTGACGACCTCCGGCCGTGGCGGTCGAGCAGCAGGTGCGGTGGCCGGAGCTGGGATGCTGACGTCAAGTGGGGCAGCTGGGTATACGTGTTCTATGCCCGGGTGTCGACCTGGGTCTTGCGCCCCTTGGTCGCTGGTGCCGGCCCCGACATCGCGGAGGATTGCATGCGCTATTTGTTGATTTCGTCCGATCTCTTCACGGAGCAGTTCGACGCGTGCTTGCGCGTTTGCCAAGTCTTGGAGGAGTTCGTCGGCTGCTTGGTGATTGCGCCGGACGTTCTCCCGTGCTTCCGCTATGGCTTCTTCTTGTGGCCGACGAACAACGTCGGCTCCGCCTTGGGCAGCCACAAGCTGTGCCCGGAGCTCCACAGTTTCTCGAGCTAATGCCACCGCGCAGAGGGCCTCGATTTGGGCCGCTTCCAGCTGGGCCCGGAACTGCTCTACCCGCTGGGCTATGGCCGCTACCTGCTGCCCTTAATGCCTCCATCTCTCGCTCAGCGTAAGCGAGGGCCCCCGAGGTGTCTAGCCCGGTGGCCTGGGCATTGATGATAGGGGCGATGTCGTCGTTCGTCGCAGGGGTGGCTGCGCGTGGTGTCGTCCTCGTGGCGACCTGGGGGGAGCACGCGGGGTGCTCGAACCAAGTTGGCGATGTTTGCGACCTTTCGCTTGGTTCCCTTATTTGCCTTCGTCTTGGGAGGCATGCCTTCTTACTTTGCGAAGGAGCACGCGTGTGGTGTTGAAGACCAACACGCACGTGTTACGGTCGTCGGTGTCGTCTCTGGGCCTCCTCTCGATAGCGTCTCAGATGATACAACTTCTTGCTCGCTTCCCACAAACGGCGCCAACTGTCGTAGCTACGGGACTAGGCAGTGTATTTTAGGTACCCCTGATCGGTTACGTCGACTTCCGGGAGTACTAGAGAAGTACGAGCAAGTGTATTGTCCGCTGAAGGGGGCGCACGGCGACGCTACCGGCGAGATGACGTGTGGAACACTCTTGTCGGGGATAAATGGAAACTCTCGTGTCAGGGTGAACTGAAAACTCTCGTATTGATTTCCGGGATTAGGGTTTATATCTGAGAAATCTGGATCCCTTCTCTCTCCCCCCGGTCCTATTTATAGGGTTGAGGTAGGGATGTGAAAGATTACAATTATGTCCTTTGGGCAACAACTCACCTCCAGGGGTATTCTGGTCTTTTTACAAGAATCTTTATAGAATATTCAAATACTCTAATATCCTAATACTCGCTATTATGACGACGTGTTGTCCTCGGCGTCGGGGCGGAGCGCCGGCCTCGACACCCGCCTGGACGGGGCGCGGCCTCGACGTCCGTTGGGGCGGAGCACGGCCTTGACGCCTGCCGGGACGAAACACGGCCCCGACGCCATCGGCGATGCCAGCAAAGTTTGTTGATGCTGAGTGAAAAGGGTCGACACCGGGAGAGGGAACTTAACGTTGTCTGGGAGAAAACCCGTCGGTTCGGAGTAACGCGGGGACCCTTTCCCCAACAGGAGGCACTAAAATGGCGGCGACTACTGTCATAGATACAAGTCTAGACAGTGAATTTGTGGCACCCCCGGTCGGCTACAGCGCTCCGGGCGTACGAGGGGCAAACGAGCGAGAGCACGAACGCACGAGACGGTCGACGAAGTACTTCGGTGTTTGTATTAGGGCAAGAAAAGAGAGCTTACAATGGGGAAAAATGAAGAGAGGGGTCCCCTTTCCCTCTACCCCTGGGGGGCATTTATAGGGTTTCAAAAAGAGAAATGCGAGATTACAATTTTGCCCCTAAAGGGAGAGACTATTACAGGGGCACAACGGTCATTTCCATATTCCTGAGGAATCTTGAGGGCATATGCTCGAGCATCTTCAGGGGAATCTTCTGGGGAATATACCGGGGAATATATTGGTCCCGCGTGAGGGCTCGTCGGCGGCAGTTCTGACGACAGAGGGCGGGCTCGTTGGAGGCATCTCTGACGACGGAGAACGGGCTCGTGCGGGGACAGCCCTGACGCGGGGAACGAACGGACGTGTCGAGGACGGCTTCGTCGCGGGGGGCGTGGACGGGAACTCCATAGCGTTACAGTGATCCTGAACGGCGTCGATCGGGGTAGCGCAGAAACCCTCCTCCAACAGTAGCCCCTTGCCGGTTTGGGCGGTAGGGGAGCGCCCGTCCGAGCCGGCACACTAATCCCCGAGGGGTTGGTGCGCGGGCCGGATCGATGAGTCGTCGGTTTCTTCCTCGGGGTGACCAAGGTGTGTTCGATGGAGTGGCCGAGGCGTGCTCGACGGAGTGGCGAAGGAGTGGTTTTTCTTTTCTCATTTTTCTCTCTCCCCCCCTTTTTTTCTTCTTTCTTTTCTCCTCTTTTCTTCTTCTCCTCTCTTTTTTTCTTTCTTCTCTTTTTCTTTTTCTTCTTCTCCTCTCTTTTTTTTCTTTCTTCTCTTTTTCTTTTTCTTCTTCTCCTCTCTTTCTTTTCTTCTTTTTCTTCCTTTCTTCTTCTCTGCGCGCGCTGGACACCACCCTCAAGCTCGCCGGGCACCAGCTTCTTGGGCCTTCCCCGGGCCATGGCCCATTAGGCCCTAGGGCAAAGAATGGGGGCTATAAAAAATAAAAAAAAACAAGAAAATGAAAAAAACCCCCTCACTCTCCCGTTCCTTCTCCTATCCGCCGCCGCTCACCCTCTCTACCCTGACCTCACACCGCCGCCGCCTTCCATCCTCTACCGGGCCACCGCCCTACCCCCCCCGGGCCGCCGGCGAGCACAGGCAGGAGACCCGGCACGTAGCCGAGCCGGCGCGGCCCCAGGCGGGCCCGGGCGGGCGACAGCGGGCCTCGGCGGGCTTCGGCCGCCTCGGATGACGCACCGGCGGGGCGCCGCCCTCCGGCTTCCCCCTGCTTCGCCGCCTCCCAGCTCCCGTGGCGCCGCTGCCTTCCGGCTCCCTCACGTAGCTGGACCCCAGCGACCTCGAGCAGCCGAGAGCGGGCGACGGCCGCGCGTGAGCTCCGGCGGCCGCTCGCCGTCCCCCGGCTCCGCCGCTCCTCGGCTGCACCGTCTCCCGGCCCACCTCGCGCCGCCGCCTCCGGGACCTCCCTTGCGCGGCCGGGCCCACGCGACTTCAAGCGGCCGAGCTCCGCCGAGACCTGGCGAGCGATGGCCGAGCCCCGCCGAGCTCCGCCTGGCCCCATCGAGCTCCGGATTCGGCCGGCCGAGGCCCGCCGTCGCTCCCCCTCGCGCCCTACGTCGCCCCTGCCGCCGCCGGCCCGCCGTGCTCCGCCGGGCTCCGCCGAGCCCCGACGAGCGCCGGCTGAGCCCCGTTGGCTGAGCCACCTGCGTCGCGGTTGCTCCCCCGTTGGCCCGCCGTGCTCCGCCGGGCTTCACCGAGCTCCGGCCTCGGCCAACTGAGGCTCGCCGAGCTCCGGCCATGGCCTGCTGAGTATCGCCAAACTCTGCCTTGGCCCTCTGAGCACAGACGACGCACGCTGCGGACGAGTGCGAACACGGTGACGGACGAACGAGACCGCGAACGAACGGACGAACGCACACGCGGACGAACGTGAGTGCGGCGACGAGCAGACGAACGCGCACACAAACGAACGCGTCGCACGTGCCGGCGAGCGGCGCGCGGGCGAACGCAGACGACGAGCGACGTGCGACGTGCCGACGAGCAGCGCACGGGCGAACGCAGACGACGTGCGACGTGCCGACGAGCGACGTGCGACGCGCGACGTGCCGACGAGCGGTGCGCGGGCGAACGCAGACGACGAGCTACGTGCGACGTGCCGACGAGCAGCGCACGGGCGAACGCAGACGACGTGCGACGTGCCGACGAGCGACGTGCGACGTGCGACGTGCCGACGAGCGGCGCGCGGGCGAACGCAGACGACGTGCGACGTGCCGACGAGCGCGGCGATGCGCGGATGACGTGCTGACGACGTGCTGACGAGCGTGGCACCGCGCGGGCGACGTGCGAACGATGTGCGAGCAACGTGCAGATGATGCGCGGGCGATGTGCCGACGAGGCGCGGGCAACGTGCCGATGAGCGCGGCGACGCACGGACGACGTGCTGACGACGCGCGGGTGACGTGCCGACGACGTGCTGGCGACGTGCGAACGACGTGCCGACGAGCGCGATGACGCGCAGGCGGCGTGCCGTCGGGCGCTCGGTCTTCTCCTCTTCAGGCTCCCTCAACCGCCTTGACGCGAGCCGTGACTCGAAAGCCCGAACTCTGACTCACCGAGCGCCGAGCTGAGCCTCATCAACCCAGACCTCGATGCGGGGTTGGGCGAGCCCGATCTGGGCCCTTCCAGTGCGGACGAGTCGCTCGTCGTGCGCCTAGCGGAGGAGGGCAAAATCCCGGATCTCGATGGCCCGTACGGCGTTGAGCTCCCCGAACCCTCAACGGTGAGAGTGGAGCGTGGAATGGGCGTCGAGGCGGTCTTTGATGACGTCGATGTAGACCTTGACGATAACGGACGTCAAGGTGGCCCTTGACGCCATTGACGATGTCGACGTAGTCCTCGATGAAGGCGGACGTCGAGATTGTCATTGACGACGTCGATGTAGACAGGCGCTGAGGTTGCCCTTGACGTCGTTGACGCAGTCCTTGACGACGTCGGCGTAGTCTTCGACGGAGATGGACGTCGAGGTTGTCCTTGATGATATCAACGCGGACGGGCGCGGAGGTTGCCCTTGACATCGATAACGGATGTTAAGGCGGCCCTTGGCATCGTTGACAGACGTCGAGGTGTCCCTTGACGTCGTTGACGTAGTCCTTGACGATGTCGATGTAGACCTTGATGGCGACGTTGTGTTGATGCGAATGTTGAGTCTGCGCTTGTCAGTTATGGAACAGACCGGCGTGTGCCAACGCGGACGTTGAGCTTGCGTGCATCGGTACCGGACGTCTAGGCTCGCTTCGAGCGAGCCCCTTGCAGAGATGACACCGAGTTTAATATTTGCGAAGTGTGCGTCATACCACCTCATGCAAAAGGTTGCGCGTCAGCACTGGATGGGTTGTCGACGCCGGGTGGAACACATCGATGCCGGGCGGAGCATGTCGGCGCCGGGCGGAGTGTCAACGCTGGATGGAGCATGTCGACACCGAGGTGCATGTCGACACCTGGCGGAGTGTCAACGCTGGGCGGAGCATGTCCGTGACGGCGGAATGCCGACGTCGGATGGAGTGTGTCCGTGACAGCCGAGTATGTCGGATGAGCACGTCCGTGACGGCGGAGCAATGATGCTTGGCAGCTCGGCTTTGTTTCTGGGGGAGCCCCTTGTCCAGATGGTGCTGAGCGTGGAAGGTGTCGAGGCACACACGGACCGTACCCGGGGAGGGCGTTGAGGCGCACGTGGTGCCTTGCCCGCAGATGGTGTTGGAGCATGCTGCGGTACCTTACTGAGACGTCTGTGGTGTCGCCAACGTCGATGTGAACATATCGCGGGACGATAGCGGTGTGCGCACATGGTTGGCGTTGAGCGCGAAGTCCGGTACCTGCAAGGTGTTTGCTCTTTTTGTGTGAATTTTGACGCGGCGTGTTCCAGTGGGATTATTAAGTCATCGTGTCAGAGGAGATAGTTTGTTGCAAGGTGCGCAGCACCCTGCCTCCCAACGAAAAACCTAGCGCTCGAGGACATGTCTGAGAGTGCTTGTGGCCTTCTCTAACCACAACCTTTGATGCCCACCGGCGTAGCAAGGAGTGCATTGATGCTTCGCCTGGCATGGGCACTTTGCATACAACAAGGACCAATAATTAATGTGCAATTGTTGCAGTTACTTAGTGTATGATGACGACAACACATGACACTCGATGGTGGCAAACACGTGGCGATCGACGGCGGTAAACACTCGGCGCTCGATGGCGACAAACAATCGGTCACTCGATGGTGACAAACACATGACACTCGATGGTGCGTGTAAGAATATTTCCGCCTTACTTTGACGTATATGTGCCTGTTTCAACGTCCCGGGGAGCTTACCGTCGCACAACCCCGGAGGGAAGGGATGCTCTATCCCGGCCGAAAATGGCTCGACATCGCGGAGAGCTATTCGTCGCACGACCCCGGAGGGAAGGGACACTCTATCCCGGACGGAGGTGGCTCGACATCGCGGGGAGCTCTCGTCGCGCGACCCCGGAGGGAAGGGACGATCTATCCCGGACGGAGACGGCTCGACATCATGGGGAGCTCTCGTCGCGCGACCCCGGAGGGAAGGGACACTCTATCCCGGACGGAGATGGCTCGGACGTCGCGGGGAGCTTTCATCGCGCGACCCCGGAGGGAAGGGACACTCAATCCCGGACGGAGATGGCTCGGACGTCGCGGGGAGCTTTCGTCGCGCGACCCCGGAGGGAAGGGACACTCTATCCCGGACGGAGATGGCTCGACATCGTGGGGAGCTCTCGTCGCGCGACCCCGGAGGGAAGGGACACTCTATCCCGGACGGAGATGGCTCGGACGTCGCGGGGAGCTTACCGTCGCACGACCCCGGAGGGAAGGGACACTCTATCCCGGACGGAGATGGCTCGGACGTCGCGGGGAGCTTACCGTCGCACGACCCCGGAGGGAAGGGACACTCTATCCCGGACAGAGATGATTGAAACCTGTCACAGGGGAGCAAAGGACGTAGTCCGAAGTGGCAGGTGCTCACCGGGACGATGAGGTCGCGTGATGCCACCGAGGGCGAGCGCGTGGGGCGTGGGTGATGTTGACGAGCCCCTGATGTTGCCGAGGGCGGGCGTGGAGGATGCCAAGCCCGAGAGCGTGGACGACGGCGACGTCGATGGCGAGTGCGGCGAGGCGGACGCGTGTGGCACACGAGTGCGGTGCAGCGGACGAATGTGGCGGATGAGCATGGCAGAAGACCGCGTCGCGGCGGATGCGCGCGGAGGATGACCCCGTCGTGGCGGACGAGCGCGGCGCGGCGGACGCGCGCGGCGGTTGACCTCATCGCGGCGGACGCGTACGGCGGACGCGAGCGCGCGGCGGATGAGCGCAGCGGACGACCTCGTCGCGGCAGACGCGTGCGGCGGATGCGCGCGGCGGATGGCCCCGTAGTGGCGGACGAGCGCGGCATGGTGGACACGCGTGGTGGATGAGCATGGCACAGCGGACGAGCGCAGCACAGCGGACGTGGCGCGGAGGATGACCTCTTCGCGGCGGATGCGTGCGGCGGACACGCGCGGCGGATAACCCCGTCGCGGCGGACGAGCCACGGCGGACGCGCGCAGCGGATGAGTGCGGCGTACGACGTCTTCACGGCGGACGCGTGCGGCGGATGACCTCTTCGCGGCGGACGCGTGCGGCGGACGAGCGTGGCACGGCGGACGCGCGCAGCGGATGAGCGCGGCGGACGATGTCTTCGCGGCGGACGCGTGCGGCGGACACGCGCGGCGGATGACCTCTTCGCGGCGGACGCGTGCGGCGGACGAGCGCGGCACGGCGGACGGGCGCAGCGGCGTGAGCGCGGCGGACGATGTCTTCGCGGCGGACGCGTGCGGCGGACACGCGCGGCGGATGACCTCTTCGCGGCAGACGCGTGCGGCGGACGATGGCAATGCCAATGACAAGCCCCTGATGTCGCCGAGGACGGGCGCGGAGGATGCCAAATCCGGGAGCGTGGACGAGGGCGATGTCGATGACAAGCCCCTGATGTCGCCGTCACGCAACATTTGGCTTAATTACAGCGCCTCCCTGAGCTCATTAGCTTCGCGCCTCAGGGTTTCGGCCTCCGTTTCGATGCGTGCTTCAGAGTTTGCCACGTTGATCGCGGCCGCGAGGAGTCCAGCAGCCCGGACGTCGGTTGATGAGTCATCGGCTCAGAGGTTAGCGGCCGACGGGTCGTTGACGCGGGCGCCGCTAAGCTCCATGGTGACGACCATGTTGTTCGTCCTGGCTCGACGCGTCGGGTTTGGTGTGCGGGGGACGATCGTCCTCCGCGCTCTTTCTCTTCGGCGCCATGGCTTTTCGCTCGCGTCCCCACGGTCGGCGCCAACTGTCGTAGATACAAGTCTAGACAGTGAATTTGTGGCACCCTCAGTCGGCTACAGCGACCTCCGGGCGTGCGAGGGGCAAACGAGCGAGAGCATGAACGCACGAGACGGTCGACGAAGTACTTCGGTATTTGTATTAGGGCAAGAAAAGAGAGCTTACAATGGGGAAAAATGAAGAGAGGGTCCCCTTTCCCTCTACCCCTGGGGGGTATTTATAGGGTTTCAAAAAGAGAAATGCGAGATTACAATTTTGCCCCTAAAGGGAGAGACTATTACAGGGGCACAACGGTCATTTCCATATTCCTGAGGAATCTTGAGGGCATATGCTCGAGCATCTTCAGGGGAATCTTCTGGGGAATATACTGGGGAATATATTGGTCCCGCGTGAGGGCTCGTCGGCGGCAGTTCTGACGACAGAGGGCGGGCTCGTCGGAGGCATTTCTGACGACGGAGAATGGGCTCGTCGGGGACAGCCCTGACGCGGGGAACGAACGGACGTGTCGAGGACGGCTTCGTCGTGGGGGGCGTGGACGGGAACTCCCATAGCGTTACAGTGATCCTGAACGGCGTCGATTCGGGGTAGCGCAGAAACCCTCCTCCAACAACTACTAAAGGTAAAACCATCACTGTTTGCTTGGATGGTGAACCCTGACTCTGAGATCCGCTAAATTCTGAATTTGAACCAACCTCTAAGTCAGCATAGGAAAGCAAGAAGCATATCAGATGGCTTCCCTCTTGTAAATTGGGATCTCGGTTAGGAGACTGAAGATGCCGAAAAGCCAATAAGGCGGTGCCAGAAAGCCGATATTGAGTTGTTAACAAAGGAGGACAATAGTGGTGGCTTATCGGGAAGGACTGGGCAAGGCTTGGCACTAAGACCAAAGTCTGGCAATCGACCAGATACGAACAATAGTCAGCATGACCTCGTGGCGGCCAGTGTGCCCTCATATGGCGATGGACTGCTAGCCGTCAGGAAATCATCAAGCACTACAGAATTCCAAGATTCAGACAACAACAGCATTGCTATTGCTTCAGTGTGGCTGAGGAGCAAGTGGAACTTGAAACTAGATGCTTTGACCCTACCTCTCCCAATCCAGCTCTTCGATAGCATTCCCAAGCCAATCGCTGCTTGGAGAAACAAGGCAGCCAAAGATTAGCGAGGTTAATCCTAGCTCATTTATATGCCTTATATTTATTGGTTGTCGCCGGTGATCTTAGCCGAGGTGCAAGAATGGCATGGAGGAGTGTGCTTATATCTCCCCCGCCAAACAGGGGAGCCGCAGAAACACAGGTTTGGAGTTTGGACAGTGGACATTACAACCACAGAAGCAAGGTGGTGATGAAAACAGTGTTGGATACGGTGGTACATTAGTTCTTGGGACTAGCTGGTAGCTGAGACCTGAGAGCCCGCCCTGAGAGCCTTGGGACTTATTTGAGGACATTCTTTTGTGCTCTATGCAGAACCTGCAGATAGACTACATATAGGAACAAAGCAGATTGTGTGTTCTTCCCATTCACCAATAAAGAAGTGACCTCCGTAATTTGTGCTTCCGTATTAGTACCATGATTTCATCTTTACTCTTCAAATATTAGTCCGCGCATAAGATAAACGAAATTATCATAATCCGCAATATTAAACGGAGCCTACATGTACCAATCATCCAACTCTTAACATCTAAATTAAACGCTCTTCATGTAAGCCTTCCTGTAACCTGTCTAGTCGCATAGATCCCGGGGATGGGGAGGGATTTGTTTTCCCCATCTAGCCATGCTTTAGCTGGTGAGTTTTGTTTTCTTGGTTTAGTTTGTGCCTTTCTTTCTTCTGGCAGCGAAGTAAGCAGTTCTCCTGCTTCTTCCTTTTTTTAAGTATATCTAAATTAAGAAATGATACATAGAGCTGTTGTCATACGCATCTGCCGAATAAACAGGGTTAATATGGTTCAATAATTTCCCCTGATTAACACGCAAATTTTAGTCAACTAAAAGCATCATTTTAGTTATCTAATATCTTGTGTTATCCAGGCTCAAGGCTGCAGTTCTTGTTGCATATACAGTACGTATGTAGAACTAATGTATCACCGTATCCAACTGAGTCTTTTCATCACCATCTTGCTTCTGTGTGGTTCTAATGTCCACTGTCCAAACTCCAAACCTGTGTTTCTGCGGCGCCCTGTTTAGCGGGGGAGATATAAACATACTCCTCCACGCCATTCCTGCACTCTTAGCCTGACTAGTTCAAGTTCAATAACTGTTGGCATAGTTAATTTCAGTGTAGCATCAATTACAACAATCAGCTTCACCTAAATGGCCGATAAGTTTGCTCCGGTATGCACTAGTAGCTCGTACATTCTACATTCAGCACACAATTAGTATCTACCGTTAATGACAAGTATTAGTAACTTTGTTCCCGTTGTGCTCGCATGACCTAGAAACTAACTAGTCATAACAACGATAAGTATCGCTTGATAAGAATCGGTCATAGACCAACATAACAAGGTGGCTGTGGTCGTCTGCATGTCTGCATCTAGTTGAAGTCCACAAGCACCCCTTGGCAGCACAAAGCTTGGGTAGCAAAAGCATATTATTTGGTGTACATCTCCCTCCACATCCCCATTTACCAACATGCCGAAGGTACCATATGTACCAACCAGTGGTTCAATTCCCTACATTTCTAATGATAATGAAACAGCAACTAAAACATAGCAGCAACAGCAAGCATGATTCACAAATAACAACCAAGAATACCTTCATCAGGGAACCATTTAGCATATTTGGATGATTCTGGCACAGGTGAAACCACATCATCAGTATTCAACTGCTGACTCTGAAAGGAGTTATATACTGAATAAATACACACGCAGATATCATAAGATGGAATGTCTAAGTGGCTCAAAATATTCCTCTTCTTCAAATATTTCCCTCAAAAGATAGCAAAGGGCAAAAACAATTCGATAGTTCTTGACTGATGTGTACCAAATGGTATTTTTCAGGCTTAAATATGTAAACACTCCAAATCTAACAAAGATATGAAAGTTTATTACTCATGTAACACCCATGCAAAAGTTGGAGACAAGTGTTTATTATTATTAAAGTTAAGATTTATTTTAACAGCCTCATCAAAGTGTTTGTTCTTAAGATCTAAAATATTACTATTGTTGGCTGCCCTCTAATCTCCATCCAAAGCATTGTCTCAGAAACCAAAATCAGCAATACACCTTGTTGAAGCTAAGTTTTCTGCTTAATTTTTGAAATGTAACTTAGAACTAAGAATCAACAGACAACTCATAACTCGTTGTTCCCATAAAAAGGAGAATAAGGAAACAGTGCAATCACAAATTGTCCGTAAACATCTTTTGTTATAAACTAGCTGGTGCTCGAGTACATAAACCAAGTGCTTGATCACTCACGCAGTCACTCTGCATAAGCTAAGGATATCACTTTTATGTCACATAATCCACATTTTATTGGTCTAATTGTTGGTTGAACTTAAAGCTTAGAATACATGGGCACCTTATATTTTGAAACGGAGGGAGTATTTCACAATGAACAACTAACTTCCATATTTTGTCAAGTGAATATGATAGGGCATGCAACTGTAACTTATAGTGCTCAGGAAATCAAATAGCAGGGGTCTAAATCAGATAAGAATCACCCATCCTATCGATCTATGAATGGAGCAGTCAGATAAGATCCACAACTGCATAGGATTAATCAACATAAATTCCTTTTAATTGGATAGAGGGGACGCATTTAGCTGATTATTTTCCCTCTTTTTGTCCACCTGAGCACATAACTTCTGAAAATATTTCCCCCCTGTATCAATATGAACCCACAAATTTTTATGCTGCGAAATACAAGAAACAACAGTGTTTAAGAAGGATAAAACCTTATTGGCATCCACTCATTACTATGTTAAACCATGATTTTGCAACGTAGAGCTTAGGATTTGCACATTCCGCCCCAAAGTTCATGGAGTAATTAATAGAATTATATTTAATATGAAACTTAAGATCATAAGATTCAAAAGACCCAAATGGTTATAAACTATTAAAAAATGATTGCTTCCACTGAAAGCTAATTAGGTGTACGTGTTGGCCCTCAACTCAGTCATTAACTAAGAGCATAACTACCACTCTGCATTGACAGTCATACCTCTGAATTGCGTGATGTGTTGGAGGACTGCAGCTGAAGCCCTTTCTCAAGTAATGCATTTGCGAAAACCCGGTGGTTTAAGTGGCCTGATTTTAGGAGTTGGTAGAAGTGGAGATGTTTTAATGGCATCTTCTTTAGAGCGAGAGGAAGTCTTCAATTCATCTTGCTTATCAGTTCTAGTAGGAGGACCTCCTTTTCCAGCAGAATTCCGTAATGAGGAAATGATACCGTCACCGAGATTTTCTTTGCCACTGTCAGGAGCACTCTTCTTTTCTTGCAGGGCTTTATGTTGCTCTTTCCTCATCAATTCAAACGATGCTGCAATAGACAGGTAACAAGATATGTTCTGCATTAGTGCAGGATCAAAAATATGACCAGATCGGTGTGCATCAGCAATTACCTCTCCGTTTCCTTTCTTCTTCCACTCTGTCCTTGTTTGAGCATTGAGAAGAGCCAAACGTCTCATCATTAATTGAGTCAACATCTTTCCGTGAAACAGGTACAGCCTGCCATTGGCGTGCAAGGTATTACAAATTATCGTCAAAACTTGCATCAAACTAACCAGGTGTAAGAAAAGAGATGTTTCTTGCATAGGAATAAACTGAGGAAGAAGAAAAACAGTGCAGGTATTGGCTACTGGATATTTAAACCTTGTTCTGACGCGGTGGCTGGTAACGTCAGAGTATCCGAGCCGGCGACGGAGAGCAGGAACTCCGAGGAGTAGGTGATCCGATCAGAGCAGTCACCCGTCATGAACCATCGATCGAACACTAGGATAGAACACGCACGCGCACATACACAGCCTCGGCACGGAGGCGGCATCAGGAGGCTCCGAGATCATCTTGGTTGGCGAGCAAAATCTAGCAGCTAGCTCGCGAGATTTTGTTCCTCCTCCAGAGAGTGAGAGAGAGTGAGCTTTCTACATCACCTTTGGGATTTAACAAACATCCGGGGGAGTATGGAGCCACACATGGCGTCCAGGTGATAGAACAAAAGCTACCTTAGCTACATTACGAGCTTTAAAGTTTGTTTCTCTGAATTCGTGACTAAAATGCACATCTAAAAATTGTCCACGGAGCGTCTTGATCTTATGAACGATTGCACCGAAATGGCACAGACCATTCTTCTCCAGACCTTTCACCACCTCCAAGCAGTCGGTGGCCACTTGTGCTTTGTCTTCATGAATATCAGTAAGGAGAGAGAGAGCTTCAGCAGTCAGCACACGCCCGCGCCTCCAGAACCACCGGATCCGTTACACCGGCTGACGCACCCAAAAACAGCCCCCTCTCATCTCGACAGACAGCTCCATAGGTCCCAAAGTTTCCCGAGCGTGAGACCGCAGCACCGACATTAACTTTAACGTAGCCCTCCATTAGAGCGAGCCAGCTCCGTGATCGTGGCCTCCCAGCTCCCGCCATTTCTTGACGCGCTCCCCTACTACGCTGAGGATGAAACCAAACGTAGCAATAGGGCTCTGATACTCAGCTTCATGAATAACTCGTCGCCGGGCACGCCAAATCACCTAGAGAGTTACCAGCAGCTTAGTGAATTGATCACTAGGTAGTGATTCCGCCATGAAAAACAGGCAAGTCTTCACATTCGACATCACATTCTCTGCAAGATATTCCGTAAGCCCTTCATCATGTAGCGTCCAGACACATCTGGCCATCATGCAGTCAATCAAAGAATGACGCCAAGAGTCTTCAGCAGCCAAACAAATAGAGCACCTCCAGTGCTACACCATCCCACGACGAAAGAGAACATCCGCTGTTGGCAAAGAAGCGCGCGCCAAACACCAAGCAAAAACTTTCAATTTGCTAAGAACATTGTGTTTCCACATAGATGACCACTGTCTTCTCTCTCCTTCGATAGCAGAGGTTCCCGCCCCCTCCTCAATCCACGCCTTGCGCTGGAATTTAACGTGAGTAATCATCCGATACGCCCGATCTGACCCAAAAAAAATCCCCTTCCGTTTATAATGCCATGCCCAAAGCCCTGATTGACCAAGCTAACTGGAATATTCTTAATTATGTCAGCATCCATCGAAAGATAAACCTCTTCAATCACATCCAAACGCCAATTCCTACCTAAGGGATCAAGCAGCTCAGAGACCATCTCCCGCGGATGATGAACCCTTGAGACAACAGGCCGCAACATGAAATCTCTTGGAAGCCAGTTATCTTCCCAGACCTTTGTCGAAGCTCCATTACCAATCCTTCGAACAATACCTTGTTTCAAAACATCCCTACCTTCAATGATAGCCCGCCAAATCTGCGATGGGCGAGATCCCAGACCAGCACATAGCACATCCGATGAGGGATAATAAACTGCACGCAGTACTCTAGCACTTAGCATTGTAGGGGCCTGCAGGAGCCTCCATGCCTGTCTCGCGAGAAGGGCTAGAATCGATTGAATAGTTCAAAATCCCTGAACCCCAGACAAACATCCATATACTTAGGCATCACCATAGTATCCCAAGCCACCCAAGCAGTCTTCCTCTCTCTGCTTTTACTCTCCCACCAAAGCTTTCGAATCATGCCATTAAGGTGCTGACAAAGACCGCGGGGCAATTTAAAACACGCCATAGAATAAACTGAAACAGCTTGAGCAACATATTTGATCTACACCTCTTTACCCCCAGCAGACAAAGTCTTTTCCATCCATCCTTGGACCTTACTCCACACTCATTCCTTCAAGTATTTAAAAGCTCCATGTGTTGATTTACCTACATCCGTGGGCATCCCCAGATAACGATCAGTGATCATCTCGTTCTCCACAGCCAAGATGGTTTTGATGTTTTCTCCACAGCAAAGAGTGAGCTGAACACAAGATGAAGCCAAAATGGAAATTCACTTATGGGCCGGACAGGGACATTCGTCACTGCCATAGGCCCACAGTGGAGAGGAACATACGTGGTTTTGGGCCCGTAGTGGTCATGAATCCTCTTCTTCCCTGTGAAAATTCAGAACAATGGTTAATTTCCGAAAAGAGAGAGGGATCCTTGAGATTGCTGCGCATTCTTTCTTGCAGAGGTTCCGCTCTAATGTTCTTGATCCATCTATAAATCTCTTGCTCCGCTATTATTCTAGTCATGCATAGCACCATTTTTTTCTGCTGCCATTGTGCTATTTGCATGCAAAGTTCACCTACTTCTAGGCTATACGTAGCAGTTCTGTCTGCAAATCTTTGTAACAGCCAGATACTGTTCTGACGACCTTCACTGGCTTGCACGCACAAACTTTTCTTCAGACATTTTACATTGCTGAATTGTGATATGGTAATTGGTGCATCGATGTATTAATCCCCTGGCATTACTGTGAGTGATGATAAACAGTCATGCTGTACACCGTGGGTTACTAGTATTACATACTATTGCTTTTGCTGTTGCGGCTGCATTATTGCTTTTCTAGACAAGCAAATAGTATCGTTACGACCGCACTATTAACACTAGCGTCAGCATATGCCACGATTCCGGTTCCGTATCGACAAATAATGGGATCCATATGAGCTAATATGTGGCATTGTTTTATATATGCTCCATATAGGAGCTTCCAAATGTGTCCATGCATGACAAATGAGTTTGTCATGGACTACCAGCTGAACGTGATTTTTCTTTTCCTTTGCGACTGACAGTGACGATTCCATACATTTCATATCAGTGTTTCGTCTTTGCTTCTGCATCGATCGGAACGTGGCGACAACATGTGCTTGACGTAGCAACTTGGTAAAAGCATGGCACTGTTCAACTTTTCGACTTTCCTGGGATTCCTTTTAGTTTACCATTCCATATTTCGATAGGATTTTCCTGAGTAGAGTAATATAAGCTTTATTCTCTTAATTTTTTCATGCACGACGCCGTCACGTCTAATTTGGCTGGGAAATAGGAATTAATACATGTAAGTAGTTGTAATTGTTAGAGTATGTCTAGTTGTTACAAACTATAAGAGATATGATAGGATTTACTATGATTCGATCTTATTTTTAGGAACTTCTTATACTCTATATATACTCATCCTCGGGCCATCGATCGCACAGTATATTTATCTTCTTAAAGCTTTGTTTGAGGTTGGTAATTAATTAATATTGGTCTGGCAGTGGCAGGGCATGGATGTTGTAGGGAGCAGATGATGGTGCACGCCTGAATTGGAACTTTGCACAGGGTCATTCCTCCATCGATCCTTGTATGGTGGAGGTCGAGTGGCAGACGCATTCACGCATGCAGGGTGATCAATGAAGGGAGGGACAACACAAACCCAACTATATATAGGGCCAGTTCTTTTCAGTTTTTATTGTAGCTTATAGGTCTATAGAAGCCCAAGCCAAAAAGAACTGAAAATTTTTGAAGCTTCACGCAGCAGCCGGAGGCCCGATTCTCGTTGGTAGAAAAAAGCTACATGAGGGCAGCTTCCCGAGCTTCTTGTTTCACCGGTTAGCAATTTGCCCTCCAACTTACTCATCTATTTACCGAGCATTGCCACCGCGTACCGGTTCGCTATCTCCCCGAACAGAACGTGCACGCCCTCTTCCTCCTCCCATTTCCCCTGCTCCCTCTCACCCTCGCACCCTCCGCCGCCGCCTGACGCCGCTGCCCGCCGTGCTCGTCGACCAGACAAAGCCGCCGCAGCCCCTTCGCCGTCCTACACCCGGCGCAGCCTCTGAGCTTCCTCCGCCCGACACCACCCGACGCCACCCGCCGAGATCCGTCGACCAGACGCCGCCGCCCAGATCCGTCCACCCGACGCGCCTGCCTTCGCCGTCGCGCTCCAGATCCTCTACCCGAGGCCGTCGCCGAGCTCCCTCCGCCACCGCGCTCCTCCACCCGACAGCGCCGCGCCCCCTCCGCCGCCCTCGACCCGACGCAGCCGGTGAGCTCCTCCACCCGTCGCCCTCCCCCGCCTCGCCGCCCTCCTCCCTGCCTCGCCGTCCTCCCTCGCCTCGCCGCTCTCTTCCCCGCGCCTCCCCGCGCCGCCGCCCTCTTCCCCCCCTCCCCCCCCGCCTCGCCGCCCTCCTCCCCGCCTCGCCGCCCTCTTCCCCGCCCCTCCCCGCGCGGCCGCCGCGCTCCCTCCACCCCGCCGAGCTCCCTCCGCCGCCGAGCTCCCTCCACCCGACGCCGCTCCTCCGCTCCTCCGCCTCCTCCGCTCCCCTGTCTCCGCCGCTCCTCCGCCGCTCCCCGCACAGTTTCTAGAGAAGCTCGAAAAGAACTCGAGGTGAGTTTGGTGAGCGCTTCTCCCCACAGCAGCTGATTTCGGTAGAGAAGCTAGAAACCGCTTATGGAGAAGCTCAAGCTCAAAAGAACTGGCCCATAGTCAAGTCCTCTTCTCAATCCTTAGCTAGCCAGCTTGTGTGTTGCAACTTGTTATGATTGTATTAATCTAAAATAAGTATCGCTATATATAAAATGTACTATTAAGAAGGAATTAAGGATACATAATGGTGGTTTATTTGAAGTGATGCCCTTTCGGTGACACGGTCACGTACTCTTTCCTCCCGTGAAGGGATGCCCTTTTGCTGACACGGTCACGTACTCTTTCCTCCCGTCTTGTCAGAAAACCCCGTCTAGATGAGCCAGGCTCCGCCGAGAGAGGACGACTAATGTGTCGACGAGGCCAGAATGGGCAACTCTCTTCTCTTGCTCTGGCAGTGGTCCGGCAAGAGGGACGAAGGAGTGTGCAGGACGGGCAGCTAGCTAAGCAGTCAGTGGGCACACATGTCGATCGGCATCTCTACCATTCCCACCAACCTTACCTAGCTTTGGATTCAATTCAATTCGAATCAAGTGATGCCAAATCGCCAATTGCCATATCGTCATATCCGTCCGATGGTCCGGGGCAAGCCATGCATGCACGCACGCCAAATCCTAGCTAGCTAGCTTAATTCATCCGTGATCAAGTCTGAGACCATGTTGCGTTGCATGCATCACCGTTGTCTTACAAAATCCCGTCCGGCTACCTCATCAGCTTAATTAATTTGGATACATGCATTCTGTGGAGATCGATCGATCTCAATCGCCATATTAGTTTCTCCAAAAAAGATCTCAATCGCCATATTGGCATTAATCCGTGCACGTTAAGAGTGTGTTTGATTTGAGCCTCGATTTATCTTACTCAAGATTTAGCTAGTCAAAATTTTAACCAAGATTTTACTTGCCCATGATTTAGTAATGTTGGCAAAAAAAAACGAACTAGAGTGGACAAAAAGGTATTGACATGCCAAAAAACTGACGATGATCTAAACAAAGACCAAATTTTGTATCATAACCAAAAAATCGGTATGGTAGATATTGACCACAATCCAAATATCTCCTAATTATTCAGCAACTTATTTTGGTGCATGCTTTGAGGAATTGAGCTCTACTGACTAAATGCATACACATTGCTATAGAATAAAAATATATATTGTGTGAGTTGTTTAGACACTTGTGCCAACATATTCCCTATTTTGTGCTAAATAATAATTATCTTAAAATATGTATCAATCGAATTAACTATAATACAAAATCTTGACATATATTTAACATATAGAATGAATGATAGTTACGGTGATTCTTTAGCAATTTAAATAATAGTCTTAGTAAGATAAATAGACGATCACTGACTTAGATTTTTATAATAGTAAAAACAGGGCCATACTAGTGCAGGCGAGGAACATCCATGTCATGAGCAGTCGCATACATGCTAGCATATATAGGAAGCTGTGCCTGTGCAGGTCGCCTCACTGTTGCTATATGTTTCAGGTGATCGATCCATCTACTCATGCATGCACCATCCGATCAAGTGCATCGATCGGTCGGTCGGAGCTGCACGCACTACAGTTTCAGAGACATGCATGAAACGTTACGTACGCTTCAACTGTACAGCCACATGCAGCAACAATATTACCGTCAAAAAAAGTTTGCAGCTGGTGGCTGAGACGTGTCTATTTTCTCTTTGAGAGAGAGAAGAGAGACGGGCATGTAGTCATTTGTTGTTGGGACGTACTCCATACGTTTTCATTTTTCAAGTCCTCGTGTGCCTTAATTTGCCATTTCCCAAATTTCTCCCTCATGCTGTTGCATGGGCATGGACCAACAATTGTATAGGAGTACTTTCAAATCCCTCTATCTTGTGTCATGCCGATAGCCACTAAATATTTTTGGCGATTTGTGCATGACCCTCCCCTCCAAATCATGCTAGGGACCCCAACCTTAGCTACCTTAGCCACTGCCGTGCACCACGATTTTAAATCCCGACATCGATGCATGCATATATATATCGAACTAGTGTAGAGGAATTAATTAAAGCCATGGATCATGCTTGTATGTAGCTGCTCAAACCATGCAAATTCGGTGCTGCATATGCTTGACAAATTTAGTTTTCTCAATTTGTGGTAGCTAAGGTTGTTCCACCGGGGGTAAAAACAGACACACGTTCTCGATCTGTTGAATTTGAGACGACTCGACAAATGATATGAATCGTTTTTCCGGACCGAAGGCATTACGCCCGGCCTTATAAATAAGTATCCCCTCCGGCTTCACAAAACTGTTGTTTTGGATGTATGTACAATTAAATTTTCAAAATTTTAACTACTAATATTTTTAAAACTATTTAGATTAGATACTTGAAAACCATATGCGTGGATTTATCTCGAAAAATATTTTCATAATATACAATTGTCTTGGATTTTATGAGTATATTATTGTAGAAACTAGCGGTCAAAGTTATATTCAAAAGACTATGTCATTATCTAAAACGACAATTTTTAGAACACCGGAGGAGGTAATGGCTTCACATTTGTCCAATAATCTTTTAGGGTGGTGTGGGGGATCAGTCAAACTATAGGGGGTTTAGCACGGGAGGAGGGAAGGGGGGAAGCAGTAAATTATGGTGGGTTTAGGGGGGAGAACGAAATAGTGAGACCTATATAATCTAGGAGCTGGAGGGGGAAAGGAGGATGGCGGTGCACCCATCCAGTGGAGGTGTGGTCGGTGGCGAGGCCACCAGGACATCCAAGGTAAGGCAAGGATTTGCCATGATAGCACAAACCAAGTGTAGAGAGATGTGGCGATGATGAAAAGCCGTCGATTTAGTCAAGGAGGGTATGGTTGGCGATGGAGGCGCGGCATTGGGAGGAAAGAGAGAGACGAGGAGGGGTAAGAGAAACGGTAAGGAAAAAGGGGCACAAATTTTGGAGTAAAATCGGACGGACCTATGGCATGACAGTTTAATATATATTGACAGAGCCCGAATCGAGCAATACGGATCGTTTTTTGGGACCTAATCGCGCGATGAACTTTCAAAATTCCGTCGACGCGAGTTGAATTTGCGTCTGACGATACAGGCCATTAGGCCTAGCTCCCCCGCGAAATCCCCAGAAGAGACAATTAAGCGAGTTACCATGGGTAGCTAGGTGAGACGTATGGTATCCCTAGTGCCACGTTCGGCAGGCTCCATATATCCCTCTCGCTACTGCATGTACTGCCTCCATCGCCGCCGGCAAGAGCTACTGACGGCGTTGCCTTTTCCCCTGCCCATCTGAACCAAAGAAAAAGACTAAATTCAGAGACGTGTCTAATTAAGGATGAATGATTATTTAACGGTACGTAGTACGTACGTACATAAGTAGCGACATTGTAGGGATATAAAATTAAGCTGATAATTTGGCAATGCATATCATATAGCAATAGCTTAGCTAGGATGGTCCTTGCAACGTTATCATCAATTCAGCATCATGCATGGGATGGGTCCAACCAAAATTCAAGTGTCGGTCGGTCTCAGCCGTGGTACGTTCCACCACCATGACTCATATGAGTCACCGAGTTAAGAGAGAGCGAGAGGGACTTGAGGTCAGGACAAGACCGGCCACCACATTTAATTAAGCCAGCTGATTGACTAAAAATGCACATGCACGCATGTAATCGTTCAATAAAACAATTTACTGTATTGCTGACAGCTTATATCTGCATGCTAAGTTGATCACGATATATTAATTCTGGATTGCTGTAGAATTCAGATCAGTTAATTGGGCCACTGAAATCTGAAAATTTGCATACATGCAGTAGGTTGCGACAAGCCGGATACTACACAGTGGGTGGAAGAAGAAATTGAATTCACTGGCAAGGTCAGGGAATCGAGCAGCAGCCAGCAGGCAGGAGATCCGGATCGATCGGGTCCAAAGAGGCAACAAAAGGAGAAAGAAAAAGAAAAAGAAAAGGCAAAGCCAAAATCAAGGACGCGTTTCTTCTCGATCGTTTCATCGGCAAGAGATGGAGAAGAGAGAGCGACAGCGAGAGGGACGATGGTCCTACGGAGGGGTGCTGGTAGGGAACGAGGGGAGAGAGAGACTCCCGACATGTCCAAGGCCCTCCGTCCTTTCGATGACGTAATCTTTTTGTTTTGGTTGCAGCTACTGCACAAAAACTTGAACAGCAATTTCCACCACAAACCACGTACTACTTGTTTCAGCCTTGAGCTTCGCTGCTAGCTCTACACGTACCTTCAGATCCTTGGTCACCACAAGCATCGAGATCCGGAATTATATAATATATTTCGTGGTCTAATTTAAGTGCAGGGAATAAGATAAGCGCCTTATATTGATTGATACGGAATGCAGATTAGTTTAGGGCTACATAATCTGTGTGATTACAGCATCATGACGCATGCCACCACGCATGCAGGCACCACCTGACAGATTTCTTAATGCCTGTACACACGCTCTCGCGTACGTACTAGCACACTAGATTACTCCTACACAAGTTTCCAAAAGGAATCGATCCATCGGGGAAAACAAATTAATCAACAGTGCGTCACCGCTTGATAATCAAATCTTTGAAGTTCTTTTTAACAAATTGACATCAATATAATGAACAGAATCTTACCGAAATTTCCAAGCGAAAGACAAGCAAATGCATGCATGATTACCAATCCTGCTTGATCAACGAGACCACCGCCACCTTCAATATAGCTTAGCACAAACGAAATTTACTAAGCCAGACTGCATGTTGATTAACTGGGCACCTTGTTGAAATAAATCCATGGAGGACCTAGCTAACTCGACTCCAGCCGCAGCAAACAAGTCAGTCGAGCTCAACATATACCTATAGATGAGGCTTTTGTCTGCTAACAAAGATCTTAATGTTATCATCATCATCATCACATCTAGAACTATACAGTTTCGACTTCGTCCGAAGAAAGCACCAGCGAGCGAGGATTCTAGTCATTGCGTCGAAGCTGCCGGACCATCCAACACGCGCCACCTTCCAACTTCGCCGGTCATATGGCATTGTCAGCCCACATTATCGCAGCTCCGACTTTACGACCACCAGCATCGTTAAGTCGACCAAGCCAAGTCCTGCAAACCCAGAATCGTCAGTCCAACACCACTGCCAGACAGCAGCTTCAACTTCACCAAGGTATCATTGTTGCCACGAGTTCGGCCATCGCAGACCATAGGCCAATACGCACGTCGCCGACTGCCAAACGCAGATAGGAGCTCCAAAGCGCTATCTTCAAAGAAGACATAACGTCGATACTGTCGTCATCGCCCGATCTAGCAACCTAGATCTAGATTTTGACTAGAGAATCCCAAAGACGGGGAAGAAACGGGGCTCCATGGTAACACCTCCAAGAAGGACAACAAAGTCTAAAACAGTGAAATGCCTCTAAGGAAAGAATTACAAGTCTAACATCTGGAGCCCCGCAGCCTGACGCCAACACCTGGAGCGCCGGCGCCAAATGCGCCACGAGACAAAGACCTACACCACACAACCGCCAACCCACTTTGGAGCTGGCCCGTCACTGCCGCGGCGGATGTTGGCGACGGCAGCGGCGACGAGAGGCAAGCAGGAGAGCCCCGGTGGCGCTAAGGTTTCTGCCGCCACCCGGGTCGCTCCCGAGGAGCTAAACGTGCCTCAGCTTTGCTGCTGCTTCTAGCATTGTTGTACTAACCGGCCCCGGCCAGTTCACAAGTACTGTCCCAATCCTGTTAACTGGTTTCGTTAAGCAAAATGAAATTGTGGTTTAAATCAGGATTTTGGGTGTGAAATGTGGCGTAAAGTGTCCGCCAAAAAGTCAATAAAGCTGGCTCAGGTTATCAATTTGTAATTAAGAAACTCTTGTTCATTTATTCTACATACATGATGCTGACAAGTACATATGGAGTCAAGCACTATATACGATGCCGCTCTACATATGCATGGCACCTGCAAGCCTGTACATTTTCAGGTCGCATATGTATAGTACGTACCTGTGCTTATATATAATAACTGTACTCAAATATATATATATATATAGATAGATATATGGTTTCAGCTAATATATCGATCATTATGATAGTGAATTGTCCCACAATTATATCCCGAGGACCACAAACAGTCAGTCAAAGACAACAGCTATTTCTACTACTTTCTAAGAAAAAAAGAAGTACTCCCCATGCATTTTTCAATTTCTTTTTCTGTACTTCTTCACTATTTGCAAATGAAACTGTGACTAGAGAGAGTAAAAATGATTTAAAAATATATGCATCTGCCGACACATATTCTGACATTGCCTCACAAGAGAAGAAGAAAAACAAAGGTAGCTAAGTTAATGATCACCACACACATATATATAGGAGCTAGCTAGCGGTAACGAATTGATTAATTAAACTAATCTCTTGTAGATATATAAGCAGTAGTACTAACAAGTAAGTGATGATAGCTAACAACAGAAGCAACAGAAGCAACAACAAGAAGAAGATGAAATTTTCCTCTGACTTGGGTCGGAGCATGCATCCATGGAGCTAGCTAGCTAAGCATGCAGCCTAATTAAGCTACTCGTCCGTCCAACACATGCTATGCTATCCTTCGTCTAATTAATGATCATCATGGCTATGGCTCTCCACTTCGTCCTCCTGATCATCGGTCGCTCTCCCCGACCTTCCCATGTCGTCGTCGTCATCGCCGTCGTCGTGCGCAGCAGCGTCGTTGCCGTCCTCCCGGCCTTCATTGCCACCACCGCCGCCGCAGGCCTCGTTCTGTTCCCGGTGGAACGCGAACCCCGGCGGGCCGTACTGCACGTCGGGGTACTTGACCACCGCGTCGAGCAGCTCCGAGCTCGGCTTGGCGTCGTCGCCGTTGCTGCCGCTGGCATTGGCATTGGCATTGTCGGCGGCCGCAGCCGCGGAGGACGCGCCGCTGGAGCGGGAGTAGAGGCGGTCGAGCTCGTCGAAGTAGGGGCAGGTCTTGGCGTGCGCCGGCCGCTTCTTGCCGCTCTCCTTGGCCTTGCGGAAGTACTTGTTGATGTTCTCCCACTTCTCCTTGCACCGCTTGGCGCTCCGGCCACGGTACCCCGCCGCCGCCATGCGCGCGCTCACCTCCTCCCACAGAGGGCCCTTCAGCCCGGGCTCCTGGAACCGGCTCTCCAGCCCGGACCGCACCCGGATCAGCGCCTCCACCTCGTGCTTCGGCCACCGAGACGAGCTGAAGTGCAGCCCGCTCCCGTCCCCGCTGCCGGGCGCCGCGTCGCCGCCGCCGACGCCGTCGTAGGCCACGAGCTCTTTACCGATGCCGGCCGCGGCGTCCTGGCTCATGTCGTCGGCCGACGGCGGCGGGTTGGGGGCTGGGGGTGGGAGGGTGATGGTCTCGCCGGAGAGCTTCTCGAGGTAGGCGATGATGGCGGACTCTCGGGCGGCGGCGCTGGCGCGGTCCTGCGCGCGCGCGGCAGCCTCGCGCGCGAACTTGTCGGCCTCCTGCCGGCGCCACGCCTCGTCGCGGGCGGCGCGCTCCCGCTCCCGGCGCTCCATGGTGTCGAGGAACTGGCGGTGGAGGCCCTCCTGCTGCTCCATGAGACGCTGCACCAGCCGCTCGAAGAAGGACGCCGACGCGCTGAGCTGCTCCTGCCGCCGCCGCTTCCGCTTGCGCCGCGCCGCGTCCGCCGACGCCTGCTGCGGCTGCGGCTGCAGCACCGCCGCCGCGTCCTCCCCAGCCGACGTCTCCGACGTGTTCACCTGCGGCGCTTCCGCGGCCGCTGCGCCCGGGAGGTCCGCCATAGGCGGCGGGAGCATGGCATTGTCGTCCCCGGTGAGGCCAGAGCCGGAGCCCGTCTGGCCCGCGCCGCCGGTCCCCGGCTTGTAGATGGCCTCCAGCTCGCTGAACAGCTTGTAGTTGCCGCCCCCCGCGGACGCGGCGGCAGCGACATTGTCGTCGCCGCCCTTCTTGAAGTAATTGGCCGCCGCAGCCGGCGACGGCGACTCCGGCGTGGCCGCCTTCTCCTTCCCGGCGGCCCTCTTGCTGCTGCTCGTGCTGTGTATGTAGTCGATGTCGAGTGGCCGCCTACACAATCATCACAGAAAGCAACCGAAAAGAAGACGCAAACCAAGTTACTAAAGAATCCAACCAATTGGCAAACAAAAAGGAGATAACTTTGAACAATTGGCAACACATAGAAGAGCAAGAAGTGCATGCGACGGGAAGAAGAGAGAGTAGAAATGTAGCATTGCTCGGTGCATCTGCATGGCATGCAATTCAAGAGGATGAGGGCCTTCTTTTCTTTTGGGTGAGGTAATGAGGAGGGTAAAAGGAGGGAGGGAGAGGCCAAAAACGAAAAGTGGTGTGGATTTCGTGGAGGAATCGCCATCAGGTTCAGGTGCGTGTGTTGTTATCCATGTCTCTCTCAATCATGCCACTATTATTGCTCGTCCTCTTCTCTGCTCCCCACCCCCGACCATCCAAAGCAGAGCCAACAAAGAATGCGATCTTTTCTCCTCTTCCTCTCTCTGTCCGCCATGAGTAGGATGGACTGATGGAGTAGCAAAGAAATTGACCAGTGCGCCATGAATTCTACTAGCAGGACAGTGGTAGCAGTGGAGGTAGTACCAGGCGGGTTCTTTGATGGACGCTTCCTCCTCGCCGGTCCACCGCCGGAGCCGGCTCTCGGTGGCAGCCTCGTCGTCGCCGCCTCCGTGAAGCATCATGCCGCTGCCCCCGCCGCCTCCACCGTCGTTCAGGGCGTCGTCCGTGCCGCCGGTGGCGCCGCTGCCGCCGCCGGGGTCGACCGCAAGCTTGAAGTTCATGGCGGCGGCGAGGAATGGCGGCACGCCAGGAGGTGTGGCGCCGACGGACGCGGCGCTCCCGCCGCCGGCTCCGGAGCTCTCCGGCACAGCCGCCGCCTCGACGTCCAGCCCGAGGTGGTGGTGTGGGTGGTGTTGTTGGTGCTGGTGGTGGTGCTGCTGCGGGGCCCACCTCGCCGGCGGCGGCTGTGGCTGTGGCTGATGCTGCGGCTGTGGCTTATGGTGGTGCTGCTGCTCGTGGTGGAAGAGCTGGAGGTGGTGGTGGTGCCCGGCGGCGGCCGCCTGGTGCAGCAGCTGCTGCGTGAACGGTATCCCTCCGGGAGCCGCCGCGGGGCCCCCGCCACCGCCGAAGTGCGCGAAGTGGGGCGGCATCTGCGGCGGCGCGTGGTGGTGATGGTGGTGCTGCTGTATCGCGTGGTGGTGCAGCGGCTGGTACCTGAACGGCGCGCCCAGCTCCTGTCCCCCTGCCGCCGCGGCAGCAGCAGCAGCCGCGGCCGCCGCCTGCGCCTGCGCCTGCTGCGGCGGCGTGGACATGGCGAAGCCGCCGTCCATGATGAATTGCTGGAACTCGGAGACACCGCCGTAGCCGGACTGCATGGTGGCAGTGGCCGGCTGGTCTCTTCCCTGATCTTCTTGCCCCTTCCAACTCCAAGCCAGAGCTCAACTCCACTAACTGCTACTAGCACTCCTTGGTCCTAACTGAGCTTGAAGTGAAAGAAGTGGTTACGACTAGTACTACTACTAATTTGCTCTTTACATGTTTGGGTAACAAAGGGAAGGAGAGAGCTTTGAAGAAATGCGAGCAGGGATCGGAAATTGGAGTTGAAGGGTGAGGGGGCGGTTGAAGAGGGGAGGACCTCACCTAGATGGAGGTGGAAGGGAAGGGGATGGTGTTAAGGGTTTGGTTTCCATTTTGCCTCTTGCTGCCCAGCTTTATCTTTTGGCAGTTTTGGGAAGGGGTCCCTGCTCATGCCCTTATTTGTAGATGGGGGTGCTCTTTATGGGTTATCTTCTGGTTCTTGTCCCGGTTTGAATTGAGAATTCCTCTTCATGGCTAGGGTTCATCAATTTCTCCTGTTTATGTGGTCATGTGGATATGTTCAAGGTTTTGTAGCACTAGTGTTGGATTATCACTATAACAAGACTGATTGCTAAACTTGCGTCGTTTCTCCTGTGATTTCTTATGAGCAGTGGAGATGTGCCACTCGCAGTTACATGTTGAAAGAGTGAAACTCGATTTAAAATATCATAATTGTAGAGAAATGAAATTTATTTGTTAGTGACTCTTAATCTTAGGTTTTGTATTATAGAGTTTCATGAAACCTCGTCCTAACAGAACAGTAGCCCCTTGCAGTAGGATGAGCATTGCTAGAAGGAGCGCATCAATATTGGAGAGAGCTCCACTACAGATCTGTTTGTTAAAGAATACATGAAGGCAACATAAATATCGAGTGCAATAACATATTTGAATTGTGTGCCGTTTTGTAAAATCGTATGATCTTAAAAAGTGGGATGAAGTGATGCTAGTCAAGAAATTTCGAGTTTTCTACTGTTATAATTATAAATGTGATTATTCTGAAGTTATCTTGTTTTGAAATATGGTACTTCTCTTTTCATTTTGAGGGATATTGTACCTCTTCTCTCTATCTATATCATTTTGAGGAGAAGTACACGAGATGCGTATGAAACTTAGATTCATGAGTCCTTTGAGTCATGTAAGATGGGCATTCATCTACAGCACAAGAAAAATAATGGATTCCTCAGTAGGACACCAAGGGAATGTTGTTCACTGTAACTCCACTGATAGCAGTAATCCAGGGGTGTTTAGCAGCACTCCTAACTAAGATGTGTTTAGGAAGAAACATGAGAAAATAACTGACTAACACGAGGGGCGGGTAGCGAAAACGACCTGTCCAGCAAAAGGGAAAAAAAGAGAAAAGGAAAAAGAAAGGGTCCTTGGTACAGATAGTGACGTCAGCTTAGGCATGTTGTGGCAGGGGTACGGGCACCACACACGTGCCGTGCACGTGTGAAGAGAGGGGCGATCTCGTCGCCAACGCCGCCCTCCTTCTAGGACTAGGGAAGCGCAGTTCTTCAAGCCTGCATAATTTGCTACTACTGTTTCAGAAAGAATTATTGGAACTCATTCAGAAATAATATTGCTCGTACCTGCGGACGGTCATCTCCACCGTCTCCTGCTCTGTTCTGTTCCATGATACAAAGAGTTATTTACTTTTCTAGGTGAGAAAGAAAATAGCACAGGAAAATATGTTTGAGTTTCATATTTTTGAAATTAAGCTGCGCAGTGGGTGATGTTTCGTGCAGCATATAGCTGGCAGCATGCAGGTTGAGTGTCTGTTTGGTTGAGCCATAGCTCATGTAAAAATAATTATAAATATTGTGCTATAAAAAAGCTGCTATGGGTTTGCGCTATGAAAAAACTGAAAAGTTATTTGGTAAAGTGGCTGTAAGAAATGTGGTTGTAGGTGAAATTATTTTAAATGCCCTAAGAAACTGAGAGCTTAGTTACGTACTAATTTAATGACCCTAGGGTGCTGAATGTTTATGTACTTGTATAACGTAAATCACCGAATTTTCTAACTTGACGTTATCGGATGCAAAAAGAAACCAAGCTCGTCCGTGGTCCGCGGGGGCGATTCTGGGCCATCTCGTCGGTTGTGGATTCCGACGACGATGACGATGATGTGCCTTCAGTACCTTTGTCGGTGCCAGACCTGAGCGTGGGGGGTCCAACGGAGTCTCCATCGTCCTCCGTCGTCCTCGCAACATGCTTGTCGCCGGCGTCATCGTCCCTCATTCTCGAGACGTGTCCGTCGCAGGCATCCCCTAAACCTGCCGGGAGTGAGCCTTGGTCGGCGAACTCCCGGCCGCCAGCAGATGGCGCAGATGGTGGGGCATGGACCGTCGTTAAGCGTCGGCAACGGCGTTCAGCCGATGAGGCGGTGCGCCCGTGGCAAGGTCCATTACCACCACGCCGTATTTCTCCGGCACACACTTTCGGCGATGTTCTCGCCGCGGCGATTTCCTCACCGGTACAGGGTAGCCGACGTTCTCCAAGTATTCCGAACGCATCTCATCATTTGGTGCCGGCGTCGGCGGCAGGCGTCCGTGATGCGGCGGTAGCTGCCGTAGTTCAGCCGACTTTTTGGATTCGGCAGCGCACGTCACCGCGATTCTGCCGCCCGATAATTGCGCGTCCTCTATGGCAGGTGTCGGCGGGATGGGGCCCAGGGTCCCCCGAACCGCCGGCGGAGGCCAATCAGATGCCGCGGAGCGAGACACGTGGCAGCTGGGTCAATGTGGTCATGGGCCCCGCCCCGGCTGTCAAGTGAATCCGGCGGTCAAGCCTAAGTGCTCGGGGGCCTTCCTTGGGCATCGCATCCGCGCGAGTAACCAGAAAAGGCCTTGGGCTCCCAACAGTTTAAGGCTCAGGAATCAAGGGAGCACTCGGGGCCCCTTACCCGAGCGCCCGGCGTCCCGGGAGGTGTGGGGCCCAGCGGTCTGGGTCACATGGGGTCTCCGAGTCTGTTTCCTTACCGGCATCTTCTCCTCTAGGTAGCTATAAACTCCTGCCCCGCTGTCCAATATCCCTATCTCGTTTTTTGTCTCGCATCTGGAAAAGCAGCCGCAGCACCGATCTACGCTCGTACGCGGAAGCTGTTTGTTTGCCGCTGATGGACGGATGTGGACGAGGCGCTGGGAACGGTCTGCACGGAGGTGCTCCCGGGATACGGAAGCAATGGATTCAGCGCCAGCGGCAAGGAGGTGGTCGGCGGGGGCCTCATCGCCCGGCAGCGGTCGTTGGACAAAGGCCGCACTTGGCATCTGCGGAGCAGGTTGATGTGGCGCCAACGAATGTTGCGCCTCGTCAGGGGCCTGGCGTAGCCCCAATGTCCTCCGGCTCCCACAGTGCGGCTCAGGCGGCAATCCATCAAGGTGGCGTGGTGGCTGAGTCTTCGTGGAAGACCAAGTGCGCTCGGTGTAAGGATAAATCTCATACCACCGCTGAATGTACTCGGCCTCAGTTGCTTTGCGACATTTGTGAGAGCTCGGTACACCTTGCTCCTCGATGCCCTTTACTTCGTCTTCCAAAGCCGACTGCCACTTTTGTGGGGTATGGGGCGGAAGGCTTGGGTTTCTGTTTATTCAATCCTTCGAACTCGCGCAAGGCACCCCGCCGTGAGGCAGTTTGTTTGGTGCGCATTGAAGGTGGGTCGTGCCCGTCGGAGGTGATTGTTAAGGAATTCCGTCGGGTCGTTCCGGTTGCTTGGGATTGGGAAGTCAAGGATCATGGACCAAATTCTTTTTTAGTCCTGTTTCCGTCCCCGGTTGAGCTTGATCGTGTAGTTCGTTTTGGGGAACTCAATGTGAGATCTCATGGTGTCGTCTTGCACCTATCGGAATGGACTTCGGTTTTGGAGGCGAAGTTTCAGCTCACAAAGGTTTGGGTCCAAGTTCGGGGCGTACCTCGTGAGATTAGGGACTATCTTAATTTATGTGCTATCGGATCTTTGCTTGGTGCTACGGTCCGTGTTGACATGGTGAGTACTCGCAGGCACGACTTGCCACGTATTCAAGTTGCCGTCATTGACCGAGTTGATTCCCTCCAAGGTCGAAATCGTAGTTGGTGATTGGGCTTATGATATATTTTTTCATGTTGAGACTACGATGGCGAATGATGGGGATGAAAAATTTGAGGACCCCAATGATGATGATTTTGATGGCTTCGGTGATGATTTGAAGGACATGAATATTGATCCTGAGCCAAAAAGGCGCAAGAATTCTGATGGTGTGGGTGGTTCAGGTCTTGGTGCCAGTGATGTCTCTCACACGGGCAAAGGTACACTACTACAGAATGGTCTATCCGTGGCGCCATATCCGAGGCGGTTTAGAAAAAGTGCCACGAATAACCTATGTCGGAAGCGGTTAGCACGAGAAAACCGCCTCAGATAACGATTCCGGGAGCAACCGCCACGGATAACGACCACATCGAAGGCGGTTATAAATAAGCAACCGCCTCCAATATTATCGGAGGCGATTGTATTATTCTGAGCGCCTCTAATAATACATTATCCGAGGCGCTTACGAAAATGTAACCGCCTCCGATATGCCTTATTCGAGGCGGTTAATGAGTTTTAACCGTCTCGGATGAGCTCTTATCTGAGGCGTTTGCATAACCGCCTCCGATGTATGCCCCCATATCCGCAACCACTCCGTCGAGGCGGGTGCTATAACCGCCTCGGATGTGTTATTTTAACCGCCTCGGATATCGTTTTCTGTACTAGTGGTAAGACGCCGGCTACTGATGAACACTTGATGTGGTCGGCTGAGGTAGATGCGGTGCGGATGGCAGAGTCCCCGGTTGTGGTGGCCGTCTCCGCAGCATCTGCCGGTGCTGGTCCTTCGGCGGCTACGAGCGACATGAACATGGTGGTCGCTCACACCGCTGCCTCTTCCACTGTGGGTGCTGCTGCCTCGCCTGGTGACCGTCCGGCCGTGATGTCCCACCCAGCTAGGTGTAGACACGTTGCTCTTTCCTCGCCGTCGGCGAGCGAGGCGCTCGCGGACTCACTGGCGGCTGCCACGGCTCACAGTCTGGCCGCGTCTTCTGCTGATAGTGCCAGGCTCCCCCCGTGTTCCCGGCGGGCAGTGGCGCAGACAGGTCCTGGTACGGCTCCGCCTGCCACGCTAGTGGCTACTGTAGCTGGAGTCGCCGCATCATCTTCACCTATGGTGAGCATGCAGTCTGTGGATGCCGCAGTTGCCACCGCGCAAGTGCTGCCATGCGCGGCACAGAATTCTGCGGCAGGAGGCCAGAGCTCCTTTACTACTGCCTCCAAGATGGTGCGTGTCGACGGTGCTACCGTGGAGGGCGTGGTTGCTAGTCAGGCCATCTCTGCTGATTCTCGATCGGGAGGGCTCTGATCCAGATGTGTGTGGAGGCCGGCTACTCAAGGGTGGATGCTGAAGCTGTTGCCGGGCCGGTCGTTCTACCTACTGCTAGGCAGACTGCTGCTCCCTCGGTGTTGGCGGCGGGACGGGTGCCTGGACCGGCGGCTCCTCGCGGAACCAGCCGGATTGGTCGTCGCCAAGACCCTCATGAGGACACGATGGCACGTGCTACGCGCATGGCACAAATTAAAAATCTGGAGATTCCTGCAGGTACGTCTTTTTTAGATATGCCAACCTCTGTTATTTCTTCTAATTTGTCCCGATTAGGAATTGCATTAGGATCTAATGATGTTGAGATAGATAAATATATTAGTTTGCTTAAGCGGGTGGAACATACGAGGCTGCTAGATTCCATGCATTCCAAAACCTTAGTGCATACTGATGCTTAGACTACTTTGGTGCCAGAGGATGAGGGTTTAGATTTAGCTTTGTTTGATCCTTTATGTCAGGATCTTGTGCATGAACAATTAGCCGAGGAGGCAGTTCAATTGGATTATCCAGTGGCGCCTCATAAGAATAAAGCTCATTTTCAGTTTAAAAAATCACCGTGGTCTTCTCGGTCCAAGGTTCACCTGAAAAAATCTAAGCATAATAAGCGATGAAGGGTATTTTTTGGAATAGCCGTGGTTTCGGTGACCCGGCTAAACACCGCCTAGTTTCAGACTTAGTTAAGGAACGTAATCTAGACTTTGTCGCCATTTTGGAGACAGGGAAGATGAGTTTTCTCATACATGTCAAAAGAATCTTTGTGCTGGACGGGACTTTCTTTGGAGTTGGATCTCGCCAATAGGTCAGTCCGGAGGTATTCTCTTGGGTATTAACCTCTCTGTTTTTGATATCGCATCTACCAACCCTGGCAAGTTCTACCTCAAATTCCATCTTAGAAACAAGGATGACAAATTTCAATGGTGTTTAATGGCTGTTTATGGTGCGGCCCAACCGGAACACAAAGCTGAGTTTTAACGGAACTTGCCCAGGTTTGCGGTAGGGAAACTATCCTTTGTTAGTCGGTGGGGATTTCAATATTATTCGCCATCATGGTGAGAAAAATAATGATCGGTATGATGCCCGCTGGCCTTTCCTGTTTAACGCGGTCATCGAACATCTTGATTTACGAGAGATTTCTCTTTTGGGCCGTACCTTTACTTGGGCCAATTCTCTGATCAATCCCACTTTCGAAAAATTAGATCAGATCCTCATGGGTACAGAATGGGAGAATAAATTCCCTTTGGTCACTGTCCAAGCTCTTCCCCGTTCGCTCTCTGATCATACGCCCCTCTTACTAGACACTAGACGAGCTTCGCTCCACACCAATTCCTCTCTCTTCAAGTTTGAACTTGGTTGGTTGCAACGTGAACGCTTTTTTGACATGGTGTCTGATGTTTGGCGAAGGGATCAACGGGGAAATACCGCTCTAGAACGTTGGCAGTTTAAAATTCGCGGCCTTCGACAGTTTCTGCGGGGTTGGGCGAAGAACACTAGTGGGGTGTATAAAAAAGAAAAACAACGTCTCCTCCAAATTATTGATGCTTTGGACAAGAAGGCTGAATTTTCTACGCTTTCTGTCACTGAGCTTGAGACCAAACGACTGTCCCACGAGCACTTAGCTAAACTCTTGCGCGAGGAAGAACTCAAATGGTTCCAAAGGGCCAAAGTGCAACATCTCTTAGAGGGAGATAATAACACCAAATATTTTTATCTTATTGCAAATGGCAAACACCGTAAACAGCAGATCTACCAACTAGATCAAGAAGAAGGGCTTATTCGTGATGAGGGAGAAATTAAAACATATATTACCAACTTTTATCGAAACCTATTTGGTCCCCCTGAACAAAATCGTTTTTCCTTAATTGAGTCTATGATAGATGATATTCCTCAAGTCTCGGAGGAGGAAAATTCTAGTCTGTCGGCCCCTTTCACCGAAAAGGAAGTCAAAGAGGCCGCTTTTCAAATGGAACATAACAAAGCTCCAGGTCCTGATGGCTTCCCTACTGAGTTTTATCAAGTTTTTTGGGAAGTTATTAAAACGAATTTAATGGCCCTTTTCACTGATTTACATGGCTCTTTGTTGCCTTTATATCGCCTGAATTTTGGCATTATTACTTTATTACCCAAAGGGCCCAAAGTTACATGCATACAACAATACCGACCTATTTGTCTTCTTAATGTGAGTTTTAAGATCTTTACTAAAGTTGGTACCAATCGTATCTTGGTTGTTGCAAACAAAATTATTAGACCTACTCAAACAGCCTTTCTGCTTGGTCGCTATATCACGGAAGGGGTGGTGATTCTTCACGAAACCATTCATGAGTTACACACTCGTAAGCTAAACGGTGTTATTCTTAAACTCGACTTTGAGAAGGCTTACGATAAAGTTAAATGGCCTTTCCTCCAACAAGCTTTATGTATGAAAGGCTTTTGCCCTACATATCGGTCTTGGATTGATCGTTTTGTCCAGGGTGGTAGCGTGGCCGTCAAGGTTAACGATGATGTTGGAACCTTTTTTCAAACACACAAGGGCTTGCGGCAAGGTGACCCGCTGTCTCCGATATTATTTAACCTCGTAGCCGATATGTTAGCTATTTTGATCTCGCGAGCCAAGGATTGCGGTATGATCAGGGGGGTAGTTCCTCATCTGATTGAGGGAGGGTTGTCCACTCTGCAGTATGCTGATGATACAATTCTTTTCCTAGATCACGATTTAGAACAAGCAGTAAATCTAAAGCTAATTTTGAGCGCTTTTGAACAACTCTCCGGTTTGAAAATTAACTTTCATAAAAGCGAGATTTATTGCTTTGGTAAGGCCAAAGAGCATGTATCACATTATACCCAATTGTTTGGATGTGCTGTAGGTCACTTCCCTTTCAAATACCTTGGCATACCTATTCACTTTAGGAAGCTTCGAAATCGCGACTGGAAAGGGGTAGAGGATATGTTTGAGAAAAGACTCAGTAGTTGGAAGGATAGGAATTTGTCGTCCGAGGGCCGTTTGGTCCTTATTAACTCCGTTTTGAGTAGCCTGCCTATGTTCATGATGTCTTTCTTCGAATTACCAAAAGGGGTTCGTAAGCGGTTGGACTTCTATCGGTCCAGGTTTTTTGGCAAAGTGATAACCACCGTCGCAAATATCGCCTTGCAAAATGGCGGATACTTTGTTCTCCAAAGGACCAAGGCGGTTTGGGCATTCTAGATCTCACTGTTCAAAATGCTTGTCTTTTAAGTAAATGGTTGTTCAAGCTTTATCGGGAGGATGATGTTTGGCAGGAGCTATTGTGCTCTAAATACTTGTGCTCCAAACCTCTCTCCCATATACAAGCCAAGCCTACCGATTCTCATTTTTGGTGAGAATTGATGAAGGTGAAAGCACAGTTCCTAAAATTTGGTCGATTTCAAGTTCACAGTTGGATGGAAGTTAGATTTTGGGAGGATGTTTGGACTGGTAATATGCCCTTATGTATTTCCTACTCGAGGCTTTTTCATATTGTAAGACGCAAACATGCTACAGTAGCCGAGGTGCTAGGCTCGCCTGCCGGCACGGTTTATTCCGGAGGACGTTGCTTGGAAATGATTTAGCGGACTGGCATACCATTGTTCAGACGGTTGCTCATATCCAACTTACCTCTGAACATGATGTCTTTCGATGGGGCCTTCATTCCTCCGGGCTCTTTTCTGTCCAGTCTATGTATACATCTTTAATGTACTCGAACCATAGTTATAGGACTAAATACTTTTGGTGTTTAAAATTACCCCTCAAGATAAAGATTTTTGCTTGGTACCTTAGTAAAGGGGTAATTTTAACAAAAGATAACTTGAAAAAACAGAATTGTACCGGTGATTCTAAATGTTGTTTTTGTTCACAGGAGGAGACTATTCAACATCTTTTTTTGGATTATTAGCTAGCTAAATTTGTTTGACAGGCGATCTACTTTGCTTTTACCATTCCTCCTCCTCGTAATGTTTCTCATGTTTTTCGAACTTGGCTTCAGGGCATGGACAAAACTCTCAAACCTCTCATTTTAGTTGGTGCTACCGCTTTATGTTGGTCCATTTGGCTATGTCGTAATGATGCAGTTTTTGACAAGAAAAAACTATCTAACCCTGTGCAGGTTATATTCTCGTGTATCAACTGGTTGCGGTCCTGGTCTATGCTGCAGCGGGAGCAACACAAGGAGCTTTTGAAGGAGGGTGCCAGCCGACTGGAGCTGCTTACCAAAGACTTTATATCCCAGTTTGGGTGGCGTGCGCACCATAGGCTATGTAGTATTTAATTTTTTTTTCTTCATGTGGCCTTGCTTGGTTCTTTTATTTCCTCCTATGTAAGGATGTTGTAATAATTTAATAGCCGTATGCATTGCATAATGCAGAGGCCGGGAAGGTCTACCTTTCCATTATCTAAAAAAAAAGACATAAGTTGTTGATACATTCATGACATTCTACGATGCGGTGGTGCATCTAACAAATGACATTTTCTAAAATACGGTTGTGTATCTAACATAAGAAATTAGTTGTCCATATATTTATGTTTTTTAATCTATCCTCTTCTCGTACTCATCAAGGAGTTAGCAAAGTATGACGAGTGTTCATCTTGACCGCGTCATATGTAGTAGGAACGATATCCTTTTATAGTGGTACCAATCTGGTTCCACCACAGGCATATAGTCCTCATCTTTATCGTATTTGTCGAATTTCTCGTCACATAACTTGCTATCTCTAATAAAATTATGATGCGTCACACATGCAATAATCTTCATTTATCTACGAGGTTTGAAACTCGGTACAGCCTTCAAGATGCGTCATTTCTGCTTGAGTACTCCAAATGAGCGTTCAATCACATTTAAAAGGGAAGAGTGAGTATGATCGTACACCTCAAACTTCGCTATATGTTGGTCTCCACAGCAAAATTCGGGTAGGTGGTAAGTTAGCCTTTGTAAGGAGCAAGGTATCCATGCCGGTTTGGATAACCAGAATCAACGCCGTAGTATTTGCCTACAAATATAGAACAAATTAGCACAAACAAATAAATATGAAACTCGTGTGCATATTTCACTAAGCTGTCATTTGAAATCCTTGTGTCATGTGATGAGCCTGGCCAACCATTAATAACAAAAGTAAATCTTATATTGAAGTCACAAATCACCGTCACATTTTGAGATCCCATGCCGACCTCATTTTGACGCAATGCTTGTCGTGACAATCCAAATTCATTCGCACATATAAACATATACAAACTCATTGACACATATACGGAAAACACATCTCCCTTGCTTTGAATCGATATATGGTGAAGAAAGTTGGCTTCGAATAAGCACGATGTTGGAGCTGAAGCCCGATGGAGGTGCCACTTGGCTTGGGTCGATTAAATACGGCCGGGGTTGGTTGAAAAGTGTCCAAATTTGCAGAGTAGCGGAGTAAATGGCAAATGGGAACGGACCGTCGGTAGGAGCAGTCCGGGTGTGGCGCCACGTGTCGGCGGGTGACTGGAGAGAAGGGTTGACCGCCGTACAGGGTGGCGAAGGAGGAGCAGAGACCGATGGATCGCCTACGTGGGTCACGTCTGACTGACACGACCGCTGCTCACTGCCACCCGGCCAGCGTTCTTGTAGTACCAGTATACCCCGTCCTATCGCCGTCTCTTCCCAGCTTCCACGTAGTATTTTCTCTCTGCATGCACCATCTGCTGCCATGCCACCACGACACCTCTCCTTCATCTAGCTCCATTGTTGCAGTAAGTTGACAAGTAAGGAAGAAGGATCTCGCCTGCACGTACATGAAGGCCAAATTGCCTTGTTATAGTTTCTCTCTCGCGGCTACCACATTAATTTCCAGCCATCCATCTGTCACCCTCCCACGACTGGACTCAGCCACGGACCTGGACTGGAGCATGCCTCTGAACCGCATCTCATCACCTCACTCTTCTTCGCCAGATCTGCGTACTGAGCTTTAATTTTAGTGACTTTTTTACCTTTAGTTTTAGTACCTATATTTTTACTAAAACCAATTTGATGTGTCAGCATTTACTTATACTAACTCATAGGAACCCACTCGTTGGCTAGCTCTCCTCCATCTGCTTAGCTAGCAACGTACTCCAGTACACTACGTACACCAGGGGTCAGTATTGATAGCTGCTGGGGCTAGTACTAATCTAGTAGACAGTGAAGTACTGCCCTGCACCTACAGTCACAATGGCAGCGTGCAGCCAGTCCATCTAACATGGAAATATATTATGTGTATTCCTATAGGAGGTTTTTGTACGTGTGTCTTCGGATTCTCTTTTATCATTTATATATCGGTCCAGCAAAAGAAGCTAGAGAGATGAAGCCGCATGAGTCCATTTGAATCCTGACAGTCACAGCAAGCTAGAAGAAAAGGTAGGATCGATCGATGCATTGCCCGTTCTCCAGAAAGGACGGACACGACCTAGCTTCACTGAATTTTTTTCGCCTCACCTTTTCTCCTATTCCTTCACGATCTTCGTGCCATGATGCCACCATGCATGCATGACCCGAGCTTGTAAATTTCCTTTTCTCCATCCATCTCCCATCTTTTTCTTACTTTTGCACGATCTCTTTATGTTGTTAAAGGTTTTAGTATTTTATAGAACATCAGAAAAAAGTACTAATTCATGTATAACATGACCGTACTCGATCGTTGAGTCCAGAGGACAACAAATCAAGTGCATGCATGGCCTGGCCTTCTCTTTTTTTTTGAGCAAACAGACTTCATTAGATTAAAAACAACACATGTGTCCAGGGAAGCATGTGGAAAGGGACAGCTGACACCCACATTTGCGAAAAGGCCCACAGAAAAAAGAAAATTACAATGAAGCCCCTGGGCCGAAGAACTGCATCCGCTCCGCTGGATCCATCTTTCCCGACGATGAGCCGCCGAACACGCAGGAGAGCGACGACGATGGCACGACCAGCACACCAGCCGAAGAAAAGGAGGCGAACGCCTCGGAGATTGGCCGCAAAAGACACTCGCCGCGGACGGCCGAGCTGAAGAAACGAATGAAGCGCGTCGGCAGGGGCAGAGCCCCAAGCTTCGCCGGCATCCGAGCCACGCCAACGATCAAAGCTCCCTACAAGATCTGCAACACCCCGAAAAGGAAGACGAAGAACCAGCAGCCCCGGAGGAGACACCACCGAAAGCAGAGCCAGAGCAGCACCAGCCTCCACTCCACGACCTAACATCACAAAGAACAAAGCAGAAAACGGGGGAACCACGAACTCCTCACCGTCGCCGGCGAAGGGAACGGTGAGCCGAGGTTGGAGCCGTGGGAACAAAACTCCTACCGCCGCCGAGCAACCCGACGACCCGGCGGTGGCGCGGAGGAGTAAAACCAGCCCGGCGAGGGCCGTAAATACAAAACCCGGTGGAGGCCGCGTACCCCTTCGCTCCGCGGTGCCCGAAGGCCACCGGAGACGAAGAGGGACAGCGGCCTCGCCGGGGAAGAAAACCTAAAAAGGGAGCCCGGCTGAGACGCCTCTCTCAACTGTAGCGAGAAAGAAAGAACTGAAAATCATTTCGACAATGTTGCATGCTTCCCATACATCGCATCTCGATAGTGGCCAAAGAGTCAGGACCCCTAGATATGTGCCCTAGCTAGAAATGAATACAGTAATGTGCATGCCGGCCTACAATTAAATAACGTTATGTACGTACGTTATGTGCTATTGTCCGCTAGAGATGAATCGATGCAAACGTACGTACTTAGCTGGTCAGAGGATTCCTCATCATGAAGAGCATCAGAGGAGTTATACGACACAGAGTATCGTACATTTACTTCGTACTTAGATCACATACTAGTCTTTTGATCTGTTCATGAACGTGACTGCTGGTGCGTGGGTTATCCGTTGGGTATTGCAGTGCATCTGGGCAGAAGCTTGCATTGTTCTATCCTCTATAATATCGTGCTGCTAGCTAGTAACGCACGCAGTGGTTAGTATTCTTTTAGGGGACAGGTACAGGTAGCTATGAAGGCATCGATGACAGAATCTAACCTCAAATGGCTAAGTGTCATAAAGGCAAATAATAGTGAAACGTTATGACCGGACACCGGACATCGATCTTAGCTAGTTTTGACACTGGATAAAGAGAGAAGTAGGGGTTTGCTATAGCTGAGGCCGGCAGTAGCTAGTGTATGTAGGTTTCACTTACTTTGAGGATGCATGGTCGTCCAAGTAGAACATAATCTTTTAGATCGATCGACGCAACAGTCCAAATACATAAGTCTCCAAAGAATCGAACTGAGTAGCTCTGTGTAAGGCATCCGTAGAATGGAGTTAGAAATAGTATATATCAGATCGATTAACTACACGGATTTGTCGCCCACCGCTAAATCCAAAGTTGCAAAAGAAGTTATGTGTAATTGTACATTTGAGAATGTGCAACTGGCCTTGAATTTTACACACCCTTTACTTTTGTGTAGTTATTTTTGTATTTTCCCCCCGTTCTCGTTTTTGGCTGTCAGATCAGGATTATACGGTTCGCAATGTAGATCGAGACTTAACAAAATGTCAGTTGACTGAGCCTAAGGCCGGCCCTTAATACCGACCCTTAATTAAACTGGCTTGAGTTTCTTGAGTGTAATTTCTGTAAGTGTTGGGTGAAAACTCTCAATGGGTGTGTTTGACCAATGACGGAGCTACCTTAGGGCCAGAGAGGGCCCTGGCCGACCCATTCCAAATTGATATCATTTCATAATGTATTGACATATATTTATCAAGCCATAAATCATCTCTTTACAGAAAAAATTGATACACAATGCATCGATATATTGTCCCTCCTTATCATTTAGTCAAGCTCCGCCACGGTGTTTTGAGATATTGGGATCGCACTGTCAGCATGTATAACTACCCATATATAGCGCTTGCCCACTCTGTCATTACATGATGACAGAAGCAGCAGATTGTTGTGGTGTCATCTCTTCGATCACTACCTCAGAAAACACTTCTGCTGCAAGACTTCTACTGACGAGCAAGAGGATGTCCGTCGCTGTTTTAATGATCCACTGACGGACGAGATATGGACCGTCAGTAAATGTAATGCAGATAGGTAGGAAGATAACTTCTACTGACAGGCACACTTTAGGACCGTCAGTGGAAGTAGGAAGGGATGAGAAAGTTGGCGTCTTCACTGACAGAGACTTCTACTAACGGGCTGGCCGTGAGTGAATCGGAGACTTCCACTGACGGGATATTAAGTGTCCGTTAGTACAAGTACGAAGGGATGAAACTGTTGGCGTCTTCACTGACATTTACTTCTACTGACGGGCGGAATTTCCGTGGCCATCAGTGAATAGGTTACTTTCACTGACGAGTCAATAAGAGCCCGTCAATGAATGTCTACTCGGGAATGATACTGAGCACTGACGGGCGCGTTATCTATGCCCGTCAGTGATATGTCTGCTCTTATATAACCAGAGGAACGGCGCCTGCAGCTGGCCGTTGAGCTCGCGCGCCTCACACGGCCAGCTGCACCTCGCCTCCACCTCCCCTTTGTCCCAATTTTTTACCTTGGCCTCCTCCCCTTCCTCCACCTTCTCCCCATTGGCCTCCTCCCCCTCCTCCCTCTCCTCCCTCCCTCCCTCCTCCTCTAGATCAAGATCTAGATCTAGAGCAATCCTCTCCCTCCTCCTTTGCACCCTTTTTCCCCTCTCTCTCCCCTTTCCCTCCTCCCTCCTCCCTCCTTCTAGATATACAGTTAATCTATATCTAGATCTATTTTAACCCTGCCTCCTCCTCTCCACCCATTTTACCGTCGCTTAATTTCCTCCCCTCCCCTCCTCTCTCTTCTTACCCTATTGGGAAAGCTCTCGAGTCCGCTCCTTGATGGCCGTAGCTACCGAGCTCTCTTTGGTACGATGTAAAATATGAAAGAAGAGAATAAATTTTGTGTTTATTCTGTTAATTTGGAGTATAATCAATCAGTTTGTTGTTGTACAGTTCGATGGATCGAAGTTGGATGTACGGCGAAAAGGCAACACAGCTTTTTGTCAATACTTTGAATGGGTTTCTAGATGTGGCCGAGGAAGATAGGGACAAAAAGGGTACGAACAAGATGTGTTGTCCGTGTTGTGTATACATGAACACGATAATGTTCAGAGAGAGAGGCATGTTGCAGCTACACGTGTTGACTCGAGGTTTCATGAAAGGTTATACACGTTGGACAAGTCACGGTGAGGAGGAGGAGAATTTAGCTACTGTTGACTGTTTAGAAGAAGAGGACATACATGAAGACGCAGAAGAAGATGAAGACCATATTTCTGAATGTAGGGAAGACCTGACGGGAGAGACGGGGAACAATTTGGCTGAAATGTTGAGGGACAGTCACATGGCGGATCAGGTGGTCGAAGACCCCGAGGACGACAGAGATGTCGCAAAGTTTGCGAAACTGATGGAAAACTCGACAAAACCCCTGTATCGTACCTGCGATCCTGAGCACACACGTCTTTCAGTCACGCTAGAACTTCTAAAGATCAAGGCAGCCCACAACTGTCCGGACGCAAGTTTCGATGAGACACTGGCATACCTTGCGGCGATTTTTCCAAAAGAGAACGTGTTTCCTACGAGCACCGAGGAAGCCAAGAAGGTGGTCTGCCCCGTTGGATTGGATGTATAGAGACTGCATGCTTGTCGGAATGATTGTATTATTTATCGCAAAGAGTATATAGATCTGCACAAATATCCGGTGTGCAACACATCCCGATATAAGCGGGGCAGAAACTAAGACGATGATGAGGCCAAAGTTACGAGTGGTGCCACTGCAAAGGTTGTGTGGTACCTTCTAGTCCTCCCCCGTCTGAGGAGGTAAGAGGGCCTCCTCTCCAGAGCCGGAGAGGAAAAGAAAAAGAGCACACAGACGGGGCGGCACCGCTGCGAAGGAGGCAAGCAAGGAAAGCAAGAAGAAATCTTTATCCTTCCAGACATCTGCCGACACTGTCAAGAAGCCTCGACGACTAGTGTACGAGGCAGGTGAGCCCTTGCTCCCAGATGATGAGGTGCAGAGGTTGCCAACACAGATGAGACTTCTCCATGACACAATAATGACAAGGTCCCGGAATCGGGATGATTTTGAGCTCCACTTTAAGGTCGAGGTGCCAAAAGATTTTGATTTCTTCCTGGACAGACACTATGACACCTTCGACATCAATTTTGAAGATATATTTATGTTGTTCAACCTCTTCCAGCTCGACACCATGCTCGTTAGGCTATGGGCGCTTCACCAAGCCCAAGAGTGTAGGCGTCTAGGCAACTCCGCTTTTGGAATAATAGATCCGGTCCTCATGAACGACTACTATATACGGGAAGCGACGCCGGTCCTAATAAATTTCATCACCGATTCATTGATATACCATAAGGACAAGGAGTACGTACTCATGCCCTACAACCCCATGTAAGTTACTTACTACCGTCTCTAGTTTGATTTTCTTAAGCATGTATCCCTGTCTGTTTATATTCACTCGTTACCTTTTACGCAGCGACCACTGGATTCTCATTGTCATCCACAAGCCTTCCAGAATGGTATACCATTTTGACTCCCAGAGAAGTACCAAGCGGGACTACTCAGGAATTAAGGAAGTTCTGGAAGCCGCCTTTTGGGAATACAACCTGCAAGGGGGAGGAGCAGAAAGCAAGAGCAAGAAGCTGGTCCACAAATTCAACTTCCCTTGTAGGCAACAGCCGGCAGATACCGTGACATGTGGGTACTACGTCTACGCTCACATAGACGCGTTCGTCATGTCCCACAACCCGCATTGGAGGCAGGATCAGTTCAATAATTTCATACACGATCTGGCCGATGATAAGTACGACTGGAGGAAGGACTTTGCCCGCATCCAGAAGACCTTCGCGTACGTTATCAACAACGAAGTCACTCGGCCAAGCGGTGATTTCTACGCGGGACTCCAATTACCCTCTTACCGCCGCAGTGGAAGTACTAGCAAAGAGTCATAGACGTAGAGTAGGGTTAGTGAAAATAAACATTGTTAAATTCATTTGTTTGTTGTTTTAATTCGTTGTAAACTAGCTTGATATTTGTGATATTAATTGTTATATTGGTACTAATTTCTATATTCAGATATTTCTGATATTAATTGCTATATTGGTACTAATTGCTATATTCAGATATGAATACTAATTGTTTCCTACTGTCAATTCAGAATTAAAAAAAATTGTGATACAACTTTCACTGACGGGCATAGTAAACGAGCCCGTCAGAGAAGATCTATACCGTTGACGGGCATAAACTTAGTGCCCGTCAGTGAAAGTAATCTCAAGGTGCTGCCCGGACAGCGATGGACGGCTTTTCTCTGACGAGTCCTGTGTGCCCGTCAGTGGAAGTGAATCTCTACTGACGGGCACTGTGCCCGTCAGTAGAAGTATAACTTCCACTGACAAGAGATTATTGACGGGCTCGAAATCCGTGAGTGATTGTCCTTTTGTGTCTGTCAACGGAGGTATTTCCTGAAGTAGTGGATCGCTGATCCTCATTTTTACCAGCCAGCTAGCTCACCGCATCCATGCTGCTGTACTGTGTCCGGTCCGGCCGGCCTCCAGTAAATTCAGAGATCCAAGGGAACCAGCTGCCTGCACGCAGTTGCAGTATGTACTGGCTAGTGACATGACCAGGCTGCGCAGGTAAATAATTAAGCTCCAACTTATATATGCATGAATGGGATTGATCTAGGGATGCGCTGCGTTCGATCGTTAAAATACTACTAGCTACTACAATTATTGGCTCTCCTGCAAGCAAGCATGCATGCATCTATTGTCTCAAAAAGTGTATATATGTGTACGTAGCTCGGGTACGAATTGTCGCCACCTTTTGCTCGTCCCGTGTACGTCTAGCTCACGCGATCTTATATATTCCTATACGCGCGTATGTCCCAGGTACCAGCTTAATTTCGGGATCACATTAGCCATTATTTTGCATCATAAACATATATATGTATACGAGCAAGATGGTGCAAAGCATGGTTTAGGAATTATTCTAGCTAACTAGCTAATTAATTAAGTACTCCTAGTTGGCATGCAACAGTACCAACTATGTACACACATATTTGGCGCCGTACATGTGAATTAATCATCGGTCGGATCAGCACGAGATGGGCAGACGGTCGGCGTTGGATGGTTCGTTGGTTTGATAGATCGACCGACGTACATACGTACGTACGTACGGTATGCAGTCCTTGCGGACAAGTTAACAGATGAACTAAATGGCCGTGCCTTATGTCATCACGCCCGTCAACTCGAGCTAATTAACTAGCTGGGAGTATGCAGGCATGCATGATCGATCTGCCTCCGGAAAACACACACATATATGCACGTGATTACTGATCAGTGCAATTAATCGAGTTCGTGATTAGCAATGGAGGAGACAACTAGTACTGGCGTAATGAATTGCTGCAAGGATGAGTAGCTAGGCATTGCATTGCATTGCATGCAGCAAGGAGAGGACACACGTACGCGCTGTGGGGCCCATGGGCTTGGAGGTGGGCCCACAGACAGGCAGCCCAGACCCGTTACTGTCCTCCGGCCCATTACGACCACACGACGACGATCGAATCGATTCCTCCTCTTATCGCTCTTATCTATCTTTGCCTCAACTCTCTCGCAACTTCACGTACGCACTATCCCTGCTACCAAGTAGCCATCTTAATTAGTAACTGATTCTAGTTGGCTCAAAATTATCGATAACTGTTTCTAATTTTAGTAGTAACTAGGGTCCACGTACGTAATCTTGAACTCTCTGGTCCGCGCACACGATAAGGTATCCAGTACTCTTGCTGAAGTCTGATTAGTCAATGTTACCAATTGTTAAGATAGTATCTATATAGTACTGTTGTGTACTATTTTTCAAGATAGTGATCGTGCTTTCTCGATGGATCAGCTAGGCAAACCCCACACATATGTAGAAGCGAAGCTAAACCATTAACCAGGGATGGTTTTCGGTGGGTCAGGTGACGGATTAAAGGTGTCGGTGTCAGCATGTAATTGATTAATTAACATGCATGTCACGTGCAGCTAGTTAACAAGTGGTGCGTGTCCCGGCCGGCGCGCGCGCCGTCGATCGGGTCCATGATATCTCCAGCATGCTGCGACCCACCCTGCAGCAGCTGCACCGCAAAATATTCGAGCCACGGTTGCATGCATCTGCAAATTGTTCGTGCCATATGGAAGCTAGTTATACCGCGGATCCGATATTTCAGGATGCAGCTAGCTAGCAGGGCCAGGGATGGACCAGACATATGTCCTGTGCGTGCTGCAGAGCAGAGCAGGGCAGGACGGCTCCAAACAAAACCCAACGCCGGTACATACACACACAGCCATCGTTAACTGGAACATGTACACATGTACACTCATCATGCATGGCATATTGGCATGGCATGGCAATGGGTTACCGGCCAGCAGGCTAGCTTTTAAGGCAGTGACCACATCGATCCACGTACGTCTATCCCTCGACATGGATGAATGGATGGACAGATGAGCCTCTACACATGCGGACATGCATGCACAGTAGTCGATTCCATCGTTACACATCAAATAACTGGTCCATGCCATGCATTGCATTGCATGGTATGGCAGGAGTATTGCATGCCGCGCCCGTGCACCCCATGATTACGCCCTCCGCAACGTTACAAAACATTTGGTGACGGCTACTTTAATGCCATGTTTGCTGCTGCTCGTACAATGGCCCCTACGTACCACGCGTCCCTCCGTTTATTTGTATATAGGGAGCTGTTCATTATTTCTCGCTCGACTGCTACTAGCCGTTTGATACAGATCGTGTGATCTTTTTCTACGCCGTGTTATTTCCTTTGTCTCTGTTTGAACTGAGCTTTCATTAGGGTTTTTTTTTGTTGCATACCAGAGTTTCTAGTGGGCTTCAAAATTGGGCCTCTGTATTCAACCCTTATTCCCCAGCCGTATGGGGCCGGCGGCGGAAGGGCGTACTGCGGTGGCCCGAAATGCGCCATCGCCGCAGCTTGGGGCCGCACCGGCACCGCGCCACCACCAGCTACACCCACACCTTCTCCACCCCTGCATGCATGTACACCGGCGCCATTGCTGCACCTCCTCCTCAAGCACATCCAAGCAACTCACTGCGTTCTTCGCATTGCAGTCCTCCATTGGACAAGTGGGCCGTCATATAAGCCCATGGGCTACCCAGTGGGCCACAAGCTCGACTTCCACCCATCACTCCTCACACCAGACGAGACGAGCGGATAAGGCCACCACACTTGCTCTGCTCTGCCGCCACCGCCACCGCCACCGCCACCGCCGCAGCGGCACAGCCCGCCACCTCCAATGGCGTGTCCTCACCTCCTCTTCCTCTCCTTCCCCAAATCCCCAGCACCGCCGCTCACCGTCCCCACCAAGCACCACCCCCTCGCCACCCTCTCCATCTCCTCCCGCACCCGCGCTGCCGCCGCCGCCGCCGCCTCCTCCAACGCTCCGCCGCCATCACCGACGCCGCAACCTCCTTCTCCTTCTCCTCCCCCTACGGACGGCGTGGGGCCGGCCGCGCCGACGCGGGGCGACCGGTTCCTTGGGAGGCAGCTCGCGGCCGCGGCCGCCGCGCGCGTGCTCGCGCCGGAGGACGCCGAGAAGCGCCGTCGCCGCAAGGAGAAGCGGCAGGCCCTGGCGCGGAAGAAGCCATCCGGCGTAGCCTGCTGCTACGGCTGCGGCGCGCCGCTGCATACGGACGAGGAGGGCTCCCCTGGCTACGTCGAGCCCGCCACCTACGACCTGGTAAGCACGGAGCGCAGCGGTTCGTCTGTTTGCTTCGTATGTTCACTTCATTTCATGATTATAATTTTGATTTATTTCCACTGCTTCAGCTTTTCATTGACTTATCAAGCATGTAGTACCACACTGTGGCAAAGTTTGTTCCTTTTTCCTTTGATGACAAATTGACAGTTGATTCTAAATGAGACCCAGCGTGGCCACCTGCATTATATTTCCCTGTCTTTGTTTGCTTGTGATTTTAGTATGTACACTAGATAATGAAGTTATAACTGTATTTTTAATGATTACAATACTAGTTTGCGTGCCTTCTCCTCGCTTCCTTGGATGATTATTGGAGCATTAAACGTGGCATTGTCTTATTTGTTTCCTGTGTGAGCAGAAAAAGAGGCACAATCAACTAAGAACCGTGCTATGTGGAAGGTGCAAGCTGTTGTCCCATGGACATATGGTGACCGCTGTTGGTGGTCATGGTGGTTATCCTGGGGGCAAGCAGTTTGTTTCGGCAGAAGAACTAAGGGAGAAGCTGTCATACCTCCGCCACGAGAAAGCGTTGATAGTGAAACTGGTAAACAACTTGTCCTGTCAAACCCAAAAGGATGATGGTATACTTGATTTTCTTGTCTGTGCCTTTTTTCGCACTCACTTTAGCTGTTGTATGTAGGTTGACATAGTTGATTTCAATGGAAGTTTTCTGGCACGTATACGCGATTTTGCCGGTGCTAATCCCATTGTACTTGTGATAACAAAGGTGATTATTGTACGTACTCATGTTTCTAATACTCTTATTGCTGTCAGTCAACTAAAGCTAGTTGTTCCATAGGTTGATCTCCTTCCAAGAGACACAGATTTGAATTGCATTGGTGACTGGGTGGTGGAGTCTGTTGTTCGGAAGAAGCTTAAGTAAGATTCTTTTTCCTGGGTTTTCCTTTCTTCCACATTCTGCCAAATGTTTACCAAATTGATAATTGAGTATGTTGCTTGGTGTTTGTAGTGTCCTTAGTGTACATTTGACAAGTTCAAAGTCATTGGTTGGCATCACTGGGGTTATATCAGAGATTCAGCAGGAAAAGAAGGTAGGCTTCTCTGCAAATTTTCTTGGGTCTTGACTTCTCTCGTACTCGTTCCGTTTCACAATCCTGACTACAACTTTGTCGTTTCTTATTAGGCTCGAGATGTATATATACTGGTAAGCATTCTTCACCTATTACAACTGACACATATATATTTCATTGTATTATCCTATTTGACAAATTGTGTTTCACACCGCAATTCCTGCCATTGTAAATGAATTAATTAGTAATGACATAGGAAGATCCAAAACCGTGTCACTCTCATTTTCAATAGGGTGATCATCGTGTTTACTTCCTTTGCTTTTCATTTTTACATTATGCACATTGAATGATTAAAGTGACGAAACTTTGAACAGTATGAGTAACGTTTCTGCTTCCTGGCTACTGTAGTTATGTCTGATAACCTGATTCATTCATACATCATTACAGGGTTCAGCAAATGTTGGGAAATCTGCATTTATCAGTGCTATGCTAAGTATGCCCTTACCATTCTAGACTACCATCCTTTTTTTCGTGTGATTTTTACTGTCTTCTCTTTTCTTGCTCATTCATTTCTTCATGATGCTAATAGTTGGAGACCCCTATTGTAGAAACAATGGCATATAAAGATCCAGTGGCAGCTGCAGCTCAAAAGTACAAGCCCATACAATCTGCTGTTCCTGGAACAACCCTAGGTCCTATTCAGATTGAAGCATTTTTAGGAGGAGGGGTATGCTTCCATTTGTTCGACATTTTTCAGATATATATGCCCACTTTGCACACTATTGATGTAGCTGTAAGAAAATGTTATATACTTTCTCTTGTACCTTACATGCTAAACAAAATGGTTCTAACATAGAGAACAAGATGTCTTAAATCTCTATCCATAAATATTATTTAACATGACATACACTAGGATAAGTGTCTATATTTTTCCTTCCCTGTGGAGTCCGGTTTGAAGCTTACTTTACATACAGTTGAACCTATGCATGACAGAAATTATATGACACACCTGGAGTCCATCTTCACCATAGGCAGGCAGCAGTTATCCATGCTGATGATCTTCCTTCTCTTGCACCACAAAGTCGTCTAAGGGGGCGATGTTTTCCTGTATGTATAATTCATTCTGTGGAATCCATGTCACTTTCTCAAAACTTCCATGCTAATCTTTTTCTTCAGAACATAATGTTATGTTCAGGCTAATGATACAGATGCTCTATTGAGTGGGAGTACATTATTCTGGGGTGGACTTGTCCGTATTGATGTTGTCAAGGTGCCTAAATGAGCTCAATCTCACTTCTGATGGTTTTCCATCTTTCCTAATTTCCCTTATAAAGTAGTACCCACTAAATGATAACCAATCAATTACCAGGCTCTTCCACGCACACGACTGACATTCTATGGACCAAAGAAGCTAAAGATTGGTATGGTCCCCACCAAAGAAGCAGATGAATTTTACGAGGTATTTGTATGCTAATTGGTTTAAGTAGATCATTATTTGGTACTAGTACTTTGTTTTTCTTCTACTTAGAAGTGTTAATTTATTTCTTCTTCCAAGCTTTATTTTCAAACCTTGATCACAATTACGAAGTGAAGTTTTACATTATTGCATGCAACACATGTATATTCTTTATTTTATTTTCTCTTTAAAAATGTGTTCATGTTCCTCCCGGCCTTCCGCAACAATGCTTACTTGGAACTCCCTATGCATGTATCTAATTCCATCTATTTCCCATAGTTTCTATATTTTTTATTTAACCTCTGTTCATCTGAAACAAAGAACACCACAGCATGTACTCTCAGCTGCCAAAAAAAAACTGGCTTTTGGTTCTATGTACTAGGTGGATTGAGTAAAAATGGTGGCATATCTGTTCTACTGGGCAACGGTATCTTGGATGGGAATTTAGTGTGTGCTTTCATTTCGATTTTTTCACTTACCAGAGAGAAGTCGGAGTTACATTGACTCCCCCAACCGGTAAGGACAGAGCTGAAGGATGGTGCGGTCTTCAGGGTGTTCGCGAGTTGCAGATAAAGTATGAAGAGCTTGATAGGTAATGTTCGCAACTAACAGTGAAGTTGTAGCTTCATCCAGCAATCGTTTTTTGGCCAGTACTAGGGTATTAGTGCATTGGTAATTCAGACATTATTGTTTCACGAAAAAATGGGCGAAATATGTCTCTATGTGATGATAAGGAAACATAAACAATCATTTTCTATATCATTTTTCCGGAGCTGTTTCATTTATTTAATTATTTTATATATGAATGCTTAATCGACATCATCTTTCCTGCACAGGCCTGCTTGTGACATTGCGATATCCGGACTTGGGTGGATTTCAGTTGAACCACTTGGCGTGCCATCTAGCGATCCCGGTGGCAGTGTTGAGGAAGAAGACGATGGCAGGGGTGAGCTGCATCTGACGGTACATGTACCCAAACCAGTTGAGGTCTTTGTCCGTGCTCCACTGCCAGTTGGTAAAGCAGCATCGCAATGGTACCGGTACCAGGAGCTGACGGAGGTAGAAGAGGAGTCGAGACCTAAATGGCATTACTGATGCTGCAGTTGCCGATTACCTATTTTTGTGCTAGTCTTTTTCTGTGATGCTGGAGCAGCTTTGTGTAATCCAAATACAACCTGAAATTATGTTTCTCAGATAATCTGATAGGCTAGGATCAGCTGCTGAAAATGATTAAGGAAACAATTTTGTTGCGATTATTCTTGTTTCTAATAGAACTACAGAAGATCTCCTTTCTGTTTATGCACTATTATGGTCACCAACGCACGTCTGAGAGATTGATGAAAATCGGAGATTGCTAAAAATGTTTCTGATGAAGAAGGGACTAATGATGAATGAACGTGGTATTACAAGTTGTCATATTTATTTTTAGTGAAGATGGAAACATTCTCCAATACGATGGCAGGTTTTTATTGAATTAAAGAAAAGGATTTTGTCCTAATTAATTAGATTTGAATCATCACCGCCTAAAAAAAGATTAACCACCGCCTTCTCTTATACCACTAGGAGCATCTGCGTCCGTTAGAGACAAGAGAGATTGACTAGCTCCGATGTTAAAGGATGTGAGGTAGGTGTTGAAGATCAAAAAGTTCAGCAGTGGAGCATCTGCGTCCCTTAGAAACAAGAGAGATTGAACTAGCTCTAATGTTAAAGGATGTGAGGTAGGTGTTAAAATCAAAAAGCTTAGCACCACTGTTAAGCTTAACATCGGAATATAATATTTTTTTAATTGTTATTATTTTTATAGTTTAACTAATTATTCCGATGGTTAATGGCGATGTCCTCTTATTGTGAGAGTATATATTTTCAATTACGTGCATGCTGTTCCGATGGCTTTACATATTTAATTAGCTTGCATATATATACTAATGATAAATTTTAAAGTCCTTAGCACCTATTGTGGTGTCAAGGGATGTGAAAAGCTAAGAGAGGTGAATGAAAAGAGTAAACTAATGTATCCGTTTTAACATCTAATTATGGGCACTGGGACACGGATGGTTTAGAGCATGTCTAGATATGAGATTTTGATCAAAACCATTAAAATTTAGTTTAAATTTAAACCAATTCGAAGAAAAGCAATCCCCTCCTCTCAATGATCCCTTTAATTAGAGTAAAAAAAAATCAAACTCGTGCTAAAGAAAAGGTCAAACTCCATTATGTATCGATCTTTGTATTCATAGTTAAAAACTAGGGACCTCTTTGGTTCAAATGAATTTTATAGAAATTTTGGAAGATTCTAATTTTTCTGTAAAGCTTGTTTGATTTGTAGGATTGAAAACCATGGGAATTTTTCCTGTGGACAACATTGCGTGTAATTTCAAAGGAAAGTTTTCATTGTGCCCAACCTCATGAAAATTTTCCTTTATTTATATGACAACTACGATAAACACCTAGTCTTTTAAGAAAATTCTTGTATTTTCCTATGATGCAATTAAACAATTTTTATTACTTACTCATGTGTTTTTATTCTTATAGCATTCGACATGTCATGATATTTAGTTTCTACCTTTTTTATATTTTTGTTTTTTGAATCCTACAAATCAAAGAGACTTCAAGCTTTTTGTGGCACGCATAATAGATCAGATCTGACCATTGATATGCAAGGTCGGCGTGGGAAGTTTTTGTAACCCTGATTATTATTTTTCTTGTTCCAAACAGAAAGAACAATTCCTATGTAGAATCAGGCCATGTACAATGCAGGGTGCTTATAGTCCAGTGCTTAAAGAGAGAGAGTAGCATTGCGTCCAAAAAAATATGTGACTTACAATGCAGAGTGTTTCATATGGGTGCTTAAGTTGCTTTAATATTCGTGTAGCACCTACTCTAGCACCTGTTGTCTCCAATGCAGCGCTGCATTGTGTGGAGTACTATTTGTGTTTCTTGGAGTACTATTTGCTAGGCACCGGTTGAAGCATCTATCACCTGTGTCACCTTAAGCACCAGCCTAGCACCGGGTGCTTAACTTTGCTTCCATCGCCCTTCCTAAGCACCTGTCTAAGCACCTCTCACAAAAAAAAACGGATTTTTTTCCTAAGGCACCTGTCTAAGCACCTGCATTGTACAGGGTCTCAGCGGAACAGATGAATGGAATATGAAACTACCTGAACAGTCATCCTATAATGCTTTGATTGATGGTAATTTGTGCAAAGAATGTACACAAATTCAATTGTTTCGAAATTTGATATTAGATTAGGGCTTAATTGTGGCCTTCACAATAATTGTGTGTAGTTACAAATTCACCCCTGATAGGGTGGTATTCCTTTATCTTGGTCATGGGGCATCAACTAAATCCTAACTAATCAGATCTATTAGTTTGAAAACGATAAAAGGTAAATCCTAAACGATTAAACCCCTGGAATGATAACAATAGAAGGTTTATATTAATTTTCTGTGCCATAAAAGAGCTCTTGAGAATACAAAATACATAACAAGTCTCCTTTTAAATGGTGGTGTCATTAAATACGCCAATTTGGAACAAACTGAACACAAATATATATACGAAGAAAACATAATTGTTTCAGGGACATTGTTTATTGGTATCAATTGTCGAAGATCAGATATTTGCAATTTGGAATAGGTATAGAAAAGATAATGGCTCCACTAGCTCTATAAGTGACTTCTTAAAATTAGGAGATCGTGTGACGGTTCTCATAAATATACTATATTTCATATAAATTCCTAATTTCTCATTTGCTTCTCCTCCGTCGTGCCTTCATATCTCTGTGTCGCTGCTCGCATCGCCTCCTCCACCTTTTCTTCTCTGTCTCCACGACTACTGTCGCCGCCGCCACCCTTGCCTCGTAATCACAACGCTTGTCGGCTTCTCACCCTCCTTCGAGTTGACGTACCAACTAGCTCATCCTAATTGGTGGTCCTCTCCCACCCTGAACCAGCAGCGCTACCTCGTCACTTGTCCTACTCGAGCTGCTTTCACTAATGGTCTACTCTTATCGGAGAGGAAGGCGTCATAAAAAATGAAGATAACATTGGAGAGAAAGAATACACCGCTGCTAGAATCACTGATCTAAGCTGATTGTGTTATTTCCGAAAGTATTCCAGTAAAAATAGACGACGTACGTTCATTTCACGAGCTCTTAATACGAGCTGTATCCAAATGTGTGCTTAGTACTAACACAGACATCTAATCAAGATTTAAAACCTAATTATCAGACTGAAGAGAAAAACATATTGTGTCTACACGTCAGACACATCTTCTACGAAATGTTACGCAGAGAAGTGTAGACAGTTCTGGAAGAAACGAAAGACCTCAAGGTCAAGGAGCGACCCACACATACCTTGTCCGCCTCTTGTCTTATTCATTTCCACCGTCGGCCAGATCTGCTACCTCTTCTCCGGTCCCGGTGGCCCGCGCGGCGAGTTCTTCTCCTCTCCTCCCTTGGTTTCCACCCCGTCTCCCCCTTCTCCGGCAGCCCGACCAACATCCTCGTGAGGTACCTGTACTTTGCTTGCTGTGATCAATCTCATCCAAATCTTTCTTTCTTTCATTCTTGCTTTCTTTCTTTCTTTCTTTGTCTCCAATCCAATCCAATCCATCCAGTTTGCTGCGGATTTGCTTGCTGCGTGGTGGTTTGTCTAAAAGCAGTATATTTTCCGAATTTTCTTGGGGGGAACCCCCATGCCCTGCGTTAGTTTTGATGGGTAGGGATAGCGGTGCGTCGACGGTTTGCAAGCATGCTTTCTGTTTGATGGGAGTAGTAGCGGTTGGTTGATATAATATGATGAATGGATTGTAAAAAGGAAGCATTTCGTTTTGAAATGCTTGCTTGATGGTGCCCAAAATGATGGGTCAAGCCAGACAAGGTCCAATTTCCATGGTACTTGCATGTGCTTAATGCCAACTATACGAAACTCTTGTGCTAAGAGTGGAACAAGTAACCTATGAAGAACTCTGAGCACGCCAAGAAGAACGCAAGCATTTACATAGGTTGCAGTCTTTTTGACACCTGAATGATTTATCCTTTTTTTTTGTGTCTATGTAGGATGGCTGATGATGCTTCTAGTGGGGCCAGCGGTTCGACAGTAAAAGCTGGTGGTGATGATCCAGAATCTACTATTGAGATCAGTATAAAAACCCTGGATTCGCAAGTGCACAAACTCCGTGTTAAGAAGAATGTAATTATGCTCTAGCTCTTCTTGACAGTTTGGTCTCGCGTCTATCTGTCTGTTGACTGCTGAACTACTTTCAAGTGTTAGATATTTTTAACTCTCTGTTAATTCTCAATTCCTGCATTTAGAATCAGGAGAATGAATATTACTATGTGCAGCGTTTTCGGAAGAACTAATTGCGAAATCTTTTTAGTGGCCTGTTTTGAACCTAAAAGAGAAGATAGTAGATGCAACTGGGATTCCTGTGGACCAGCAGCGGTTGATTTTCAGAGGAAGAGTCTTGAAGGATGATCACCTCTTGTCAGAATACTGTATCCTTTTTGTCTGTCCATTTTCTGCCAATGCTACGAACTGTGTTCTTGATCTATCTGCATCTCCACCACAGTTATTATCTTCATGAGTCATACTGTATACATTATTCTTTTAGTTGCTTAGTTACACATTGTCAGTAACATAATTTTTAGAGTCATAAAGGTTATTTTCTGACTGGCAGAAGAGTAGAGTTTGCTTCTTCTGATGGGAATAAAGCTGGCTTCTTTCGTGGTAATTTGAATGATAGCCTTGAAATGAGATAAATGCATGAGGTTCCATGTCATATTGAAGTTGCTATGCTTTTGTTGTTAGAAATATGGATGAGAACGTCAAATGCTCTAGCATTGGGTAACATTTATTAACTTGAGGTGGCTGAACACTAGTAACTGCCGCCTCAGTAGATTTTATAGAAGATTACATGGGATGATAGTGGTTGTCATCGATTATTAGTTTCTGTCACTTCAGGTGGGATTTGTCATTTTCTGAAGATTTGTTTTTCTTGTGATCTGTCATTTGTGTACATGTTTGTCCGATTCTTGGATGGATTGTTTTAAGCTGCTTTGCTACCACATTTATCTGTGGATTGTATTGATTGCTCATGGGCACTGCTCTGTTTATCTATATCCTTGACATCCTAAAGATTTGGAAGATGGATATACATTGCATTTGGTTGCTCGGCGTTCAGCTGAAGGCCAATATTCTTCTGGAACTTCTGAAGAGAGCACCCATGCTAATGGTAAGTCAGCTGTGGTTGCTTTGATGACTACACTATCAATCCTGAAGGCAACATATATTTGGAAATGCCTTCATGATTTATTATACCTACTTGGTGCCTTACCCTTACCCTGCATCGGTGTTATAGGAGCTAAAGTAATGTTTGCATTTTTTATTTTTGCTCTCAGGTGTCATCCTTTCCATTCTCTTTTTCCAATATTTGTTACACAAACTGCATTATATGGCATGCATATTCCATGATGGATATTATTTATCCCCGGAAGGGCTGAAAACTGTTCTTGCTAGTTATGGACGAAAAATGCTAATGGAGTTTTTCAGGCTGCTAAAATGAAGAAGAGCATGAATAATCCTCTGGTTTATGTTTTGCTTTAATATGTGAGCCATAAACATCATCACTTAACTGTTTTTGTTTTAACATTGGTGGAAGTCTAGTTGTTATGAGTTTATATAGAGGCACTATCGATCAACCTGGGTAATATGCTTTTGCATAATGTTTCTGCCACTGGAGTATTATTCTGTAGCTTTGCTCATTTTAGATGTAAATGGTTGCTGCTGAATTCAACTCATTTCTCATGATTTTTAGGGTATGATTGATTAGGGTCTGGGCCTGATGAACCTTTTCATTTTTGTCGTTGGTGCAGTTAGTGTTGCTGGAAATGGAGGAATGCTGGGAGATATGTCCAGGGTATGCTTCTATCATTGTTATATGTTGTATGTGTACTTGAAAATTGGCCATCCTGCTTTTAGCAATAGCTAAAAATTGATTTTAATTTTTACTCGAGTTATTTATTTATTCTCTCTTAGGAAATTATAGATGATATGCTTTCTGAGGGTATGATAGATGACATGGCTGGGGCATATGCTTTGTCTAGCGTTCTGTATTATTTGTCTAACTGATCATCAGATGCTTTACATGTCCATTGGTCTAATCTCCTCCCTTCTGTTATGTGCAGACTGTTCGTGATATTCTTGGTTCCTTAGGTCTTGGGATGCCTGGCGGTGTGGCAAACGCTACATTTGCGGTAATGAGGTTTCTTCCTTAGGTCTATTTAGGGTTCCTGAGACATCTCAATATTTAACTTTTCTCTGGTGCTTAATCAGGTGCCATTAACCACTGCACCAGAAGGGGCCAATAATGCCAGTGGAAGAACTCAGCCAGGGAACCCAGCACAACCTGGGTTTTCAATTCTCAACCATCAAATCCAAGTATCACAACTTCAACCAGGAGGAGCTATTCCTCGCAACATGGTTAATATGTTGTCCTTTCTTTTTCTTCCTATTATTTTGGCGTCTCTATTTCATTCTTGTAATTTGTAGTATTGGTGACAGGTTATTCCTGATTCCCTGACAACTCTTCTGGAGTATATCAATCGCATGGACCAAGTATTACAGAACAATGGTATAGTATATATTTTTTTCAGCTGGTTAATTCGTTGCTTGTCAATAATACTATGATCTATGACATTCTTTTGTAATGAAATAAACGAAGGTGTTCCATCCGTGGACTCAAACGCTCAGCAACCACCAAGATCAGATGATGCTTATTTAAATCAAAGATTTCCAAGTCCTGAGGTGCTGGTTTCAGTCGTTGAAAAAGTCCAACAACTTCTTGGCGGCAGTGCTTCTTCTGCTCTTTCTGTATGTTAGTTTTTCTCTCTCCTGTAGTGGTATTCTGTGCTTCTTACCTTTACAGCAGTTCACCTTTGACAGTAATGTCATGTTGATGTGTAATTTTAGCCTCCCTGGTTAATACTATATTTTATAGTGTTTTTTGCTTCTATTGTAGCCTCCTAGTGAATGCTCTTTGAACCCATATGTGTTACCATTTTAGTACGTTTTTGGGCTGTCTTTATTTTTGAGATAATACTATGGAAATCAAAATCAACTAAACATTTGAAGTTCTCCCCTTGCACACTCCCCAAAAGAGAGCCTGGCCTGTAGCTACCTGCAACATGGTATGTCCAGGTCATGGTACGAATGAAAAAAACCACAGTAACAGTCCTGTACTGTGCACTTGATATATGTATGTATGTTTTTGCCCTGGGTGCAAGGCCCACCCTGTTCCACCCCTCTGCTTTCCCCTCTCTTGCATGCATCTTATGCTGGTGTGGACTTCCTTGCCCTTGTTCCAACTGGCTGCCTTGCCACAGGCACATATTCTGCCATCATGCTAACAGATCAGTATTAAAGTAGTTAGTACTACTCTTTTGCGACATGCTTCATATTCACTGTCTAGGATTGAAGCAGTATTTTTATATGTTCTCTAATTGAACCATTGAGGGACTGTGCTTCATATTCACTGCCTAGGATTGAAACAGTATTTTATATGTTTTCTAATTGAACCTTTGAGGGACTGATCATAGGACTGCTGACCTATTTCTGGCGTTAGAACTTCATGGTTTTGTTTTTTGGCAACTGATCATACAGTGACAGGATGCAACATGGTGTCTGTTAAATTGTTATTTACTGTCAAAGATCTTATGTGAACTCTGAACTAATAGATGCAAACTTTTCTTTGGACTTCTTTGTGACCTCCATTAGCCCAATTTCTGTTTCAGCATCTTGCACAGCGTATTCAGAGAGATGCTGCCACTGGTGATACATCTATACGAAGCCAGATCCAGAATGAATCGGCTCAATTGGGAGTAGCGATGCAGCATTTGGGGGCTATGCTTTTGGAGCTTGGGCGGACAATGATGATGCTTAGAATGGGGGCATCTCCTGTATGCATTTTTTTTCTACCATGGTACATAATTGATTTTGCGCGTTTTAATCATTCTTAAAGCTTGCTAATCTTGCAGGCTAATGCTTTTGTAAATGCTGGGTCTGCTGTTTATATAAACCCCACAGGACCAAATCCAATCATGGTTCAGGTGACGCATTGAGATACTTCTTCATGTTGATGTTGATGTGTTGTTCCACTCTAATAACGACACACATTATGTCATTGTGCAGCCATCTTTTCAAAGTGCCCCTCATTTTGGAGTTTCCAGCATACCAGTTCTGAGCGGAGTTTCTGGTGCATTTGGTATTGTTGATCCTTCTCAAACATCTGGTGTCAATACACATGGTGGTAAGGTCACATTTCAAGCATTTTTAAGTTCTTGTTTTGATGGTCTTGAGCTAAACCGTGAATTGCCACAAACTTAACCTCATCTGGAAAACCTGTTTTTAAGTAGGTTGTTGGATAATTTAAGGTCCACTTATACTGAGGAACTCAAGTGACCTCCTTATGGTGTATTATAAACTACCATATGATTGTGTCTTAATTATCTTGTTGTACATCATGATTACTAATTTTTCTGAGGATGGTAGGTGTCAGATGCCTCATCAATGGTGTCCTAATATGAGGAAATAGATCTGCTTGTAAACCCTATGATTGAGAGATATGTCACAAGAATTCAATATTGTAGTTTTGAGACAAGAAGGTTCACATTTGTATTAGTTATGGTAGCTTTCAGATATCACGAGGGTCCTTGATATTTGGTGTACTTCTAGATCAACTCTGTTCTTGTGGGGTTTACAGGCAGCATGGGAACCACATTGAGATACTGCAGTCTGTGTTTACTGTTCTGCAGCAGTGTCTTTTGGATGGGCAAGTAGATACAAGATTAGAAGGCTCAGTTGTTAGTCTATCTCTCTGCTTAGCATCAGAAGCTAGTTATAACAGTTCTGAAATATTCTTATGGTCTCTCACAGGGTTTATTCACACCTGGAAACTTGTGTAACCTTTAATTTTGGAGTCCTCATGGGATGGGCGTTTTTCACATTTTGATCTCTCCTGAGCTTCCACTGACTCTCGTTTTATCTTGTACAAAGGTGCTTCTGCAACAAGTGGTCCATCTGCTGGTACAACCACTGGTTCTGCAACCACTGTCAACGGGGACCGCCAAAATGTAGAAAGAACTCAAGGAGGCAACCCATCAGCTAACTCGACACGTGGATTGCCAACAAGAACAGTTGTTGCAGCTATTCCGGCACGGTCCTCAGCTGAGGTTCCAAACCACGTCCTTAGTGTTATCGTGCCTGTTCAAGTCAGAAGTCAAGTGGCAGCGCCTAATCACACAACTGTTTCTCAGGGTTCTCAGACTGCAGTGGGCAACGGATCTCAACCAAATTCGACATTTGTTGTTCCACAAGCTTCTTCAGGTGGTGGTGTTAACATTCCTTCTATAGTGGCACAGATAACTGCACAGGTAGCCAACGCATTGGCTGCGAACCCACCAGGTGAGGTTTCATCATCTGTCCAAAACACAGCAGATCAGGGGTCTCACCCAACCACAAACAATGGAGCTGGCACTTTGAGCTCTGCGGAATCAGGAAATACGCAACCGCAAACTGATCTCCCGGGTCAAACTTCATTAAATGTGCAATCTCATGTAACTGGCGCAGGTATTTTTCTTACTTTTTTTGAAGTAATGTGAGTTCTCTTCTTTCGAGTGAAAATTGTACTGGATCATTCACCATTCCTGTTGTTGTAATTGCTCCAATTAGGTACTTTGCCTTCAAACACATCTGATCCCAATTTAACACCGCAAGACAGCAGTACTGTGAATGTTTCCAGTGTCGATAGTATTCAACAACACTCACAGATGGAAGATATCCATGTGGATATTGTTGGAGCACACTCTGGGGAATCAGTAGCCAGTTCATATACAAGTGATGTTCCCTTGAGCATGTCAGCAGAAAATTCTGAACAGAACAACAGGCCCTCTGATGGGGTAACTGAAGAGCCTATTAAACCTAGTGCAAGTGAGAGGTCTGAACCTCTAGGTCTTGGTGGAGGTCTACAGTCTAAGGTATTAACTAATAAGTTCTAATGTTTAGCACCATAGTCTCAATGAACTTTAAAGTTGTTGTGAATTGATATCTGCAAGTTGTGGGCTTGGAATTTGTTGTGGTTAGCTGTAATGTAATTGATTATTTTAAGTTTAACCACACTTGCAGAGACGGAGCAGAATAACAAAGCCATCTGGGACAAGGGGTGATTCTGGTGAATCCCTTAATACATCTTCTGTCAACAGAAACCAAGAAGCTGTTTCGGCGGGGCAGAAGGTTCTGCAAGCCCTTGTTTCAAAAAATACTGATATCAGCAGCAGCAGCGTTACAGATTCTCACCCTCCATCATCCTCGACGCGTCAGTTTGCTGGTGGAATGCCTCTACGAAGACCAGGTGGTGAAGGACAAGTCGATATCAGCAGCATGTTATCTAGTGTTCTCAACAGCCCGGTTTTTGGCAATCTGGTGTCAAATGTAGGAGCTCAAACAGGAATGGAGTCACCAGCTGATTTGAGGAACATAATGGAAGAGTTTACACAGAGCCCTGCAATGATGGATACTTTAGGTAATATGGTGCAAAATGTAGATGGGCCAGGAAGGGGCCAAGGTGGCTTTGACCTATCTAGAATGATGCAGCAAATGATGCCAGTTGTATCGCAAGTTCTTGGTGGAGCTACAGCTCGACCTGCTGGAGAATCCAGATTGCAGCCTCGACACAATGATGGGAAAGTAGGTAACACTTCAGATGGCAGAAACTCTCAGGTAAGCCATCCCATTTAGTAAAAGGACTTCCATTGTGCCTGGTCATGACTATAAAGTTGGTAGGTTAGGTTTCTTGAACATTCCATATTTAGACACTAATCGTATTCAATCTAAGTAGTTTGAAAACTAGAAATCTTTATTTTGTTAATTTTGATACTCTCTCTTTGTATGTTAGCCAGACCTTTTCCTATCAGCGAGGTTCTAGTTTAGTCAGCATGGAATCCTGAATCTTGTATGTGTGGAGTCTCTCATGTTTTGTATCTCATGGACAGATTGATCTTCACCAAGCTTGTCAACGCATTGAGCAACATGATTCCCCTGAGGACATCTTTGGTGCTGTCCTTGAAACTGCTGCTCAAGCTTATGGTGAAGACGAGAGCATTCAGGTTATGCTTGAAGAGCTTGCTAGCGATCCAGAGCTTACCGATGTATGTTTCCTATAACCATTACTATTTAAGATAAGCTCCATTGTAGTTGTAACATATTGTGTAGTTGATCCTGTAGAATGAGATTGTTGGTGAATGCTGCAATACGAGATTATATTATACACATAAACTGTGGTGCATTAAGTAAATGGGTTTGTTGATACTGGTATACCGTTATCTAAGAGTACTGGTATATGATTCATACAAACTAGAATTGTTATGAGGGGGATCATGCATGGTTATTTGTCGAAAGTGTGATTCTTTCCCCTTGTCTTTCTACTGTAGTAAGAACTGCTGACGTTAACCCTAACCCGCTGCAACTAAATGTTTTTGTTAGGACTACTTGAAACTTTTGCTCCAACAAGTTGGTGAGAGGATCCAGTCTGAGTCTCAGACCAAGCAGTCGTGAAGCATGATATGGGAGGGTGATCCAACAAGGGGTATACATTAACAGGAGATTTGGCTGGCAATGTGGTAAACCATTCATGCAGACAGAAGGCAGCGTTAGCCATCATGATTAGGCGCCCTGTGGATGTAACTGTCTACATGTTTACCAAATTTTGCTAGTGGTACATGCACATAGCTAGCTTGAAAAGCAACCAGCCATTTATGGATTCAACAATGCAATTTTACCCTGGCAGATTCGCGTGTAGTTTCGATATCGGAGTCGGACGTCACCTTAATTCATCTGATATATATCCATATATATGCCGGTTGAGTTCACTAGTATGTCTGCCAATATGATTGGCTTCATGCGTCTTACGTTGGGTAGCCGTTGTTTCATCCTCGGTCGGGGCATCCTAGTTTCGGTCATGGAATTGCTCGATGGAAGTAAAGCAGCATGAGTAATGACAGCGAGTTTGGTCTTCGGCCTTTCCGTTTGACAAGGAAGCGAGCTGTGAGCCCAGGCCACCACCGCTAATAGAGGCCCAGGCTTACGGAAACTTACTTGACCAACGCATAATGAATACCTAAAAATCCTGGCTTGCTTGCTTCTAAGACGCAGCCTTCATCTCCTAGGTTGGAGAAGCTAGCTATGTGAACTCAGCTGGACGACAAGGCGTGCGTTTGTGTACACCTCAATTAATAGTCTCACATTGAAACCAAGCTGCCCCATACCATATCAAACTTTTGAGTACATTTTTCTCAAAGCAAACTTACATTGGAGATGAGCGAATTACACATCTTGATTGTCCTTTTAACAAGGTCTTATTTCGAAACTTCAAACAGAGAACATTCAATTCAATACATAGTTGGAGTAATTAATAAGTTCGATACAAGCAGCAAATAAGCACACCAAAATAAAATACGAGATAATTCGGAGGCTGGACAAGTGAGTAGGGGGTAAGCCACCACCAGTGCAAACTCTTGCCTACCACCAAGCCTTATTACAAACATAACTAAAGCATGATCATCGTCTGAGAGGTTGCATGTAACTAAATGAAATAATGAATCAGACTGATAAAGAAGAAATCATTCGATGAAATAAGGTAGCAGGAAGTAAACCGCAGTTCGATCAGGAAGTTGGAAAAGAGAGTAGTCCATCTCCATCTGCTGTGACATATTTGTGAGAGACATCTGCAGTATTCTTTTGTTGTTCTCATCATGTTGTTCTCCAAATAATAGAAATTGAACTCCGCTCATTTTCCTGAAAAGTGGAGCCAATATCGCACTTAGAATGGCCAAAAAGTTCAAAATTATGCCGGCGAAGAATTCGGGACAGCCACTTGCTTGTTCATTTCTCGTTCTAGTCTAACAATTCGGAAAATACCACAGTTCCCGGAGGGAAAAATAATTCCACATACATCATGGTCAGCTACATCACACACGCTGGAAGAGAGGAACTTATATTAGCAAACACGCGACCAAACAAAAAGTAGATGCTGAATATCTCACTTGCAAAACAGATAATGCACTCTTCCTTGTGACCATGTAAGTTCTCTTCAAACTATCTCTACTTAATATCCCTATATATTTAACATTCTTTTTTTGCGAGAACTATATATTTAACATTCGATTAGGTGGAGTGTGGATTTTTTGCATAGGCCTATTTAATTTCTACCCATGAGGGGAAATCTTAACAAGCCAAACTAATTTTCACAGAACTGTTGGTAGAAATCAGGTTATTGCTAGAAATACAGCATCTCCAGTTTTGAAATGTGCGTACGCGACACTTCAGAAAAGCTAGATATTTGCACACAAACCTTGCTAGAACAAAAAACTGTAAGTATAGCAATAACTGGTATCATGGCTAGCTAGAACTCTACACGGTAAGGTTCTACGAAACAAACAAGTAAACAAGAGAGACAGAGAGAGGTGGAAATTTGCACATACCAGCCAGCTGCTTGCTGCTGAGCCAGAGGAGTACTCGTATGAGCTACCATACAAATCACAGAAGCTATTGTGGCTACATTCGATTCCAGCGCGAGGTTGACTTGGATGCATGTCCACAAGGCACACTCTGCGCTTCTCTTGTCAGATTCCGTAGCATGGCCGCAGCCGATTTCAGCAAATAATTCTTCAAGCGCTAACAAGTGCTCAATGCCGATAGGTCCGGGTCTGTTCTGCTCCGGTCCTTCCACGCTGAACTTGAGCTCGAGCCTCTGGAGCATGGGCATTGCACCAGCCTGGAAGGTAAGGTACGACGCGCTACTCAAGCGGAGTTGAAAACGCTTTAGAACAGGGAATGCTCTCTCATAGATGACAATCATTTCTCTTATGGTTGCTGGGATACGTAAATTGAGGTCAGTGAGGGAGGGCAGCAAGAATACCAAAAGCATCCTTGAGCAGCTCACTAACTCCCAATTCCAACTCTCTGTGGTTACGTAGTGCCCCCATCCAGTTAGGAACCCTGGAAAACCAGCTGCTGGATGTCACGCGGAGTCTCTCAAGGCGGCAGGGAGGAGGTGACAAGGCCATCAAGGCATCGATGCGGCCCCCAACATACAAAAACAGGTACTCCAATCAAGCTGTCGGCCGGATAACAGTTGAAGCCGACTGTTAGATATCTCAGATTGGTCAGCTCCCCAAGGCCCTCGATCTTATCAGCTCCCCAAGGCCCTCGATATTATCTAGTGAGTTCATCTCCAGATCAAATGCATTTAGATACCGTAGGGACTTCATTTTGCCGATCCCATCAGGCGGTATTCTGGACTGTTGCATCCATCATCATCGTTCGCATCCAGATTCAGGAACAACAAGCGTGGCAGATGAACTATATCTGATGGGATATTCAAACAATTCCATACATCAAGTGTTTGCAAGTGTTGCAGCCCTCTAATCTGTGTTGGTAGCCTGTGCGGATACCAGCTACTAATCTTTAAATATCTCAGCTGAGACAGTCTACACAGTCCAGTGAGGTCGACTGTACCAAGGCCGAGGACAACACGAACAACTCGGAGGAACTTGAACTCTGACAGATGAGGTGTACTATTCGAGAGCTCCCAAAGATCATAAGCACTTGTGACATAATAATATTCCTCGGTAATATTGTTCCATTACTTGCACTATCCAAGCGGATAGACAGCCGACGTACCTTGTAAAGTTGTAATGGAGTCCTGTAATGGCTTGTGGGTCGTCCAGTATTAGTGAGAAAGATCTCGTCTGCAGATTTCAGCAAGATAAGATCAAGCATCATATCATGTACTTTGTGTTGTGTCATTGACCCTTTCTTTTCAAATTCTACAGGTTGAAAAAGGCTCCTACTGACAAGCTCATTGAAATAATTTCTTGCAGCCTTGTCCACGTTTCGCTGTTTTAATTACCGTGATCGCCGCCGGTTCAGGTTCTTCCGACTTACATCTCTTTCCTTTGCAAGGACCGCCAGCTCGTGCATGCAGGCCGCAAGGTCTCTCTTCACGCCGCACGAGGCATGGCCAAGCGCGGCACGCTCGGCGTCGACCTCGGCGGCGAGCCTCTTCATCTCGTTGAGCCGCGCCAGCGCGCAGGCCGTCAGTGGTTCGTTCGCCGGCGATGGCGTCCATGATGTCTCGCTCCAGCCTCCAGCTCGCCGAGGAGCGCGACTAGCCGGTGGACCCGGGCGTGGTTTCTTCGTCACAGTGGCGCGCGTCGAGCGCGTCCATGCGAGCTCCCAGTTCGCCCAGCTGAGCAAGCATCTCCTCCACCCGAGCATCCATCTCGATCTCGTCGTCTCCTGCCACGATCGATGTGAGCTGCAAGCCTGCAACTCGATCGAAACGTCAGTCAATCTTGCTATGGTTTGATCTTTGATCGATGCAGCTGGACGGACGCGCACGGATTGATATATTTATAGGCATTCGAGACGTGTCCCAAGAATACGTGTCCAGAGCATCGAAGCGTATTATCTAGAAATACGCAAAACGTTTTCCGTTTCTTTCCCTTGTAGGTCTGCATCCGACGCACGACCCCGCACCACCGCCATGACCGACGCGCCCTCTGCTTCCTCCGGCGACTCGCCGCCGCCGACGCCGCAGCGAGAGAAACGGCGGCTCCATCTCCTCCATGGTCGCCTCCTCTGCCTCCTCCGCCGCCGCCGCCGCCGCGGACCTCACCCGCCGGGGCGAGGCCTTCGGCGCCGACATGGCCGCCACCGCCAAGGCCGCCGTCGACACCGCCATCTCCCACGCCCACGCATCCTCCATCGCTGCGGCTGATGCCGCCAAGGCGGCCATGACCAGCGCCCTCGACGTCTTCCCCACCCTCACACATGCCGCAAAGGTGCCGCCTTCTTAGACCATTCCCCTCGCTCCGATCTCACCACAATTTGCTGAAGCTCGAACCAATTCTTTTTGTATTCTAATCGTAGGAAGAATTGGAATGGGTAAAGAACGAATACGCCGCTCGTGAGCAGATGGCGTTGGGCAAGATCAAAGGTGCGTTCCTTGGTGCTTCGTACCTCAAAAATCCGATATTTATGGATCGATGTGTAACTTTGGTCAGATATATGTCTTATAATCGACGGCTTGTTCATGGTGTTTTCATTATTGGTGCATTTGTGATTTTATTTTTGATTTTGTGATCATATATTGGAGATACTGTCTTTGCAGAGGGTGTCATCATGGCGATCGAGCATCCAGGCATCGCTGCAGGCTCTGCCGCAGCTGCAGGGATTGTTTTGTTCAAAAGTAATGTCATTTCCTTGGAACCGATTTGCTTTTTGGTGCTATATTGGATAAGTTTCAGCTGTCTGTATTAGAATTTAATTGGTTCTTGTTTGTTAGTCACAAAGAAATATGCTACTTGCATGTGGAAGGCTTTACACGTAATACACTTGTAGAAGATAATGAGTGTTTGTTGGTAGTGCCACATGTTCCTATATATTAAATGGAAAATTTTAAAATTTTATAGTTAATTTCTTAGTGTGTTTCTTACAGTTGATTGGAATGTCTAGAGACCTTGGCGAACCAATTAACTGCATCCAACTTAAATTATCATGCACAGATCTTTTTCCTGTAGGTTCAAATTATCTCATTGCATTATCCTTATAATATGGAATTTATTGAATTCTATTAACACTGCTGTGAAGTTCAGTTCAATTATCCGACCTATGATGTGTATAGATATAGCTTCCTAGCATTTCATGGTACCGAACTACAAGGTTGTTGATTCAGTGGAAGTTTGCTCCATGATGTTCCATGAAGGTTGAAAAATTGGGTGTTTTCTTATATACTGCTATATTTACAATATTTCTGAAACTGAATCATTGCAGGGCCAAGGAGCTACTTAATCCAACGTGTACGGTGTATATTTGTCAGTAAGGAGGTAAGCATTATCTGTCAGTGTAATTAGCTCATGCTTTATTGCGACTTCTTGACAATGTTACTTGTTAGTTTCATATATAGAAAGTTACTTCCACCATCTTTCCTAGAACTTGTCATCTCCGTACTACTTGGTGCCTAGCTCTGCACCTATTGAACAACATACTTTATTATTTACATTAGCAGGTTCTCATATAATTCCTTTTGTATTTAGAACAAAAATGAGAACAGTATTATGATGTTCATTTTTGGTACCTATATTCTTCATAAGCAGGGTTGATTTTCCTTAGAAATGACAAGAAAATAGATTGTGTCTAACATAAGTTTCCGTATTGTAGACCCTACTTTCTGGCATCCAGCTGAAGTGAATCACATGCGGCAAACTGTCAATCTTGTGTCGATGAAAGCCAAAATTGATGGTAAATTTCTTTATTTCTAGAAAATAGAAACATTTGTTGTCAACTTGGGAATTATAATTTCTGTGTTACTTGTGGTTAAATTTATTGCATATGGAATCTAGGATAGAGCGGCAACTGCAGAAAAAAGATTTCAGAAAGGATGGAATACACTCAGGCATGTCTTCTCTTTTTGTTCAACCCTTTTTATTATACTTTTCCCTATTGCTCTAATATAGTGTAGGAATTGATGTATAATTTTCTCAGGGAAGAAGGGCGTGCCATTCAAAGCGAGTTGAACCAGATTAGTGATATTGAAAACCAGGCAATAGGTGTGTAGTAATTCTTTGAGAGATCACTGCTTTGTTTTATGATTTTGAATTTGGAAATTCTTGTCTTGAATTTGCCTGTTATAAAATGCGCCCCATTAGGTCTCAAGGGAATTCTTGATCAGCTTCCGAAAGCACATGCATCTGAATTTCGGTCAGAGGTCAGTAAATCTACCTGTATCTTTGAACACATTGATGCTCTATTGAAATTTGGTCAGAGAATTTTTGTGCTACCCGATTATTAAAATTTGTTCTTTTGGTCATGTCATGCATAATTGTTTCGTTAAATATTTTTGCTAACAAAAGGAAAATTTGAAGCTTCATTTTCTTGGGAATCTTGCTAGTTGCTCCTGTCATGGATTTTATAAGAAGTGCTCAGAATGAATTTCTCATAGGTTTCCTAAGTTATAATTGTAATACAGTGTTAGTTTACTACAAATATGTCTTATATTACAATAGCTGTATCACCACGTTAATATTAAAATATTTGTGTTAGATCTTCCTTAAAGACCTTCATTTATTGTTCTTTTCCCTGTCCAATGGTAGTTACTTTTTGGCGCACCTCTGACTGATATAAGGTACCACTGATCAAGGACACATCTGACATTGAGGAATTAATTATATTCGGAAAAACTATGATGTACACTGGTACTTTTGTTGCTGCAGCTGGAAGATTCTGTAATGTAAATTCATGTCAAGGTTGTTCTTTGTCTCCCTCGCAGATTTCTGGCCTAGCCTCTCAGGTCAAGAAGGAGAAGCGTGTGCTTAACTCCGCCCTCACGAAGATTGTGAATTATGGTGTCCCTATCTGACTGCCTCTGCCCCCCAGCCGCGTTTTTGATTTTTCTCACGAGGAAGAGGAACTGCAAACCACTGGTGGATCTTTCGCTGCATACTTTGTTTCCCGAAGGAAAGGAAAACAATTAAGTTTTGTCACTCTTGCAGACCTGTAAATGTGCTTCTGCCGATGGAGCAGCAGAAGTCTTATTAGTAACAGATGACATTCTGCAGTGTTTTGCTCATTGACGTTGGCTGATGTACTTTTATTTTTGATAAGGCTTGCAATTTTATCGCTGTATTATCCGTTTGCATGATGCTGCCAGCACCGGCGGGTGAATTATGTGCACGCACAGAAAAAATGTGCCTTGCATGTTGTGTTGCTTTGTCCCTGACGTGAAATTGACGAATTGTACTAGCCTTACCTTGCTGTTTTGCTTCAGCCGGTGACAGGTCGATTCTGCATCAAGTGGCCGCACAAGGATAGCAGCCCGCAGAAGCCCACCAAACCTTCTCGCCGCCGCCACCTCCGCCTCTTCCTCCTCCTCCTCCTCCTCGCGTGCCCGCCGTCGCCGCGCCCATGGCTTTTCCGTGCCGCGGCGTAGGAGCAGCCCTCCTCTGGACGAGCTGATCGAGGACATCTTCGCACGGATGCCGGCCAAGTCGGTGCAACGCTGCCGCTGCCTCTCCCGCCCCTGGGCCCCCACGCTCTCCTCCCGGGGCTTCCCCAGGTTCTTCTTCCTCCCGGACCCCAACTCGGCCGACACCACGCTGCACGCCTGGACTCCCGGCTGCCCCCTCGTGGCCGTCCGCCACGTCGCCGCCGTCACTCACCAGTGCCGCGGCCTCGGGCAAGGACGTGCACTTCGCCTGTAACCTGTACCGCGGGCACTCCGGCTACAACTACGTCTGCAACCCGTCCACCGGCCACCTGGGGGCCCCAAGTCCAAATAACTCCGGCTGCACCATTTCCTTCACCCAAAGTCACAACGAGCTCAACTCTCTCTCTCTCTCCCCCGATCCCCACCGGCACCGCTCCCAGCTCCGGCCGCCGTGCGCCCAATACCCTCTTGGTGATCGTCCGGCGAGATGCCGCGCGACCGCGACGAGCCGGCGGCCGTGCGCGTCTATACGGTCTGCGACGAGTCCAAGTACCATCCCCCAACCCTAACCCAACCTCTCTTCCTCCGCAACACTACCGCTGATCCAATCTTTCTTCCTCCTCTCTCACTGTGAACCCCATTCAATTGCAGGTACCTCATCGTCCGGAACGTGCCGTCTCTCGGATGCGGCGATGAGCTGGCCAGCCTCTTCGAGACGTACGGCCCAGTGGAAGAGTGAGCCAGCAGCGACCTAAATTCACTTCTTCCTCTTCCTGCTAACATTTCGTGTTCACTGAAAGTACTTCGTTAGTTTCCGTCTCACCATACTCTTCCTTTTCTTCTTGTGTGCGCGCGTGTGTTTCTTTGGGTTCAGGTGCAAGCCCATGGATGCCGAGGACTGCGAAGAGTACACCGACGTCTTCTTCATCAAGTTCTCGCAGGTCAGCAACGCGAGGTGATTAATACACGTGTAAATCTGTCTATTATTTAAGTGTAGACTTTTGATCTATTGTGGTGATTGATTGGTTGCTATAGTTTTCCATGGTACGCATATGTTTGTCTGGCATGGTTTAGATGTTCTTTTCAACTGTAAGGTTAGGTGTGGCGGATGAACTTTTCTTGTTTTTATGTTATTTATCTCATTCGGCAGTTATATTTCAGAATATATGATCGAAGGATGTGTGTAGCTTGTTGGTCTGTGGACATCAATGTTTCGTGTTTATCTAATTGAGAGGAAAAAACGAGGCTTATTATTCAGCATATGAAGGAAAGTGACTGAGGAAGGGTGACTTGGGCCTTTCCAAAAACAAAATTCAGTAAAGTAGTATTCTTTAATCTCAGTATGGTTGCTTGACTTGGGATTACCAAGTTGTGAATTAAAGGAAGGGTTGCATTATTTTTCCAGGACCTTCTCCGAGGGTTTGATTTAGTTCAGGTATTACGGTCCAGTTTTTGGCACTTTGGTAGCAAATATGGAGCCATAGTTTCCCCAGCTACCGCTGCCTTCTCTCTTAGTAAAATTCAGATTTAGTGTCTATTAGTTAAGGTGTGGTATTGGCGCTGTCATGTTGCAGGTTTGCAAAGAGGAAGTTGGATGAATCTGTATTTCTTGGCAACCGGCTGCAGGTGTCATATGCACCTCAGTTTGAGAGTCTCTTGGATACCAAGGAGAAACTAGAAGTCAGGAGAAAGGAAGTTCTCGGACGAATAAGATGTATTGGTTTTATTCTTTAAATTAAAAGATATCTGCATCTTAGGATTATTGTTGTGATGCCAGAATGTAACCAAAAGATATTAGGATTATCAGCATCGCTAGTATATTTTCATTGGTACTTGAATGGTTGATTTAGATATTTGCTTGTGTTTTTCAGCATCTGCTGGAAGCAGACCTAAAGGGCTATCTCAGTATTCTCCTGGCCAGGGATCATCTAGTGGGAATTCACACCATCAGATGAGCTCCAATAAGAGGTTAGCATTTCACATATCAGTACCAGTTCACATTCTTTATTTGGTTTTGTGGTGTAAAACTGAAAATTAAAAGGTGGTCATGAGTTACTCGTCATATGAAATTGTATCACCACTTCAGAACTGATGTGGCTATCATGATTGATTATAACCTCTGATTTTAATACAGACAGTCGTTTTTTATGGTTAGCTTAGCTACATTGGAAGGACCAAAGGAAATTAAGAACTATAAGGTACAAAGAGTTAGGGGTTTTATTAGATGATACAGGCAGTTACTTCTTACATCAAGTTTTATGTTCGGCCATGCCTGAGCTTCTGTGCATCAATTTGGATATCCTGACTTGCCAGTACCATCCAAGATTCGGTGTTTTTATTTTAGGGAAATAGATTTGATCATGAGACAATCATATACAGTTTATTCTTTTGAAGGATTTTTGTGAAACTGTTTAACAGTAATATTAGATGATGCGGAACTACACTGCTAAACTAAAAGCACAGAACAATACAATCTGACTATTCTCTGAGAAAAGGATAAACACCAAGGTGACTGATCCTCTAAAGTTTCATCTTATTATCTGCAGGGAATACACGAAGATAATCATGCTTCTCATGTCGAAGATCCTTTTTTCAGTCATGTGTCCTCTAATAAGGTATGCAGTGGCAAAACAATGTTTAATCTGAAACCAAGAGGTTTTCATTGAGAAAATTGGGACATTTGTTATGCAGGCCATATAATGTTATGAGGCATCTTTATTTTTAGAAAAACTAGGAAGCAACTTTGATCAATTAAGATAGGAAATTTTGGCTCTGTACCATTAAAAGATCACCATTTTGGCAAAATACCATCAAAAGAATCTTGTTCTCCAAAATACCACCGAAAGAACACCAGGTTACTCAAATTACCATTACTTAGACTCCCTTAGCCCTCACGTTTTTCACTTCTGTGCCTGATAGACTCCATAGCGAAGTTCCTTCCTGTCCCTCAGTCGTTTGACTCTCTCACACAACACAAAACACACACAGGGCCTGAATTCAACACAGTAACATTGAGAAGGATGAGGAGCTAGGGAAGCAGCAGCGCTGCGATGTCCATCCCCAGCGTCGACCGGCTCCCCTCCGCAGTTCTCGAAGCTAAGCGCCGCAACCCCCGACTCCACACTCCTGCGGCCGATGGCACCGGCCGGGACGACAAGGGGAGAAGGGGGCCAACGGTGTGGATTGGGCTGGCTGGGAGAGCTTCGAGGAATCGCGGTAGTACAAGTACGGAATCACCCAGTCGCGCTGCCAATGGCATTGTGTGCACAGTATCATAAGAGCTTCAAAGCTTGTTTGGGGGATGTTGCAGGGCGAGAGAAAGGATTGCTATTTTTGTTGCGTTTAAACAGTGTGGTTGCTAGGAGTTTTGGACTGGGTGAGGTTTAAATATGGATAAAATGTTCAGTTTTAACGGTAGAGTTGTGAAAGTTAATAGAAGTGGTAATTGAAGAGAGTTGTGTTCTTTTGATGATACTAGATAATTGCCCGTGCGTTGCAACGGGGTATAAATATTCTAGTACGTTATCTCGTGATTTACCTGCCCATATTAATGTGATTGTGTAAAAATAGTAGGATTTTATTTGGTAAACACATATTTGGTAAGTATTATTGGCAGGAAGGTTGCAAAACAGGAAGGTTGGACGAAGAGTGGGCAAAACGCACTCTGCCGGCAGAAAGGGAATGCTACTCTTTTTTTAAGTAGTAGAGATTTTGGAGAAGAAGATTCTTTTGATGGTATTTTGCCGAAGAGGTGATCTTTTAATGGTATAAAGCCAATTTTTCCATTAAGATATGATGCACCAGAAAACCAACATTAGTTAACTAGCCCATGCAAAATACATGGCAAGGCAAAATCTATGACTATTTGAAATTTTGAATATCCTGCCATGTAATGTAACTCGTTAATGTAAGATATCATTTTTTAGGAGTTCCAACAAATGAAATGCTGCTCGTTCCTTTAATGAAATGCCCTTTGACCAATTTGTGGAGAATATGCTTTTGATTGCAGGATTATTTTCCATCTGAGTCAATGAATGCAACCGTAAATCTAGTCAGACAGAAGCTTGATAAGGTAAGAGTATCTGCGTCTGTCTTTCCATACTACATTTGTGGATAAACTAAAAGTTCCATTACAGATACAGTCCGGCAGTGATAACTCCAATGCTGCAGCTACATCCAAGAAACCGAGGGTCGATAACCGCAGACGTATTTGATATCATTGGATGATGCAGAACACGTGTTAGGAATTATGGATTACTTCTTAGTCTTTGTTTTGTAGATTTAATTTCTAATCATTGCAGTAGGTTGTTTAGTGATCTATATTTCAGAAAAATGATGTATTATAATGTCAGACTCAAGAGCTGTCTATATGGTTACTCCTCAGTTGTAGTGTTCTTAACTTTTTAGGCTTTTCTGGCGGTAATGTTAACAATTTTGAAGATACCATGTGTTTCCTGGGACATGCTTGAAGCTGGAGGATGCTTTTGAAGATACCATGTGTTTAATGAATCTGTTGGGCTTCCCATTTTCACATATTATTTGTGGATTATAATGTTTTACCATGTTCAGTACTCAAAGTACGTGTCTGTCTTGGTTAAAATTGCTGCCTTTGTCAGCAACCATTGGTTGACAAATGACAACTGAAAGTTAGATGTAAACGAGGAGGAGTAACTGTGATACAAGCGTGTGCCTTCTATTTACGTTAAACTATCTTTTCGTCATCGTCAACTCAGCATCCTGTAAGCAAGAGCGAAAATGGTAGAAGCGATGAAAAATCGGAAGACTTCTTGTAGCTGCTAGTAACATAATTGTACATGAGCCATCGTCTCTAGAATGGGTAGAGCGACCAGGCATGTGCCGATGGACGTACTAGCATGTCTGTGCGGTGAGTGGTTGGTGGCGCGTGTATGGTTGTAATTAAAATCATCTATCAGGCTATTATCTATTTTTCTCTCGGTGCAATGCTACGTTACATACGACTTTTAGTCAAGTGAAAGTTTATCAACTTTCCTCCCTCCCACCGTTCCTAAGTGTAGGATGGTTAGTGCATGATGAGAAAGTGCATATTAATTTACACAAACGTGTATATAGTCACTCTCCAAAAAAAAGAAAGGAAAAATAGATTTAAAAGTTAAGAAGGAAATGGTATAAAAATACTTAATAAAGAATAAACTAAGACGAGTTATTTTATCTTATCCTCTGATTATATGTGAGTAAAAGTAGAGACAAGCTATGGAACCTAAACGGGTTTGTCTCCAGAACTGTTCACAAACAAAGAAAAAGAAATAAGAAAACTAAAAAGAAACAAGGCCGAAAAAAGGGGAAGAAACGGGTGGTGCGATGCGACGTCGGCTGTCGTGAGCGAACGCAACCGCCTCCTCCTGCAAATCTCCCCTCGATCCGCCGTCACCCGGCGAGCTTCCCGCCATTCCACCCGCCCCAAACCCTAGATCCACCCCCTCTCTCGGGATCCGCCCACCGAGATCTCCCCGATCCCCTCATCGCGATTCCGCCGTAGGAGAGAAGAAGATGGCCGCCGACGACCAGACCGACGCCGACTTCTTCGACCAGCTCGTCGACAACGACGACGACCTCTCCCCCGCGCCAGCCCCCGTTCCCGCCAAGGGGGCCCAGGACCAGGTGGCGCCGGAGGCCGCCTTGGTTCGAGGCGTCTCCAGCCTCAGCCTCGCTGACGACGAGCCCGGGCCGTCCGCGGCCACGGCGCCTGTGGGGGAGGTCGCGCCGCCGCGTCCCGCCGCGGAGGCGCATCCGAAGGGCGGGCCACCGGCGTCGGGGAAGGGCGCCGTCCACACCACGGTCAAACAAGTGCAGTGGGCCTCCTTCGGAGGCGGCGGTGACGATGGGGTCGATCCGTTCAGTGATCTGTCGGGAGGTGCAGGTGATGAAGGGTTCCTCGGGAGCGTGGCCGGAAGCCAGAGCTTGGGGAGCTCCCCTGTCGGGAGCGTGGTGGCTTCTGATCAGGGGTTCTTCGGCGGGAGCCAGAGCTTGGTCGCTGAGGTGACGGATCAGAGTTTTTTCGGGGGGAGCACGAGTCAGAAAACGGATTCGCAACTCGAGGGATACGGTGGTGGTGCTGTGGATGCCACGGATCCCAAGTATTTGGAGAGCATTTACCCTGGGTGGAAGTACAATGAGGCGATGCAGCAGTGGTACCAGGTTGATAGTTTCGATACACTTGGCAATGCTGCCCGGGTGGTTAATAGTAGTGAGAATGTGCAACAGCAGCAACAGCAACAGCTGCAGTTTGGCGTTTCTTACTTGCAGAATTCAGCGCAGGCAGCGCTCGAGACGATTGCAGAGGAGGGCACCACCACAGGAAGTGTATCGGCCTTGGGACAGGGGGGCACGTCAGAGTACCCAGCGAACATGCTGTTCTACACAGAGTATCCAGGGTGGTACTTTGATACCGACACGCAGCAGTGGCAATCGCTCGAGTCATACCAGCAGGCCATCATGCAGGTCGGGGCAGCTAGTGCTGTTCAGGGTGGTGCAAACCATGGTGTTGTTGCATCTTCTGGCGGGATAAATTATAACCTCAAACAAACCGAGGATCTTGCTGTCCACGGTCAGGTGGCCCAACATAACTCTTTCACAAATAGCTATAGCCATCAGAGCCAATGGCAGACGGATTTTGCTAATAGTATGCAACCTGAAAGTGTCACAGATAATCTGGCAAGTAGTTTTCTATGGTTCTGATCATCATGGGAATGCTGAATCTTTCAGCTCCTCCACAAATCATCAGGTTGGTTTTAACACAGCTGAAACCTCTTCAAGTCATTATGGCAGCAACAAGAGCTCAGAATTGTCAAGTCTTCAGAGTGACTACAATGCAGTTAATGGTCAACAAGCCAGTTACAAGGGGTTCGAACCTTCCACGGGTTACCAGACCAGTCAAAAGGTGCTTGAACCTTCCACAGGTAACCAGGGCAGTTACAGGGCATTTGAACCTTCCACTGCTCATCACCAGGGTGGTTTCAAGGGTTCTGCGCCTTCCACAGGTCACCGGCCTGGTTACAATGGATTCACTCCTTCCACAGTTCACCAGGCTGGTTACAAGGATTTCGCTACTTCTGCAGACCATCATACTAATTTCAAGGGATTTGAACCTCCGTCAGGTCACCAGGCTAGCTACATGGGATCCCGACCTTCTACAGGTCAACAGGCTGGTTATATGGGATCCCAACCTTCTGCAGGTCACCAGTCTAGTTACACGGGAGTTGAAACCTCTTCAAACCAGGGTTATGTTGATGCCAATGGTGTTGTGAATACACAAGGCTTTGTTCCTATGGAGAGCTTGTACCACAGCCAGAAACAAGCTCATGCAAACCCCCAAGCGCAATTGTCTAACAGCTATCTCGGTACTGAGAGCTCCATGAACTTCTCTCAGCAACAATTTGTTGGTGCAAATGCTTCACACATGCAATTTGGTTACTCCTTGCATGAAGAGAGGTCATCGGCTGGACGCCCACCTCATGCTCTGGTTGCTTTTGGGTTTGGAGGGAAGCTTATAGTTATGAAAGAAACAAGCTCAATGGCCACAAACTTTAACAGTGGAAATCAGGTATGCTAATATCTTCCTATGTAATTTATTTTTTATAACCAAGTAAAATCATAAATTTTATTTTAAAGTAACTAAAAGAATTTCTTTTGGTAATTTAAGGGGAACTCTGGTGGAACAGTGTCAGTTCTTAATTTATCAGAGGTTGTCGCGGATAAAACTGATGCTTCAAGGATCACTGATGGCAGTGCACTTAGTTACTTTCATGCTTTATGCCGCCAACCTGTTCCTGGTCCTCTTGTTGGTGGAAATGCTGCATCAAAGGATGTAAACAAATGGCTTGGTGAGATGATTGCATGGTATGAATCTTCCACCAGTGAATACCAGAGATGTGATCCTCGCAAGTTGCTTATTTCGTTGCTGAAGATACTATGTCAGCACTATGGGAAACTACGTGCACCTTTTGGGTCTGACCCATCACAAGAGGTACTTTCTTTCATGCTCTATTTGTTGCAACTGTAGTTGTATCGTTATTTCTATCGCCTGTTTTATATTTGACCTGTTCCCCTTTACTATCATTATTCATTTGGAAACTTCCATCAGAAGGAAGATGCCCACATGCATGTTCCACTTAATCAACCCTTGTGTTGTGATAATAACGTCATATAGTGCAAGCAAATTAATACTTTTGATACAACGAACATTTCTAAATGGTTATAATAAATGCAACTTGCACTTTTTAAATTCTGTTTGCTTACTATTGCCTGGCCATATTAAGTTAATGATTCGACATCTTCCCATCCATTGTACTGTACCTAGTGGCTACTGGTTTCAACTTGGGATTTCACACTCCTTAGTTAGGCTACAATTAAAATTGATTCCTTTCAAGGATTAAGAGCATTATTGAGTTGGCTTTTTATCAAGGACTATCTCAAACTATAGATTGATATTATGATCTAGAATTAGCTGAATGTCTAAGCTGTCTATTAACATTGTCATGTGGTATTTGGCTTGACTTCATTTTTTTTTCCCATTGAGTAACATGAATTAGAGCGGTCATTTTATAGCACCATCTGTGGGATGATTTGACTATTTCTCTAACCTTTGCACCTCTGATTCTCGTTTGCATTCTCGATAATAGGATATAGATGGTCCAGAGATGGCAGTAACTAAGCTCTTTTCATCTTGTAAGAGAAGTAGCGTTCATATGGGGGATTCTGGATCCAATGCTCGTTTCATGAAAAATATTCCCTCCGAAAGTCAGATGCAGGTAGTTTTTATCTATATTCTATCTCATGCAATATTTAGCCAAATATCCCCCAGTTGAGGCAACTACTTTGCTTGTAGGCTGTTGCACAAGAGGTCCAAACTCTTCTGGTTTCTGGCAGAAGAAAAGAGGCTCTTCAGTGTGCCCAGGAAGGTCAGCTGTGGGGACCTGCAGTCGTACTTGCTTTACAGCTTGGTGACAAGGTTTGTTTGACTTAATATTAACATTTTTCTTTTGTTCGTAACAGTTTGCTTGATTTGACTGTCAGGTTTCCATTTCCCTAAGTTAGTTTCTTTCTCCTTTTTTTGACTGGTGGTGCAGTTCTACGTAGATACTGTGAAGAAAATGGCTCAATGCCACTTTATATCCGGGTCACCTTTGCGAACATTGTGCCTTCTCATTGCTGGGCAACCCGCAGATGTTTTTAATGTAGAGAACAACAGCAACATCAACTATGGTACGCTAGGTCCATCCCAACAGCCTATGGAGGTAATTGCTTAGTGATTTCTTCACTTGCAAGATGCATTATTATTTTTAGCATTGGATGAAGTTTGAAACAATAGGAAGAGTTGCCCTTACCATATTTGTAGGCCTTGTGTGTCTCATGTTGTTACATAACATATACTCCTCTGTTTCACAGTATTTGTCCATTATCTTAGAAAGAGCTGTTTCACAATGTTTGTCCATTGAGGAAACCAAGAGTGTAGTTATTGCAATATTTCACTCTCTACCCCCACTGTAATGCTGTGAAAGAGGCTAAGTAGTTGTAGTATGTCATTTAATTGGGGTATATGTGGTTATTTCTCATTTACTTTGTTCTTAGAGTTGGTGCTTCATTTGTCTGTACTTATCGTGGGTTTGGACAAATATTGTGAAATGGAGCGCATGATATGTTATCATTTCTTGTTTACTGCAGTGTCATGACTTATAGGTGTTGCTTAGTGTCGTGATATGCATTGTATGTACCAGTTCTTCCAAACTTTTCCTGATTTTCTGTTTAATTTATGACTGAGTTCGTAACTTAGTGTTTTTGTGGGACAGACTAGTGCTAATGGAATGTTGGATGATTGGGAGGAGAATTTGGCTATTATAACTGCAAATAGGACAAAAGGTGATGACCTAGTAATTACCCATCTTGGAGATTGCCTCTGGAAAGAGAAACATGAGGTTTGTATGATATGTATTTGCAGAAATATTTTTTCTTTTCTTTTTTTGTAATCAAGCACCTTACAGAGCTGTTTGATCCAGGTTGCAGCTGCTCATTCATGTTATTTAGTCGCTGAACTAAATATTGACCCGTACTGTGAAAGTGCTAGGTTATGTCTCATTGGTGCAGACCACTTGAAATGTCCTCGAACATTTGCCAGCCCTGAAGCCATTCAGGTCTGTTACAATCTGTCATTAGCTTCAAAATTTTCAAAGCTTAATGCAAGTTTACTTCAAAACAATCTCCTATTGTATAGTGAAGAAGAGCCTTAATACACAACGTGTTTAAACAATCATTACGTGGATACATAGGCAGGATCTTGCCATAGTTTTTTAAGGCAGTAAGGCGAGGTGAGGTGAACCACCCCCCTTCACACCTTTTAAACGTTAAGGCGTAAGGCGAGGCGACGCCTTACTAACACATTAGGTTAGCCATTTATCAGTCAGTCAATACTTGTTACACGTATATTCCAGAAAGAAAATGAAAAATATTGAGAGATAGATCACAACACATGTAGCCCATAACTTCTCCATGCCCAAAAGCCCATCTAAGCCCTCTCACATGACCTAATTTCACAGCAGCTCCTGCCCTCAACACAGCCACCACTCTCCTCATCTTATCCCTCTTACGAAGCTGGCAACCTCCTTTCCCTTGCTGGCAACCCGAAGCTGCCGAAACCCAGAGCAACAGCTCCCTCGACCTCCTCCTCCTTGAACGGCAGCACCACCTCCCTAACCTCTCCATTCTCCTCTCGCCAAGTCCTCTCCCTACCCCTTCGCCCTGGGCGGTGCCTCCTCGGAGCCACGGAACTCGAGGAGCAGCCGTGCAGCGATGGGCACGGCATCGGCGGGGAGGAGCGGGAGCGGGCAGCAGGGGAGCTGGGGGGAGTAGGCTGAGGGGAGGAGAGACCTGGACATGGCAGCACGGCTCGGGCCGAGCGGAAGAGGAGACAGCACCCAGATCCCTCACCTAAGGCGTTGCCTCAGCCTCCGCCTTGCTGTCCGGCCGCCTCAACTACGCCTTCTGGACACCTTAGGCTCCTTCGGCAAGGCAAGGCAACGCCTTGCCACCCAGGCTCGCCTTACCGCTTAGGCGACACCTTAAAATCCATGGATCTTGCATAGTCCATTAATTGTGTTTCTTTTCTGCTATTCATTCACTGCTCTGGACTAATACATTTGAAATGCAAATACAGAGGACAGAGGTTTATGAATATACGAAGGTGCTTGGTAATTCTCAGTATATCTTGCTATCCTTTCAGCCATATAAGCTGATATACGCATACATGCTTGCGGAAGTGGGAAGGGTTGCTGATTCTTTGAGGTAGGTAGTTGGCTTGTGCATGATTATAGGATGACTCAGTGCTTTTCCCTAGACTCTTTGCTTGTACAGTATGACCCAATTAAATGACCTTTCCAAGGTATTGCCAAGCTTCTATGAAGGTGCTGAAAGCTTCTGGCCGTGCCCCAGAATTGGAAGTATGGAAACAATTATTTTCCTCCCTGGAGGACAGGATACGCACTCACCAGCAGGTACGACCTTACAACTTTATAGTAGTTGTTGACTCTGTTCTACTAGACTCCAATCATGTTTTGCATTGTAGCTGAGCTTTGCCTCTCTCTCATTGATCGTTAATCCACTTGCTCTACTTATGTTTTTTTAGGGTGGGTATGGAACAAATCTTGCCCCTGCGAAACTAGTTGGAAAACTTTTTACCTCTCTTGATAAATCTATATCCCGCATGATGGGTACTCCGTCTGCGCCACTTCCACCATTGCCACAGGGCTCTGTTAGTGATGGGGAGACCTACGCAGCACCTGCAGCTGCAAAATTTATAAATAGCCAATCAGTAATGACCATGTCATCATTAATGCCATCTGCTTCAGTGCAGTCTATAAGTGAGATGGCAGAGAATAGTGGTGTCACTGGCAGGAAGATTGCACACAACAGAAGTGTTTCTGAACCAGACTTTGGTAGAACCCCGAAACAGGTATTTATATCTCTCATAGAGGAACCCAGAGAGGGAGCAGTTTCTAATTAGTGAATGTTTGTCCAGGAAGATCTTTTAATTCTCTCTTCTCACTCCATATCGAATAATCTATTAGGGTGCTCGGTCGGATAACATGCAGGGCAGTGCATCAGGATCGGGTAATTCACGATTTGGTTGGCTTGGCTCTACACTACAGAAGACAATGGGATTTGTTTCAAAATCCCACCGTCAGGTACTTAGGGAGTTATGAAATTGGAGTATCTCCACCACTTTGTTTGGTTTATGTTATCAACGTAGCAATGCTAATGCTAAGATCCTATATATCTTCTGAAGGCAAAATTAGGGCAACAGAACAAGTTTTACTATGATGAAAAGCTGAAGCGATGGGTAGAGGAAGGTGTTGAGATTCCTGCTGAGGAGCCTCCCCTCCCTCCACCTCCAACAAGATCCTCCTCATTACAGAATGGCACACCAGATTATAACTTAAATGGCCCCGCAACTGGAATTAATACTCCCAACGGAGTGACAGAACGGAGTTCTCCAAAACATTCAGATCATGGTTTGGGGATGCCGCCAATTCCACCCAGCCAGAACCAGTTTTCTGCTCGTGGACGGATGGGTGTCCGATCGAGGTAATTAAATACTGTCATTTGCTTTCAGTTCTTCAATGTTGCTATCAACAGGATAACTCAAGTCTTTTGTGCTCTTTTAGATATGTGGACACATTCAATAAGGCTGGTGCAACCGGAGCAGCCCAGTCTTATAAGAAACCAGCTGCTCCATCTATGACACCACCAGCTGGTGCCAGATTCTTTGTGCCCACTGCAGCTGCTGTTGCTGCAGAGCAGATGCCTAACCAATCAGCGGAGACACATAGTGAAACCTTCCATCAGGGTGAGCGCTCATCCTCACCCCCAGCGGAAACGTCATTTTCGTCACCCCCACCAACGGCACAATTTTCAGCACCAATGTCATCTAACATTCAGCGGTATCCAAGCATGGACAACATCGCTAATCCCAATCAGGCACCCTGGATGTCACCGGGAAGTAACAGCAGCTCATTCTCATCAAGATCACGAGCAGCATCATGGAGTGGAACATACTCTGACCAGTTTAGTGCTGTGGCAGGAGCTAGATCACCTGACGGACAGACCATGCCCTCGCCACTCATGCCTGGCAGACCCTCGCATAGTCGTTCGAACAGCAACTCATCTGTGCAGTTCAACGGTTTGACAGAGGATCTTCATGAGGTTGAGCTCTGACAAGTGACAGCTCAGCATGCTCGTTAGGTCATGATTTGATCTACACAACCTTGGTAAACAGCGACTGTTCCAGCAAACCCCAGGTGAAGGTAAAAGTGAAAGGAGTCGTTTCACAGTAAATCAAGTGAATGCTGGGACGGAAACGGACCTCCCCTCCAATTTTGAATGAAATTCTGTGATCCGCACTAAACTGAGGTGCGCTAGACCTGTACTACATAAGTACAGTCTTGGTTTTTGAATATTTTGTAGTTATGTTGGTTATGTTTAGAGCGCAGGAAAAGAGCCGGGTGTCCTTTTTGACATGTGAGAAGCTGCATGTGGATGCCATTGTACAGATAATCCGCCTCTACCCCCATTCATTGAAGGCACCCCTCCTTTTTTTTTCTTTTTCTGGAGAAGAATAGAAGAAAAATAATCTGTCTATTCTAGTGTAAGAAAGGAGCTTGACTACGGAGAGTGTTGTTGTTATACTGTACTGTGCCATACCATGATATGTTATTCTTTGGAGATGAATCAATTTTTCCCCCTCTTAAAACGCATGAAAGAGCTCAATGCTTCTATGTTGTTTCGCAGGTTTTCCTTATTGATCTATTGAAAGGAAGAAATATTGCAAAAGAAAAAGACCTCATATGTACTTGTATGTCTTTTTTTGTTGTTGTTGCAGGGAATGTATTTGTATTTGTTGGCTGGCAACGCCTAGTAATTTTTCTTTTTCTTTTTTCCTCCATCCTGTCCATTCCCCTACTTCTGACTAAATGTATAGTCGTGATGCGTTCATCTCCCACCGCTGCTCCTCTAGCTCAATCCGATGCAATGGCATCGAGCTTGTTCGGTATAGTACAAGAAGGGGTAACACCATGTTCTACTGTGGCACTAGGGGTTTCTTTGGACCGTAAGTTTTTTCAAAAGAATTATGGAGTATTCTGGTTCGTAGGTTTTTCGTTCTACAAGGGCCATTCGAAACAAAAGAACGAGGTTGAACGAATTCTACGAAGTTCATATGCCATGGGCTAATCTGTAAGAATTTTAGAGAAATTCTAACGCGAGGCTACACCATATAGAAAAAAAGTCCCTTGTTTCTTATATGGATTTTATCTCTTTAATTTTTTATAAAATCCCCGTGAAGCATATAGTAGATAGCCATTTAGACAAACATAGGTATCTTTCTTTTTGTAGGATTAAATATTTCATGACACAGTATTATTATACTTTTCATCCTTTCAAAATCCTGTATTCGAAATAGACCACTAAAAAGTTGTCCATTCTTAGATCCATTGTAACTTAGGCACCGTTTGTTTGGGCTGTGGATGTGCTAGAAATGGTTGTCAGCTGTTTGTGGTAGAGAAGCTGCTGTGGTTGGAAAGCGGCTGTGCTAAATGAAATTCGTTTGGCAACATAGTTGTTACAGTGGCTGTAAGTTGAGTAATTAAGAGAAAACTTTCATAGGGTTTTGAGAGCTGTAAATGACTGGTTTAGGAGCTGAATTAGGATATAATAGTCGTTTAAAGGCAAAATTAACATGTATGAACAAGATCACAAAATACACTACTACCAGTGATCAATAGTTCATATAATCAGTTGTTCATACAAATAAAACCACAACATGAATATCATTATAGATATCTCCATTGTGCGCTTATCAAAGAGTGAGTTATCTATCACGTGTGGTGTTCACGTTGAGATGAAACTCATCTATATAGCCAGAACTCATGTTTATATTACCAGGTCGCAGCGGATGACGACGGTTAGAGCTTAAAATGGGTGGCTATGGTGGAAGTTATTCGGTCTCTTGGAGAAGCCAGGCCATGGCCGTTGTCACAAGCCACTGCCACGGTGCCACTTAGGCCCTGCACAATGCAGGTGCTTAGACAGGTGCCTCAGGAAAAAAAATCTGGTTTTTTTGTGAGATCGGTTTGCACAGGTGCTTAGGAAGGGCGACGGAAGCAAAGTTTAGCACTCGGTGCTAGGCTAGTGCTTAGGGTGACACAGGTGACAGGTGCTTCAACCGGTGCCTATCTCAGCAACAAATAGTACTCCAAAAAGCATCAAATAGTACTCCACACAATGCGGTTGCATTGGAGATAACAGGTGTCAGAGTAGGTGCTATACGAATATTAAAGCAATTTAAGCACCCTGTCAGGCTCAAGCAAGAACTGACAGAGTAAACACTAGTTTTGAACGGAATTTCAGAAATCAATTGCACCGAACTGAGGGTTTCCTTAACGATGAGGGCAATACCAAGTACTGTAGCTCGCCTCTGGCGGCTAGGGTTTAACCCAATACATCAAGATGATTCCCAAAAGATAAAGAGTTGGGCTTTATAGCCATTACAGAGAAATGGAGCAGGTAAAAAAGCAGAGAGAGCAAAGCGAGCTGTTGCCGGAATTAGTACAGCGACGCACGGGAGCCGGAATGACGTTGGATCCACTATCAACGGCTGGCACCACGGCCCACTTTGCGAAACGGTATGAGTTGATGTGGGCTGTCCGATCAGCAAGTGACGTCGGAAACGATCTCCATGGCACAGAACAGTAAAAGTGTTAGCTTCTTCAGGTGATGAATCTTCAGATCCTGACAATTCCCCCGCCTTGAGACAGCACTTGACCTCAGGGCTGGAATCCGGGAAAGACCTTTTGGATAAATGCTGCATCTTCCCAGGAAGCTGCCTCCACCGGAAGATTGACCCACTTAACCAGACAGCGGACGATCGGAATGCTGATTGAGCCTTGAGGTCGGGGAACGAGCTTCCGCTCCAGAATAGCTTCAGGTTCCATGTGAATCATGCCATTAGCATCGACCAAAGGTAAACATGGAGAGGGGATAACTCGAGGTCCAATGTGCTTCTTCAGCTGGCTCACATGAGAGGTATGGTGGAGCTGACATCCATCCGGAAGGAGTAATTTGTATGAGGAGTTACCCACTTGAGCTAGAACGCGGAAAGGACCGTAAAACTTGGAGTGTAATTTCACATGTCTGTGTAAGCTGAGAGAGGTGTGTCGGTAAGGTTGTAAACTTGAGATATGCCATATCCCCCACTTCAAATGATCTGTCCTGCCTGTTTCTATCAGCAAAATATTTCATGCGCTGCTGTGCTTTGAGTAAATTGTCCTTTATAATTTCCATAGCTGCCTGTTTGTTTTGGAGCAAGGTCGCACTATCTTCACAAATAGAATCTGGTAAGGCAGACTCAGCAACTATAGGGGGAGGAAATCCATACAAAGCTTGGAAAGGAGTCATTTTGAGAGATGTGTGAAAGCTTGTATTGTACCACCATTCCGCTAGGGTCAGCCAACCCATCCATTTTTTTGGTTGCTGAAAACACATGCAGCGCAAATAGTTTTCCAAGCATTGATTTACCCTTTCCGTTTGGCCATCACTCTGGGGGTGATAGGATGTGCTGAAGTGAAGTTTAATGCTCAAAGACTTGAACAATTGCTGCCACAATTGGCTAGTAAAAATTCGGTCCCGATCGGTCACAATTACAGTTGGCATGCCATGGAGTCGAAAGATGTTATCAAAAAAAGCCCGTGCCACTGTTTTGACTGCAATGGGATGCTTGAGAGGAATAAAATGGGCGTATTTGGTGAATCGATCAACAACTACTAGGATCATGTCCTTGTTTTCAGAAACGGGAAGCCCTTCAACAAAATCCATGCTGATGTGTGTCCAGGCAAAATCTAGCACAGGCAACGGTTGCAAGAGGCCTGGATATGGAGTGTGTTCAGCTTTGTTCAACTAGCAGGTGGGGCATTCCTTCACAAATTTCAGTACATCTTGTTTAAGACCAGGCCAATGAAAAACCAGTTTAATCCTCTGGTAAGTGGCTCGCTCGCCCGAATGACCCCCCAATTCAGATTTATGAAATGTGCTAATTAGTTCATTTCGGAGAATGGTATTGGACCCAACAACAATTTTATTGTTGTACCGCAAAATCCCATTCTTGTAGGAATAAGCAGTAGGAGCAGCAGTAGGAATAGCACATTGGGCGATGGTTTCCTTGATTTTCAGATCATCCCTGTAACTATTTGTCACTTAAGTTACCCATAGCGGTGTAGCAGAGCTAACTGCCAGTGCGCTGACGCAATGTTTAACTCGAGAAAGGGCATCAGCAGCTCGATTTTCACGCCCTCGTTTATATTCCACAGTGTAAGAGTAGCCCAGTAGCTTAACTAGTAGTTTGTGTTGAATGCCTTCAGTTAACTTCTGGTCCTGAATATATTTGAGACTCTCTTGGTCAGTTCGAATGACCAAAGGGGATGCTGTCAGTTAGTGTTTCCATTTCTTCAATGCTTCAATGATAGCTAATGCTTCCTTGTCATAAGTGGAATAAGCAGCAGCCTTAGGACCAATGGTTTTACTGAAAAAGGAGATTGGTTTTCCCTCTTGCATCAGCACCGCTCCCAACCCATATCCACTGGCATCAGCTTCCGAGACGAATGGTTTCTGGAAATTGGGTAATGCTAAGACAGGTGCAGTAGTAAGTTTGTCTTTGAGCCGATTGAAGGCTAGTGTCTGATCAGGGCCCCACTGAAAAGAGTCTTTCTTCAGTGAATTAAATAATGGTTTGCAGATAATACCATAGCCTTGGATGAATCGTCTGTAATATCCCGTTAAGCCCAGGAAGCTTCTCAATTCAGTGATATTTGATGGTTGAGGCCACTGCTGAACAGCGAGTATTTTCACAGGGTCTGTGGCCACTCCTTGAGCAGAGATGATATGACCCAAGTACTCATTTTCTCTTGAGCAAAGGAGCACTTCGGCAGTTTAGCAAATAGTTTGTTTGCTCGAAGGATAGCAAACACAGCGGAGAGGTGTTGTAAATGGGCAGAAAGAGAGGAGCTGTATATCAGAATATCGTCGAAGAAAACCACAACAAATTTTCTCAAATAAGGTGTTAGGACATGATTCATCAAGGATTGGAAGGTGGCAGGTGCGTTGGTGAGTCCAAAAGGCATGACCACATATTCATAGTGCCCCATGTGTGTAGAGAATGCAGTTTTTGCAATATCCTCTGGTTTCATTCGGATCTGATGATACCCACTCCTTAAATCTATTTTGGAAAGGATGTTGGCCCCTTGAAGCTCATCCAAAAGATCCTCAATGACAGGGATTGGAAATTTGTTCTTAACTGTCTGAGAATTGAGTTTTCTGTAATCCTGACATAATCTCCAAGTCCCATCTTTCTTCTTAACCAAGAGTGCAGGAGAGGAGTAAGGGCTGCAACTGAGTTGTATGGTACCAGTTTTCAGCAGATCCTGGATAATTTTCTCTAAGATGTCCTTCTGGTGGTGTGGCATCCGGTAAGCCCTCTGATTAATAATTTTTGCATCAGCAGTCAGGGGAATAGCGTGGTCACAGAATCTGGGAGGTGGCAGGGTCTTTGGCTCTTGAAATAAATCACTATAGTGCTGGACAATATCCAATATGGCAGGAGGGAGAGGAGGAGGACTAGTTGTTTCCTTCGAGGGTGCAGCAATGTACAAGAATAATCCACAGACAGCGTGCTCTAATAATTTCTCTGCAGGTTCAGTAGTAGGGAGTGGAGAAGTCAACGGATTGTGTCATCAACAATGGTCACTAAGTGTCCAGCCGGATGTGTAATGTGCATAACCATAGTGATGTAATTCAGTTGCACAGGGCTGTACTTTTTCAACCAGGCAGCGCCCAAGATGATGTCGTAGCCTTTGAGTTCGAGAACTCGGAAGGTATCACAGAAGTATTCATTTTGTATATGATACTGACAATGGAAACAAGTGAAGTCACTCCATAAAACTCCTCCACTAGCCACCAACACTTTAAGCTTTGCAGTAGGGGTAGGAGAACTAGGCAATTTGTTGGCAATGTCAGGTGAGATGAAAGTGGAGGTACTGTCTACTAGTGCAGTAGCCCAGATGGTTCCCAGCTGTATATTAACAGTAAAAAGTATTTTTGGCAGCTGCAATACCCATGGCAGCATGCATTGAGACGTGTAACGTAACTTGATCATCAGGAGTCTCCTGTTGGTCTAGGTCACCATCATCATAGTCAGTAACATATGTGATTTCACTATTGTCATTGTCCTGGACTTGCAAAGCCTGAATTTGGGCCCGCTGGCTCATTTTACACACCTGTCTGTGCCCCGGTGTCCAAGGTTCTCGACATTTGTAGCAGACTTCATTAACCTTAGCTTGCTGAATGATGGCAGCCTTTGTGGGAGATGGAAGCGGTGGTTTCGGGGAATCAAAGGAAACCTGACGCTTCACTTGAGGGTAATATTGCTTTGGAGCTAAGGGTGGGCAAGAATTTTCCATGTGCCTGGCATACCAGATAGCTTGTTGCATGTCAACAGGTTTAAGACATTCCAAATGGCTCTGGATATAAGGGGTTAAGCCAGACATAAAGCTCTGCATATAATAATTTTCTGGGATGGCAGGGTTGTCTCTTCGCAACAAATTCATGTGCTGTTCAAATTGTTCCACATACATAGCAATAGTTGATGTTTGAGTGAGCCGGTGGAAAGACTTGACATTGTCACAAATAGAAGTAACTGAAAACCTGTCTGTTAGGTATCTGCAGAATCTGTGCCATGGCAGGGTATATGCAGTAAAACCAGTGCCTCGCCACCATTGAGCAGCAGGGCCTGTGAAGTAAGAGATGGCCAGTTCGGTCCGTTGCTCAAGAGGTGTTCTGGCAGATTCAAAATACTGCTCCAAGTTCTAAATCCAGCCATCAGCATCATCACCACCGAATTCAGCTATATGTAGTTTAGCAGGCTTGACAGCTAGATTACTTCTTCGGTTATCAACCAGTGGTTGTGGTCGGTGTCTTCGCCCACCGTCCTGATTCTCATCTTCCACCAGATAGTCCACTAGCTGAGGTTGATATTGCAATTGGTGTTGCTGAGGTGGATATTGCAATTGGTGTTGTTGCCCTGGTTGATCCCTGTGCCCCTGGATATCAGTCTTTGGTGTCCCATAGTGAGGATGTCTGTATGGCATTTTAGGGGTGCCATCCATGTGTAGTTCCCGACCAGATTGGTCATGCAATCGAGCCGTGCCCACCACAGGAGCAGGTTTTTGGTCAGCCACAGGACCCATAGGACCCAGCTGTTTTGGGCGCCCCGAAAGAGGTGTGCTTTGAGTGACAGAAGGAGGTGTTTTGATATGAACACTGCCATGTGCAGACTCAAGTGCAGGTTCCTCTTCATCCTCCGCTTCAGTATCACCCAAGATGCGTTTGAAATTGGCCTGAATCTTGTCAAAATTCTTTTGAATACTGAGAAATTTTTTGTTAACGGTGGCAGTGAAATCCAGGAACTCGTTTCTATCTTGTTCCCGATGCTGTTGCAGTGTTTTTATGTCTAACTGCAGAGATTCAAGTTCCAAATCAACAGTGTCCCCAGACGCGGTAACTTTGGCCATTTGTAGTAGTTTGAAACTCCAGAGGCTAGCTTGAGAGACTGCAAGAAGGATCAGGGAGGGGAGGGAGGGAAGTGTCACTACTCAATTGTACCTTCCCAGGTCTACTGCCGCTGAACGTCGCCGCCGCTTGTCTCGCCACTGATGCTACACGACCCAGAGCTCGGCACCGGAATTTTACCACTGGAAAAAAAAATTCCAGCAACCGAGCTTCGCCTCCAGATTGTAGCCGAACGATGCCTCACACACACCAGGCTGCCACCGATAGCAACCAACACCGCCGCCGAAATCTGTGGTGAAAGAAGGGGGATTTTACGAGAGAACCCAACCCCAGCTCCACACAGATTCAAACGCCGCCAAGGATCAGCAGGCTTTGATACCAATTGTCAGGCTCAAGCAAGAACTAACAAAGTAAACACTAGTTTTGAACGGAATTTCAAAAATCAATTGCACCGAACTGAGGGTTTCCTTAACGATGAGGGCAATACCAAGTACTGTAGCTCGCCTCTGGCGGCTAGGGTTTAACCCAATACATCAAGATGATCCCCAAAAGATAAAGAGTTGGGCTTTATAGCCATTACAGAGAAATGGAGCAGGTAAAAAGCAGAGAGAGCAAAGCGAGCTGTTGCCGGAATTAGTACAGCGACGCACGGGAGCCGGAATGACGTTGGATCCACTATCAACGGCTGGCACCACGGCCCACTTCGCGAAACGGTATGAGTTGATGTGGGTCGTCCGATCAGCAAGTGACGTCGGAAACGATCTCCATGGCGCAGAACAGTAAAAGTGTTAGCTTCTTCAGGTGATGAATCTTCAGATCCTGACACACCCATATGAAGCACTCTGCATTGCAAGTCACATATTTTTTTAAGACGCAACGCTACTCTTTCTCTTTCAGCACCGGGCTATAAGCACCCTGCATTGTACATGGCCTTAGGTAGTAAGGTTTGAACCAGACCACAATCTTCCTGAGTTAACCTTGCCGCCACCGGCGATCGCGAGAGCGACGCCGCCACGCCATGTTCCGCCTCCCAAGGTGCATCCTTTCCCGTCTCCTCTCTTCGCCCTTTACCTCTCCCATCTTCTCTCTCCGTGGTCTCCTCTCCGCCACCGCGCCCCCCGTTTCCCCACCAAACTCCGCCTTTGCCGTCGAGGACTACCTCGTCCCTACCTGCGACCTCACCCGACCCCAAGCCCTCAAGGCCTCCACGAAGCTCTCCTACCAAGCCCGACGTCGTCCCTCGCCTTCCTCGCTGGCCTCGGCCTCTCCGGCGCCGACGTCACCGCCCTCGTCGCCAAGGACCTGAAGTTCCTATGCGCCGGTGTGGAGCGAACCTTGTCTCCCAACATCGCCGAGCTCGCCAGCCTCGGCATGTCGCGCTCTGAGATCGCGCGCCTCGTCCCGCTCATACTCGCCTGCTTCCGCCACAGATTCATCGTCCCCAAGCTACAGTACTTCCTCCCCCTCCTCGGCTCCTCCGGGCGCTCAAGCACAACTTCTATCTCCTCGGCTCCAACCTCGACAGGGTGGTCAAGCCCAATGTCGCGCTATTGCGGGAGTGCGGGCCAAGTGCTTGTGATATTGCCAAGCTGTGCCTGGATCAGTCGAGTCTGCTCAACTACAAGCCAGAGCGTCTCCGGACGATGGTGGTATGCGCCGAGGGACTCGGCGTGCCCCGTGGCTCCGGGATGTTCAACCCGGCGCTGGTAGCCATGGCGTTCTGCGGCGAGGAGAGGATCGCCGCCAAGGTGGAGTACCTGAAGAGGACGTGCAGGTGGCCGGATGCGGAGGTCGGCATCGCTCTGTCTAGGGTGCCGCAGTTTGCTGGCTTATTCCGAGGACACGCTGCGGCGCAAGTCCGAGTTCCTGATCGCCGAGGTGGGGCTGGAGCCGGCGTACAGCCTTAGCCTGGAGGGCCGCCTCAGGCCTCGGTACTACGTCGTAAAGTTTCTGAATTGCTACAGCGCAACCGGAGCTACATCACTGCCATCAAGGTGAGCGAGAAGGTATTCATGGAGAGATGCGTACGCCCTCATAAGGAAGCCGCGCCGCACCTCGCTGAGGACTATGCTGCCGCTTGCAGAAGTGCCCGCTAGATTCAGATTTGCATGAACCAAGAACAGGCTAAGAAAATTGGTTACTGTGTATGGCACAACAAGGTTTTCACCCTGAGCAGTGTTCTTCGCGTAACAAGGCTATGAAGATGTCTGCTACGTGCTGATTCAGTCTCTAGCTCAATCCGATGCAATGGCTTGGAGCATCGAGCTTGTTCGGTATAGTCCAAGAAGGGGTAACACCATGTTCTACTGTGGCACTATTTGTTTCTTTGGACCGTAGGTTTTTTCAAAAGAATCATGGATTATTCTGATCTTGGGCTTTTCGTTCTATAAGAGCCATTAGAAACAAAAGAATGACATTGAACGAATTCTATGGAGTTCATATGGCATGGGCCAATCCGTAAGAAATTTAGAGGATTCTAACATGAGGCTGCACCAGATAGAAAAAAGAAGAAGAAAAAGTTCTTACAAAAATCTACTTAGCACACGTGTGCTCTTTGTCTTAGCGTACGAACTCAACTCCTACCCTGAATCCTACATACAAATAGCAACAAAACAAAATTACTGACATCGTAAAATTTCAAAATGTTTTATCATAGCCTGCTGACATCAAAGGAATTACCAGCTTACTGCAGAGACTGAAACCTTGTTGTGCCATACACAGTAACCAATTTTCATAGCCTGTTGTTGGTTGATGCAAATCTGAATCTAGCGGGCACTTCCCCTCTGCAAGCGGCAGCATAGTCCTCAGCGAGGTGCGGCGCGGCTTTCTCGTGAGCGCGTACGTACCTCTCCATGAATACCTTCTCGGTCACCTTGATGGCAGTGATGTAGCTCCGGTCGTGCCATAGCAATTCATGTTTCTTGAGAAACTTTACGACGTAGTACCGAGGCCTGAGCCGGCCCTCCAGGCTAAGACAGAGCATCACCGGCCAGTGAGCAATGTACGCCGGCTCCAGCCCCACCTCAGCAATCAGGAACTCGGACTTGCGCCGCAGCATGTCCTCAGAAGTGGTCAGCACCTGCGGCGTCCTACATAGAGCGATGCCGACCTCGGCATCCGACCACCTGCACGTCCTCTTCATGTACTCCACCTTGGCGGCGATCCTCTTCTCGCCGCAGAATGCGACGGTCTGCAGTGCCCAGCTGAACATTCCGGAGCCACGGGGCACGCCGAGGCCCTCGGCGCACGCCACCATCGCCCGGAGACGCTCTGGCTTGTAGCAGAGCAGACTCGACTGTTTCAGGCACAGCTTGGCAATATTACAAGCATCTAGCCCGCACTCCCGCAAGAGCGCGACATTGGGCTTGACCACCCTATCGAGGTCGAAGCTGAGGAGGTAGAAGTTGCGCTTGAGCGCCCGGAGGAGGTTCTCGGAGGAGCCGAGGAGGGGGATGAAGTACTGTAGCTTGCGGACGATGGATCTGCAGCGGAAGGAGACAAATGCGAGCGGGACGAGGCGCGCGATCTCGGAGCGCGACATACCGAGGCCGGCGAGCTCGGCGACGTTGGGAGCCAGGGTTCGCTCCACACGGGCGCAGAGGAGAGACGGGTCATTGGCGACGACGGCGGCGACGTCGGCGCCGGAGAGGCCGAGGCCAGCGAGGAAGGCGAGGACGGCGTCGGGGTTGGTGGGCGAGCTGAGGTGGGAGAGCTTCGTGGAGGCCTTGAGGGCTTGGGGTCGGGTGAGGCCGCAGGTGGAGACGAGGTAGTCCTCGACGGCGAAGGCGGAGTTTGGTGACGACAGTGACCAATTTTCATAGCCTGTTGTTGGTTGATGCAAATCTGAATGTAGCGGCACTTCCCCTCTGCAAGCGGCAGCATAGTCCTCAGCGAGGTGCGGCGCGGCTTTCTCGTGAGCGCGTACGTACCTCTCCATGAATACCTTCTCGGACTCCTTCATGGCAGTGACGAAGCTCCAGTCGCGCCGTAGCAATCCATTTTCCTTGAGAAACTTCACGACGTAGTGCCGGGGCCTGAGCCGGCCCTCCAGGCTAAGGCTGAGTATCACTGGACTTTGAGCAATGTACGCCGGCTCCAGCCCCACCTCGGCGATCAGGAACTCGGACTTGCGCCGCAGCGTGTCCTCGGAAAAGTTCAGCAACTGCGGCACCCTAGGCAGAGCGATGCCGACCTCGGCATCCGACCACCCCAGCGTCCTCTTCAGGTACTCCACCTTGGCGGCGATCGTCTCCTCGCTGCGGGACGCCACGACTACCAGCGCCTGCTTGAACATCCCAGAGTCACGGGGCACACCGAGGCCCTCGGCGCACGCCACCACCGCCTGGACGCGCTCCAGGCTGGTGGTGAGCAGCCTGGCCCGACGCAGGCACACCTTGCGATATCACAAGCACCTAGCCCGCACTCCCGCAAAAGCGCGACATTGGGCTTGACGACCCTGTCGAGGTGGGAGCCGATGAAGCGGGGGTTCTTCTTGAGCGCTCGGAAGAGGTTCTCCGAGGAGCCGAAGAGCGGGACATAGTACTGCAGCTTGGAGCTGATGGATCTACAGCGGAAGTGGAGGAGGAGGAGCGAGACGAGACGCGCAATCTCAGAACGAGACAGACCGAGGCCGGAGAGCTCTACGACGTTGGGAGCAAGTGTTCTCTCCACACTGGCGCAGAGGAACTGCGGGTCCTTGGCCACGACGGCGGCGACGTCGGCGCGGGAGAGACCGAGGCCGGCGAGGAAGGCGAGGACAGCGTCGGGCTTGGAAGGGGACTTGAGGTGGGAGAGCTTCGTGGAGGCCTTGAGGGCTTGGGCCCGGGTGAGGCCGCAGGTGGAGACGAGGTAGTCCTCGACGGCGAAGGCGGAGTTTGGTGGGGAAATGGGGGGCGCGGTGGCGGAGAGGAGGCGGCGGAGAGAGAGGAGAGGAGAGGTGTAGGTGGTGGAAGGAGAGGATGCACAATAGACGAGATGGGAAACGATGCATTTTCGGAGGCGGAGCATGGCGTCGCGGCGCGCCGGCGGCGGGGGAAGATTGCCGCCGGTGGGTGGGGAGCACCACCGAATGGTTGTCGTCAACCTCATAAACAGCCCATTGGGCCTAGGGAGATAGAATTATGGAGTATTCTGATTCTTAGGTTTCCTTAAAAGAATTATGCACTATTCTGATTCTTAGGTTTTCGTTCCATAAGAGCCATTCGAAACAAAAGAACGAGGTTGAACAAATTCTATGAAGTTCATATGGCATGGGCCAATCCGTAAGAACTTTAGAGAAATTTTAACCACATAGGGAAAAAAGTCCTTTGTTTCTTACATGAACTTTATATCTCTTTAAATTTTTGTAAAATTTCCGTGAAGCATACGATAGATAGCCGTTTATACAAATTTATGTATTTATTTTTTCCAGGATTAAATAAATCATGACATAACAATCTTGTACTCTTCAGCATTTTCGGAATCATGCCTTCCAAATAGACACCAAAAATTTGTTCGTTCTTAGATCTATTGTGACAATAAGTAGTCTAATTCTACCATATATACAAAGACAATATCCATATATATATACCCCGGATACCCCTAAGCAACTGACGTATTCATAAGGGGCTCCAGGAGATAAGGTAACTGTCCGCAGGATACCGAATACCTCTTAAACTAAAAAAATATATCCCTATGTTTAAGGATGGTTGGAGTCTTATTCAGAGACGACTCCGTATTCGATACGGAATACCCTCTATAAAAGGACCCGAAGGCCCTATAGAGAAGACAATCTCATCAGATCTCAACTCAGACATCATATCTTAGAAGCCTTTCAACAAGCCCTAAAAGCCTTCCGACATCCTAGAGAAGATCCATCGCCTTAAGGAAGTCGAGCCCTAGCAAATCAGCGTAAGGAGATTCCCAACTAGTTATAGATGCTATCTAGGCTAGTAACGAACAATTCACTTGTACTCTATTCAAGATTCACTATATACTAATAAGGCATAGGGTTGTTATCCTGAGGGAGACCCGAACCTGTATAAAAAGTGTTGTTTCTGTCGGTTTAGCGTGGTTCGATACGGCCCGAGGGATCCCTACCTTTCAACAAATCTTCTGACCACGAATACCGCAAGATTGGCGGTTTACCAATCATCGACACATTGTAACTTAGACCTTGTTTCTTTAGGTGTATGGTTGTGCCAAAAGCAACTATGGGTTGGCTATGGCAGGAAGCAAGCTGTGGGCTGGATGTGGCTGGGAAGCTGCTGCTTTACTTAAAGATAGTTGTTTGGGAACATAGCCATTAGAGTGGCTGTAAGGTGAGAAATGAAGAGGATATGTTTTAAATGTCCCTAGCATTCTAAGAGCCATAAATGACTAGTTTAGGAGCTAATTAGCATATATAGTCATTTAGAGGCAGAATTAAGACGTATGAACTAGATCACAAAATACGCTACCACCATTGATCAATAGCTCATATGATCAGTTGTTCATACAATAAAAACACAACACAAATATCATTATAGCTATCCCCGTCGTGCACTCATCAAAGAGTTAGCAATTATATCACGTGTGGTGTTCACGTTGAGATGAAAACTCATCTATACAGCGAGAACTCAAGTTTACATTACCAGATCATAGAAGACGGTGGCGGTTGTAGGTTGAAGTGGGCGGTTGCGCTCGGAGGTCGTAGCTCCAAAACTAGTAGTAACCACTTAGTAAGGTTTGAACCAAACCACAATCTATTGGGTTGCCTCGGTAGGTCGGATACACGTTCTGCAGGTGCATGTTATGTGCCCCCTATTTGTACCTCCCCCCCCTTGAAAGGGATCTCAAGAGTTGACTAGAGGGGGGGTGAATAGGTCGGCTCTAGAAATTAAAATGCCTAATGGGTTTCTCTTCTGGAGATAGGTCAATCCTAGAGAAAATATATGCAACTGATGCAGGTAACTGAGACTCAGCAAGATATATCAGATAAACACCAGACACTCAGATAGCAAACTCAGCTGATGTAGAACAAGTTATATTCAGAGCTAACTGAGTCTCAGGTGTGAGAGTCAGGTGAGTGCATCAGATGACGTGAACAAGAAAGGTACTAGCTTTAGCAGGAGCTAACTGAATCTCAGGTGAGGAAACTCAGTTAGTGTGCAACAGATAAAGGTGCTCTAGTGATCTAAGCATGCATAGATATCAGAATAAGTAAGAGCAGATCACAAGACAGATAGTAAAGCACACAATGGTTTGTTTTACCGAAGTTCCTACTTCTTGCGAAGCAGTACGTCTCCGTTGAGGAAGCTGTTCTCACAGCCGGCACCAAAACGTGCTCTTTCCTCGAGTACCTTTCTTGTGTGGAATCCTTTTGATCTTGCTGCTGCAAGACAGGCAGACCCGAATCGCCTTCACAGACTCTTGGTGGCAGCCACACAAGACTTGGCTTGCTCACCAACTCCAAGAGCACTCCAACTCTTGGAGGAACCAGTACCTCGAATGCTACACCTGAAGGACTAAGCAACTCTCTCTCACGATGGATGCACGCAGGCAATCACTCACTTGGAGACCTAGAGCTCTTTCTTTCTCAACAGGTTGCTTTCGGGTTAGAGGCAAATGTTACGTAAAGGTTCGAGGTTGAAAACCTCCCCAGGTTCCCTATTTATAGGGTCCCTGGCAGCTAGCCGTTACCCTCATGCCACGTCAGATAAAGAGCCACCAGACCTAACCTGTCTGAGACTCAGCTAACATGCACCTCTGGTAACCTACTAGCCGCGGCTGAGCTACCCACCTGAGTCTCAGATGCCAAACTCAGGTGGACTCGGTTGCCTCAGGCAGCACCTGAGCACAACTCTGGCCGGCTCACTACAAGCCTAAAACTGACCAGAGAGCAATGGCCTCGCCACAGTCCCTGTCCAGCTCGCTCAGACCCTTGGCACTGGTTCCAAGCTTCTTCACCGAAGACGACTGCCCTTGTAGACGCACAGCGAACCCTTGGTCCAGATCCACCATCTTCCTAGCTCCTCCAGGACTTATCAAGCTTGCATTCACGGCCCTTGAACTCCATCAAGTAACCATCACCTCGCTTGCCCTCGAGCACAGCCTCGGCTTCTTCGCAACTGTGCCTCAGGAACCTAGCTCAGCTGGTCCTTCTGACCTTCCCAGTTCCTTGCTCTTTTTAGGGCTCATCATCAACAGTTGTCTCACTTTCAGCTTTCACCTGTCCATCTAATCCCTGTTCACACTCATTGCAAACATTAGACACAGGTGAGGATTGCCAATAACCATCAAAACCAAACTCTGGGGCAAGATAGCCATCCTCCCAAGCTCCATGGGAGTGGATGCACTTTCAATCTCCCCCTTTTTGGTGGTTAGTGGCAACCCCTTTAAAACATTCATTAGATAAAAAGAGTATTGCATTTAACCTTGTTTGACATCAACTCCCCCTTAAGATGTGCACAAGTGAGATTTTGCATTTGAATACAAGTGTACAGATCAGATTTAAACATTGGAGAGTTGATGCAAACACAGGTTCTCACAACATAACTGAGAATATAAGCACAGCGGAATAGCAGGTATGTTGGAGGAGTACTCAGCAAATAAGATAATAGAAAGGATTGCATGCTTGAGTACAAATATCAAATATCAGAGCGTCATGAATATATCAAATATAGAGCATGTATTAGAGCTAAAGAGAGTAATATCATGTATCAAAGCAGATTAGAGCAGATGTGATAAAGAGATCAATGTATTTCAATATATTTGAGCAATAACAGTCAATACAATACAAAAACGAGGTGTTCAAGACTGATAAAACCATTTTGCAGTACATAGAATATCTTGACACACATGCAGTCTAGTCTACCCCTTTTTACATACTGCTCCCCCTGAATATAATACTCTCCCTTTTAAGCTATTCTCTCCCTACTCTCTCCCCCTTTGCCACTAAGCACTAAAAAGAGATAGGAAGAAGAAAAAAGAGATCCTCAGGGAGCTGGCTTTGGTTGCAGAAAGGATAGGAGCTGATCAAATTTGCTGTTGACCGAGGCCTTGAGATCTGCCATCTCACTTTGAGTTTAGATTTCAGCTGAGCCATTTCTTGTTGCAGTTCATCTTGTCTCCTCTTGATAACAGAGATCTGTACTGGCACAACCCGTTTAATGAAAGCATCAATAGCTGCGGGATTGTCTAGACGTTGAACCAAAGGAAGACTGTCTGATGAAAGGTTCACAGAGACCGATGCTTGTCGCTCAGCAGGAGGAGATGATTCTCTAGCTGAGTCTCGGGTGGGAGACACCTGAGGCTCAGGTAGGACTGCTGGGAGATCAGCTGCTGGCTGAGGTGATCTGACTGAGACTCTGGTGGCTTGCTCTGGAGGCTCTGAAAAGCCTGACTGAGATGAGTTGAGGATGTTGTAGAAAGGAACTTCATCTTCATGGTCATCCTTCTGAGGTCTGAATTTGCTGAGATATGTCTTCTTGTCAAAAGAGAAGACTGAAGATGCTAAAGATGTTCTTTGGAGAATCATATGCATTAGATATGAGCCATATCTCATCTTGTCAGATCTGTTCTTCTGGCACTCATTTATTTCTGAGAATATGTATCTAGCCACATCAAACTTTTCTTTCTTTGCTATGAGCTCAAGAATTCTCCATACTGGATTGTATATGGCATCAGTTCCTCCACCTTTGGCACAGATGGATATGTTCAAGATCTTCACTATGTGCTTGGGTGTCTTCATCAATCCTTTGAAATTGGAGATATGCTTAGGGACTGCACCCTTAACAGGAGGAGGCACAAAGCCTGTAGGGAAGAACTTCTTCCTTTTCTCATTTGGAACCCAATCTGGCAGGAGACTCTTATCTTCTTCTGAGCCTTTTGAAATGCTGATCTTCTGTAGCTTTGACCCTGATGGTAGGTTGAATAGCTCTGCAAACTCTGGAGCTGTGATGCACAGCAGTTGACCTCTTGTCATCCAGAACATATAATCTTGATTGTTCTGCTCTACAAAGACTGTTGCATAGAATTCCTTGATAGCTTCAGAATCATAATCTTGGTTTAAACTGCATATCTTATCAAGTTGAACAGCAGCTAAAATCTGCTTCAGATTTCCTAAGCCGTTCTTGGCAAGGTTTTCCCAATCAATTGGCATGCTGTCAACAAAACCTTTCTTCTGCAGCAAGAGATGATAGCTTGATTGCTGCTGATCATTCCAAAACCTTGGATCAGTGCAATGTCTTCTTTTCAGATTCCCTTCACTGTCAAAATATGGATTTGTGGTTCTCATGGCAGTGTAGTTTGATGTGCTTCTTGAATCCAGGTTCATGGAGGCTAGACTGGCATCTGCCTTTGGTAGCTTCTTGAAAGCAGTTGCAGATATGAATTTCATCATTGATGTGTCAGATCGTGCAACTTTTGAGAATATAGCTGAGTATTTATCTTCCAGAGACTCATCTGACTCTTCTAACTGAGTCTCAGCTGGGATATCTTCTGAGTCAGATGCAGAGGGGGATGAGTCTGATTCTTCTGCTGACTCTTTCCTTCCACCACTCTCCTCTTCTTCTTGATATTCTTCATCTGAATCAGATAGCTTTTGCTTCTTCTTGCGAGGAGATGGAGGATGAGGGTCACTTGAACTTGAATAGGAGTCATCTGAGTCTTCTGATTGAGTCTCAGTTGACTGTGCCTGAGACTTAGTTGGCTCTCTATGGACTGACTCAGGTGCTGGAGAAGATGCTGCTTTTTCTTGCTCTTCAAGTCTTGTTTCTTCTTGAGCTGGTTCTAAGTCTGATAGAGACTGAAATACAGAGCCCATGCTCACTGATACTCCAACTGATGGATCTGCTTGTGGCTCAGTTGGGTTTTCATGTGCTTCAGTTGACTTCTCTTCAAAGATGATCTTAGCTTATCCATAGATTCCTCCATAGTCTGCTCAAGTTCTTTTTCTCTTGAGTCAAGCTCAGCCAAAATGTCTTCAATTGATTCTATGGCAGCTTTCTGTTGAGGTTCCACTTCAGTGAGGACTAATTCTAGTCCAGCTGATGCAGCCGCCTGAGACTCGGCTGGCTTACTCAGCTGAGGCAGTGAACCACTGGCTTGCTGAAGGGGCACTACATCAAGTGCTTGAGAATTGGATACACAAAATATCCTAGAGTTTATTTCAGCAATCTCATTTTGTAGGTGCTTCTTATGAGCTTCATCAGTACAAGAGTTTAACTCCAACGTGTAATCCTCTATTCTCCTTTGTAGGGTGTTATCTGAGAACCTTGTCCAAATTTTCTTATAATCTTCTGAGAGTTGAGGGAATAGACGATCAATTTGCTTGATCAGGTCTGCTTTCTCTTGTCCAGAGGCTTTTCCTTCTTGCCTCAGCAGCTTTTTGAGTTCTTCATGGATTGCCTTGTTCTTCAGCTGAGTTTCTCTTTGGAGTTTCACATCCTGTGGAACATCTGGTGACTCAAAGATTTGCTTTGCAAGAGCATCTATTCTTCCCTTCATTTGAGGCCTTTCCTCATCTGTGGCATTAGGCAACTTATCAGTTAAGTCTTGCCATTTTTCTATAAGTTTGCTGTGTTCCCTTTTTATAAGAGCTTCGGCTCTCCATTCAGCTTCTTCCTCTTCTTGCAGTTGCTTCTTTGTTTTCTTGACTACCATAGCCTCTGATCTTGGCTTCTTTGGGACTCTGCTCAGAGATAAATCTGTTGGCTTGCCTGCAGCCCTTGTCCTTTTGAGTGTATCAACTACTGGAGCCTTCTTGGCTTTGATAGCTGCCTCTTTCTCAGCAGCCTTCTTAGCTTTTTCTTCAGCTCTTTTCTTCTTTGCTTCTTCAGCTTGGGCTTTCTTTTCAGCTGCTTTTGCTTTCCTCTCTTGCTTCAATTGTTCTTCCTTGCTAGCTTTCTGAGCTTCTAATTCTTTCATTCTTTGAGCTGACTGAGCTGTAGCTATGTCCATCTGACGTTTCTCCTCTTGTAGCTCTTTGAGCCTAGCTTCTCTTTTGGCCAGCTCAGAGGGTGACATAGGCGCTTTTACTGATTTTTGTGCAGCTTCTTCTGCATCCAATTTCTTTGCAAGACTTTTAGCCTGCTCTGCCTCCCACTCTAACTGCTGCTTCTGACTTAGGAGCTGAGTTCTCAGACCAATGGGCAGATCATCAGTTATATCCTCAGGCACATTCCTTGAACCAGACATCTGCATAGGTGAGATAGGATAAAGAATAGATAAGAGATAATCCTATTGCAGAGAAAACAGGAATATTTGGCCATTTTTGGATGTTTTTAGGAGAGTTTCACAAGTCATCTCATGCTACCTGACTTAGCTACCTGACACTCAGGTGAGATAAATTGTGTAACTCAGATGGAGTAGCAGAGCAACCTAGGTTTATCGAATCTTGTTGAAATTTGAGAATTCTGGACAATGAGTTGCAAGAAATCGTTCTAGAGGTTAAAGGTACATCATCTCTACCTAATTCCACAACTAAAAGCTACTCGAGAGCTTGGGATTCGCATTAAGGCAGAAACCACCCTAGTTCCGTGAAGAACAGCTCGAGGAGACTTACATTTGGAATTTTGATTGGAGATGAAGGCGCCAAAACAATCAGAAGAGCTTTGGGAAGCTTCGGAGAGAGCGAAGATCGTCGGAGAAGCGCACGATCGTTGAGAATCAGATGGCGGCGATGGGCGCAAGGGCACTGAGACTCTGAAGAGGGTTTAGCGCGAACCGTTACAGAGGTGGGTTTTTATATCCCGAGTGGCCCTGTGGCACCTGAGGGTCAGCTAGAATGCTACCTGAGGCTCAGGTAGGATAGAAAAAATGAGCTGAGCTCCAGACTTAGGGATTTTCTCCGGAATTTTGAATGTGTTCAGCTGAGACTCATGTGGAAGACTCAGCTGACAAGGTTTTCAATAGGATTACCAGAGAGAACTTAAAGATAAGAGATGAAAGCAATAGAGAGAATTTCTTTTCAAACGCAGCTTGCCAAACGATCAATCAATACAAAGCTAAAGCTGTGTTGAATTGAAATAGATGGTAAGATCCAACTTATCTAACCCAATGGTGAATCCATGAGTTCAATAAGATGCAAAATCAGCATGGTATCTATAAAACCTTAACCCACCTGAGGTACAACCGAGACTCAGGTGGCTGACTCATGTAGAATGCAGAGAATGAAAAAACCAGAAATGCAATCATGTGCACACGTGTATCATCATTTCCTCACTGCACATTCGAGATATCCATGATATTTAGCTCATGCCTAAGGGTACAGAACCTATTTTCATCTAAAGGCTTGGTGAAAATATCAGCTAGCTGAGCTTCGGTTCTAACATGACACAGTTGGATATCTTTCTTCTCTACATGGTCTCTTAGGAAGTGGTGTCTCACTTCTATGTGTTTGGATCTTTGGTGTTGGACTGGGTTGTTGGCTAACTTGATTGCACTTTCATTGTCACAGAAGAGGGGTACTTGAGACATAGATATGTTAAAATCCTTCAAGGTCTGCCTCATCCATAACAATTGAGCACAACACCCACCAGCTGCTATGTATTCGGCTTCTGCTGTGGATAGGGCTACTGAATTCTGTTTCTTGGAACTCCAGGACACAAGGGAACGCCCTAAAAATTGGCAGGTACCTGAGGTGCTTTTTCTGTCAATCTTACACACGGCATAATCACTATCTGAATAGCCTACAAGCTCAAATGGTGCACCCTTAGGATACCATAGACCAAACCCAGAGGTATGAATCAAATATCTCAGTATTCTACGAACAGCAGTGCGATGAATATCCTTAGGATCAGCTTGAAAATGTGCACACATGCAAACACTCAACATTATATCAGGTCTAGATGCACACAAATACAACAAGGAACCTATCATAGACCTATACTCCTTCTGATCAGTGGACTTACCTTGTTGGTTCAGATCAAGATGAGCATTTGTTTGCATGGGAGTAGATATTGACTTAGCTTTGTCCATGTCAAACTTCTTGAGGATGTCCTTGGCAAACTTCTCTTGAGAGATGAAAGTTCCCTGCTTGAGTTGTCTGATTTGCAGCCCTAGGAAAAACTTCAGCTCTCCTACCATGGACATCTCAAACCTTTTGATCATTATCTTGCTGAACTCATCACTTAGCATACGGTTAGTACTTCCAAATATTATGTCATCAACATATATTTGGCATACAAATAAATCCTTGCCTTTAACTTTAGTAAAGAGTGTAGTATCAACAAGCCCAATTTTGAAACCATTATGTATAAGAAACTCCTTTAGGGTATCATACCAAGCACGAGGGGCTTGTTTGAGACCATATAAAGCTTTGTGGAGAACGTATACATGATGGGGTCTTTTTGGATCTTCAAAACCAGGGGGCTGTTCTACATACACAAGTTCAGCAAGCTTACCTTGGAGAAAGGCACTCTTGACATCCATTTGATAAAGCTTGATGTTGTGATGATTTGCATAAGCTAAAAGTATCCTGATAGCTTCAAGTCGAGCTACAGGTGCAAAGGTCTCACCAAAATCCAAGCCTTCTATTTGAGTGTAGCCTTGAGCAACCAATCTTGCCTTGTTCCTCACCACTTGGCCTGTAGAATCTTGCTTATTGCGAAAGACCCACTTTGTTCCTATAACATTGTGATCCTTGGGTCTTTCAACAAGAGACCAGACTTTATTTCTCTCGAATTGGTTCAGCTCTTCATGCATGGCATTGATCCAATCTGAGTCAGACAGTGCTTCACCTACATTTTTAGGCTCAATGGTGGAAACAAAAGAGTAGTGAGCACAAAAGTTAGCAATACGAGAACGAGTAGTCACTCCCCTATTAATGACACCAATGATTTGGTCTACAGGGTGATCCTTCTGCAGCCTGCTGATCACAGGGGGTTCTGGGTCAGCCGCCTGAGTCACAGCTGGAAGTGGGTCAGCTGGGTATATCTGTGACTCAGTTGGCTCTTCCTGAGACTCAGCTGGGTGCATGGAGGCTTCTGAGTCCAATAGATCATTAGCTGGGTTGTACTCGAACTCAATGCCATTGACTTCATCCTGCTCATCAGCTGGGTGTGGCGCCCCCGGTTTTTAAGCCGGGAGCTCCCTCGTGATCACTGTACCGGTCCCTGGATCAGTAGCCGATACACACGAGTTAACCTGTATATCATCGTCATACATGCGTAATTAATTAAATAGACCGTTAAGGTCGACAATCTGATACCTGTAGCCCAACGGCTATAAACTTGCAGCGGAAATCCAACGGGGAGGTGGCCCATCGGTATGCCATACCCGACAGGCAACTGACTGGGGTTTACGCCCTAGCTTTCGCGTTCGTATACGTATCTGCGGAACCGTTGTCCTCCTTTGTCTGGCCAAATCAACAAGCCAGGTGAGTACATTGAATGTACTCGCAAGCTATTCCCACAGGAGAGATTATACGGCAATATTTCATGCAGATGTTTAATCAAGGAACAGCTCTAACCTAAGTTGCTGATTGAGCGGAAATGTGAGTTTATAATTCAAATACGATAAGGGTAGATTCCAAAGCAGTTTCATAAATCAAAGTGGAATAAAATAACGAAACTGTTCCTGAGGTAGACCCGGCTACCTCCTTTACTCGATCTCGAGATAGCTCAGTCCATACTACCCCGAGCAGTATGACTAGCGTCTTGATTCACTGCTCAGCCTGCACCATCCCGGATAGTGCAGCTAGCGTCCTTAGAACGGTGCTCAGCCCCTGTTATCCCGCATAACATGGCTAGCTCCCGCTTGACTCCATGCTCAGCCCATACCGTCCCGGACAGTACGGCTAGCCTCTCCTCCTGCAATTCCTTGCTACCAGCCTGTAGCGTAAATTGCACACCGTGGACACATCATGCCCACGTCCTTAATCCCATTTCCCGGCTTTCGCAACCAAATCTTAGTCTAACCAGTGTGTGGCCTTGCCAATTCATGTCCATGACCGAGGACGCGGCTATTCGAATAGTTTTTTAACACTCTGCAGAGGTTGTACGGCTTTACCCACAAGATGTAAGTCACCCTGGAAATACTTCGCGACGTATATTGGCAGGGCTATTACAACGAGACCGTCGCCCGCTTCCATACTAGAGTTGGGCCCGCTAGGTGAATACCCAAGTTTGCGTGCCCCTCGACACCAAATTGGGGCTCTCCACCTTTGTGTCGATCAACACCCAAACGCTACGCGGCAGTGGATCTCTAGGACTTCAACCACCTAGCCACGACTCCTAACTTCCCACGGGTCCAATCCCTAATACTTGCCGGGGTACCAAGCCAAGTCCTTCCCATAAAGGACATGTGGACGTACGGTGGGGAACTGGTTTAGCGGCACTTAGACTCGGTCCTTAACTGATTCGAGCAAGACTCCATTCCTCCACTCACGATCGTCCCAGACGAACGTGCCGTTATCAATTCCTCTACAGCCCCAGGCTGCCCTTAGCATTCTCGCCCGAATCCAAATCATCTCCAATTTTTCATTCAGGGTTTTGACAATCATTCTTTTAAGCACCACCCCGGATAACACACGTTATCCGAGGGTTTTATTTCCATATCCCGAATGGGGTTTTATAAATCGCGGAAAACTTATTTTTGACTACAGCAGGTCTAAGCGCGGCTAATGCCTATAGCCTTAATACTTTTGTCAGTCGTGGGTCGACCGACTAATATACCTAGGGTTACAAAGGTCGGATATTCAGATCTAAGTTTTGTGCAACAAATGGGTATATCTATTTCTACATAAAATACCGTTATTAACCACATAGCATGCAGAGTTCACAAACAAAATAACTATGATTTCACACATATGGGATTCAACATGATCAAAGTGGGAATGCTTGCCTGGTAAATTGGCCGGGATTTGATTTCAAGTTCGGACTTGGTACGGCAACCGTCCAGAACTCCTCGCGCGATTCGTCGTAACGTCCGAACTACACGTTGGGAAAGTATCGAATAAGGAACGGTGCGAGAAGAACCAAGAACGTCAAGGTAACACCAGAAATGTCAACACATGAAATTATAACGCTTTTGCTTAGCCAATTGCTTTTAGGAAGCTTTTGCAAGCTAGGGTTTAGGGTGCAAATTGGGGTTAACTAGTGTATTAGAGTTACTGCAATTAGGGATTAAGCAATGAATTTATTGCTACTTCCGACCGGTCGTTGCATGCGTTGATTACACTAAAGCGGCAGTACTAAAAGTGCAACCGCTCGGCGCCTGGCTTTGGACAGACTCAACGCGTGATTAAGCAGTTACCCGGGCGATTAGTTGGCGGTTGAGAATAATGCATGAGCCTGCCGACGTGGATTAGCAGCTGAATAAATGAACTGAGAAGGGATTTAGGCGGTGGCTTCAGACAGGAAGTAAAACGCGTGAGCACCTCGGGACCACGCGTTGCTCACTCGGTCAGAGGTCAGAAGCGGTGGGGAGAAAGAAAAAGAAAACGGGCGTTGAAACGGTCGACATGCACTAAGGCTCACGGAGTACTGCAGCGCATTAACCAAACTATCCGGCCGATCCCTCTTGTACTTTGAATGAATTAACTCGGCAGCACTAATGCATACTTAAAGCGGTGCATTAAAGGAGCTTAACCGGGTGAGATAAAAGAGCTTAGCGCTGAGTAGAATACGGACCACAGAGGGTTAACGAGCTGAGGGGCAACAGACATAGAAAAAGCAAGGGGGCCGGCGGCACACTGACCCCAGGCTCACTCGGCGGCGGCGTTGCTCGGACCAGGCGCGGCAGGGGCGGAGGCTGTCGGTTGCAGAGGAGTTGGAGCTCGTGGTTGGGGTCTGGAGTGTGGAACCGAGCTAGGGGCGGCGGATGAAGGGGGCGGCCGGTGGATCTGGCGGGGAACAAGTCCGGTGAGTAGAAGAGGCGGTAAGGGGCTCGGCACCGGCGGGGTGGGCCTGAGCTCGGCACGGCGAGGAGACGGCCCAGGGAGGAGCGGCGCGGTTGGAATGCCGGCTGGGGCTGGGGCGAGCTGTAGTGTCGTTGAGGAATGGGGAGAGGCGCGTCGGCCACGGCGGCCGCTCGGGTAGCGTCTTACCGACGACGAGGTGCTCCGGCGTGTCTCCGGTTGGTCGGCCTCAGCTTGGCGCGCCGGAGTAAGAGATCAAACGAGCTCTGCTTGGAGACATTGGAATAAAGGAGAAGTCGATCAGCTCGGCTTTTGCTGGGGGATGAAGAAGGATGGGAGAAGGGAGTTCGGCTGCTCGAGGTTGAGTGGAGCTCGGCCGCCTGGTTGCTTCCTGGGCGAAGGGGGCTTGCTGGTTAGCTCGGAGTAGGGAGAAGATGGGGAAGGTAGCAGCTCGGCAAGAGAGAAGGAATGAGGAAGCTGTAGTGGGGTTTTGGGGTAGCTCAAGGAGATGGGAGCTTCGGTTGAAGAGTTTGAGGAAACTCGGCGTGGAATTAGCTTGGCGTGGAGTATTTGTGAGCTCGGGTACCAAAGAATACCTGAAGCAGCTTGAGGGAGGAGGGGTGAACTCCAGTGGGAGGAATGGAGAGAAATAACTCGAGACGAGATGAAGAATGGTGAATCGAGGAGAGCAAGGGGAGCTCGATTGTTCTTTGTACTGCAGTGAGGAAGAGTTAATGAGGAACACTGGCGGTTGGAAAATGCTGTAGGTGCAGTGAAAACTGGGCATGAACGCAGACGTGGGGGAGAACGTGGCAAGGGAAAGGAGTTACAGCTGATTTGATAAGTCAGGCGTTGGTTCGGGGGAGTGGTGAGCTGGGCATGCATAGAAAATGGGACAGATGCTGAGCCCAATTAAAGAGAGAAAATGGGTGATGGGAGGTTTCGATCCCTGCTGGTGCTGCTGCTGTGTGGAGGAGTTAACGCGGGTGCCTGCGTGTGCATGGGCGCAGTATCACGGACGTGATGCAACGGAGAAAAGGTGAACTGCAGGGAAGAAAGGAGTTAAGGAGGTAGGTACATATTGCTGCTGCAAGGGAGCGAACTGGCAGAAAATAATCTGATCAGCTGCTGTTAATTACCACTCGAATTTATGGCATGCAGCAGACGTGGTGCTCTAGGAGCAGACGTGAGAAGCTCGGTTTGATTTAATGTTGTGATAAGACAGGAGGGGAAACAGGACGGCGCCGGGCTGATTAGGAAGCTCCGGGAGACCACGTGTTCAGGGAGTATACTAGAGAAATTCTGAGGAGAGAGAAAAGGTGGCAAGAATTCAAATGGCACATGCAAGGTTATGTAGAGTTCTCAGTGTGCGTGTGTCCATATACACTTGGAAAAATTCTAGCGTAGATGCGATGGCAATGTTGTCAGGGTAAACGGAAGGGGTTGTGGTGGCTAGGGTTTGGAGAAATATTTCCAATACACTCGTATATACGCATAGCAGAGACAATATATATGTGTATAAGCTCTAGGAGGGAGAAAAGGTGGTGAAAATCGAATGAACACATGCGGCGGTGTGATGAGGACTCCAAGGCGTATGTGCCCACATACACTTGGAGGTTTTTGCAAATATAGAGTTTGCATATGGGTGAAATGGACTTGCGATGTTCTGGTGAGTTGTGGTTCGAATGGTGTCTCCGATATAACCACGCGTAGGTGCACGGGGATGTGGCAGAGTCGAACGTTGCGTTAGGGTTTTGACCCGCAGCTCAGAAGGAACAGATTAGGGTTTGGATGAACGGAGATCGATGGGGATGGGCAAGGGTTTTCGTGACTGGTATCTAGCTTTATCCTGATTTGAACTAAAGCTTTAATTAGGCACATCTTCCACTGACATTATTAACGAAAAAGTTTTTGTTAGCCCTAAATTCTGGGTTTCAGAAAATTAGGGTGTTACACTGGGTCAGGTAGGTTTGTAACTCCAGATGAAGCTTGCTCCTCAACTTGGGGCCTGACTTCACCTGTTGACTTGTGAAGTATATCTACCTTCCCTGAAATATCATTAGCAACTTGCCCATCTTGTGAGCCATTAGATTCATCGAATGTCACATCTACAGCTTCTTCAACAACCTTGGTGTTGGTGTTAAAGACTCTGTAGGTGTGAGATTCTGAGCTATATCCAACAAATATTCCTTCATCAGATTTGGATTCAAATTTAGAGAGACGTTTGCCTTTCTTCAGAATATAGCACTTACAACCAAATACTCTGAAGTAGGAGACGTTTGGCTTCTTGTTGGTCAGCAGCTCATAAGGTGTCTTCTTTAGGAGTGGGTGAAGATATAGTCTATTGATGTTGTGGCAGGCAGTATTCACAGCTTCAGCCCAAAACCTTGCTGGTGTTTTGTACTCACTCAGCAGTGTTCTTGCCATCTCTATCAGGGTCCTGTTCTTCCTCTCCACCACTCCATTCTGCTGAGGTGCATAGGGACCAGAGAACTCATGCTTAATCCCATGCTTGTCCATGAAGGCTTCAACTCTTGAGTTCTTGAATTCTGTCCCATTGTCACTTCTCACTGCCTTCAAGTTGATGTTCCATTCATTTTGAACTCTGACAATGAGGTGCTTGAACCTTTTGTACACCTGTGACTTGTCCTTCAAGAAAAATACCCAAGTGAAACGTGACAAGTCATCTACAACAACAAAACCATACTTGTTACCTCCAATGCTCTCATATGTAGTTGGACCGAACAAATCAATGTGTATGAGATCGAATGGAGAAGTAGTGGTCATGATGTTCTTGGGTGGATGAGGGCTTCCAACTTGCTTTCCAGCCTGACAAGCACAGCATGGCTTGTCTTTGTTGAATTGGATCTGCTTCAGGCCTAGGACATGTTCTTCTTTACTGAGTTTGTTCAGCAGCCTCATCCCCACATGACCTAGCCTCCTGTGCCACAGCCAGCCTAACTGAGCTTTGACTATAAGGCAACATGGCACAGCTGCTTCTTGATCCTGAAAATCTACAAGATATAGCTTATCTACTCGATAGCCTTTGAAAACTTGTGAGTCATCTGTTAGTTTCTGGACATAGACCTCTTTAGGATAAAATGTGACTTTCATTCCAGCATCACATAATTGAGAAACAGATAAGAGATCATATGAAATAGACTCAACAAGCATTACTTCAGTAAGAGAATGTTCCTGAGATATAGCAATTTTACCACAACCCAATACCTTGCCTCTTGAATCATCAGCATAGTTGACATACTTGCAAGGAAGGTTATCTTTTCTTATCTCAGAGAACTGCTCTTTGCCTCCAGTCATGTGCTGTGTGCAGCCACTATCCATGACCCATTTTGTTCCACTGGAGGCAGAGCCCTGCACGATTAGTTTCGAGACTTAGGAACCCAAATAGCTTTGGTTCCCAAGTTAGCAGGTCTCTTACTGTAAGCATCAATAGCAGGAATAAGATTAACATTAGGGTTCTTAGCAGCTATGGCTTTAGAAAGCTTAGAGAACCTCTGAATCTTTCTCAGATTCTTATCTCCTGCAAACTCAGATGGAAGGGTTAGCAAATTTGCATTGCACCTGAGTGAGCTACCTGAGTTACAGGTGGCTTTCCCTGACTTCGGTACCCAACCGAGTGAGTCACCTGAGACACAGGTGACTACTGACTTTGGTACCCAAATGCTTGGTACCTTCTTGTACCTACTCCAGGGTCCAACATATATTGCCTCAGGTTTGCCCTTTTTCCCTGTCTTAAGCACATAGCTTGGATTAGAGGGAATTTTCACATAACCACCTGTCTTTCGATGGTTTCCTGCAAGAGAGTTAGTATCATATTTCCCTTTCTGAGGAACAAAGTGATTCTGCAAGTATTTCTTGTTAGTAGCAGAGGGAATATATGAAGACTTGTTCTTTATAAGTGCAGGAGTGAAACCAAGTCCCCTTGTACCATTATTCTTTAGTACTAAGGTGGACTGGAGCCTAGCAAAGTTCTGCATGCCTATGTTAGCACTGCATAGGCCTATTCTCATGAGCCTTTTTAGCTCTTCATGCTCCTCCTTGAGCTCATTGTACTTTGCTGCATCAACAGAGTTAGTAGCAGTTGAAGTGCTTGATTCACTGGGTGAATCTACAACAAACACTGTACTAGAAGTAATAGCATTGATGCGAGATGCACAGTTTAAACAGGTTTCTATAACAGTAGGAGGATTTGCATCAGGTGTAACAGCAGTGCAAGATGAGTGAGTTTCTTTGAGTTTATCATGCTCAGAGATTAGGAGCTCATGTGATAGCTTAAGTTTGTTTTGAGCTTCCTGCAATAAGTAAACCTCCTCATCAAGATCTGCCTTAGCATCTTGTGCATTATCAAGGGACACCTGCATGTCAGTTAGTTTGTCCCTGAGAGAGATGTTTTCTTTTCTCTCTTTCCGAAGGAGCTTCTCTGTCCTGTCAAGAATGTCCATTAGTTGAGCATAATCAGGGAAGTCATCCTCAGTCATTACCTTGCTGCCTTTAGCCATAAGGCATAGGGCTGGAGTCTCAGCATATGTAGGATCTGCATCCTTGTCGAAGAGAGAGTCTGACTCGGGTGCGCAGCTGAGTGACCCTAACTGAGTCTTCTCCTGGCTCAGTTGGGCTGCTGAGTGATCCACCTGAGACACAGATGGCTAACCCAGCAAGCTCAGTTTCTTCCTCTGACTCCTCCTCTGACTCTGAGTCATCTGAGACCCAGGCTTGTCCCACATAAGCTCTGGCAGCAGAGGTCTTCTTCTTTCTGAAGGTGGGAGGCTTCCCTTCTTTGTACTTCTTCTTGACAATGATCTCCTTCTTCTTGTACTTGCCATCCTCTTGTCTCTTGCTCTTTTTGGGACAATCAGCAATGAAGTGTCCTGAGTCACCACACTCAAAACACTTCTTGTCACTGAGTTGCTTCTTCCCTTTGAATCTGTCAGCTGAGCCTGAGAACTTCTTCCTTCGATAGAACTTTCTGAAGTTCCGAGTAAGCATGGCAAGCTCATTCTCCTCATCAGTGGACATCTCTTCATCTGGATCTTCTTCTTCATCACTTGAGTCCCTGTGAGTGGCCACTGCCTTGAGGGCTATGTCCTTGTTCTTCCCAGAGGTGATAGCATGCTTCTTGGAGTGGTTTAGCTCCATCTCATGAGTGAGCATCCTACCAAGGACATCTGTGGGCTTTAATCTGTCAAAGCCATCCTTTTCTTTCATCATCAGACGCAGAGTGTGATAAGGCTTGGGAAGCACAAAGAGGAACTTCTTGATCACATCTCCATCTTCCACTCTGTTGGACCCAAGGGCTTTCAGCTGGTTAGTGATCATGGTAAGTCTTGTGAAGATGGAATTGATGTCCTCTCCAGGTTGGTAATGGAAGTTGTCAAGTTCATGCTCCAGCACATCTTTCTTGGACCTCTTCAACGTGTCACTACCTTCATAGATAGCCTGAAGTGTGAACCATATATCTCTGGCTTCCTCAAAGGTGCAGACACGGTTGAAGTCATGCTCTTGCAGTCCCATATAGATAGCATTGGCAGCTCTAGCATTGTTCTTGATGCTGATCTTCTCTTGATCAGTGGGATTGCTCTCATCAACCACATCAAGACCTGTTGTGACAATCTTCCATACATCTGGGTCAAGTGCAGTAAGATGCATTTGCATCTTCCGCTTCCAAAAGGCATAATTAGTACCATCAAACATAGGAACTCTACCCTCATAGTTCGACATCCTTTAGACTCTGGCTGTTAGGCCAATTATGAGCAACGAGGCTCTGATACCACTTGAAAGGGATCTCAGGAGTCGACTAGAGGGGGGGTGAATAGGTCGGCTCTAGAAATTAAAATGCCTAATGGGTTTCTCTTCTGGAGATAGGTCAATCCTAGAGAAAATATATGCAACTGATGCAGGTAACTGAGACTCAGCAAGATATATCAGATAAACACCAGACACTCAGATAGCAAACTCAGCTGATGTAGAACAAGTTATATTCAGAGCTAACTGAGTCTCAGGTGTGAGAGTCAGGTGAGTGCATCAGATGACGTGAACAGGAAAGGTACTAGCTTTTAGCAGGAGCTAACTGAGTCTCAGGTGAGGAAACTCAGTTAGTGTGCAACAAATAAAGGTGCTCTAGTGATCTAAGCATGCATAGATATCAGAATAAGTAAGAGCAGATCACAAGACAGAAAGTAAAGCACACAATGATTTGTTTTACCGAAGTTCCTACTTCTTGCGAAGCAGTACGTCTCCGTTGAGGAAGCTGTTCTCACAGCCGGCACCAAATCGTGCTCTTTCCTCGAGTACCTTTCTTGTGTGGAATCCTTTTATCTTGCTGCTGCAAGACAGGCAGACCCGAATCGCCTTCACAGACTCTTGGTGGCAGCCACACAAGACTTGGCTTGCTCACCAACTCCAAGAGCACTCCCACTCTTGGAGGAACCAGTACCTCGAATGCTACACCTGAAGGACTAAGTAACTCACTCTCACGATGGATGCACGCAGGCAACACTCACTTGGAGACCTAGAGCTCTTTCTTTCTCAACAGGTTGCTTTCGGGTTAGAGGCAAAGGTTGGGTAAAGGTTCGAGGTTGAAAACCTCCCCAGGTTCCCTATTTATAGGGTCCCTGGCAGCTAGCCGTTACCCTCATGCCACGTCAGATAAAGAGCCACCAGACCTAACCTATCTGAGACTCAGCTAACATGCACCTCTGGTAACCTACTAGCCACGGCTGAGCTACCCACCTGAGTCTCAGATGCCAAACTCAGGTGGACTCGGTTGCCTCAGGCAGCACCTGAGCACAACTCTGGCCGGCTCACTACAAGCCTACAACTGACCAGAGAGCAATGGCCTCGCCACAGTCCCTGACCAGCTCGCTTAGACCCTTGGCACTGGTTCCAAGCTTCTTCACCGAAGACGACTGCCCTTGTAGACGCACAGCGAACCCTTGGTCCTGATCCACCAGCTTCCTAGCTCCTCCAGGACTTATCAAGCTTGCATTCACGGCCCTTGAACTCCATCAAGCAACCATCACCTCGCTTGCCCTCGAGCACAGCCTCGGCTTCCTCGCAACTGTGCCTCAGGAACCTAGCTCAGCTGGTCCTTCTGACCTTCCCAGTTCCTTGCTCTTTTTAGGGCTCATCATCAACAGTTGTCTCACTTCAGCTTTCACCTGTCCATCTAATCCCTGTTCACACTCATTGCAAAACATTAGACACAGGTGAGGATTGCCAATAACCATCAAAACCAAACTCTGGGGCAAGATAGCCATCCTCCCAAGCTCCATGGGAGTGGATGCACTTTTACCCCTAAACAATCTTCTAGAGTTAACCCTACCCTTTCCCTTGCCGCTGCTGGCAATCGTGCGAGCGCCACTGAGACGCCATGTTCCACTTCCCAAGGTGCATCTAATGATGTATAGTACGGTATCCCGTATGTTAGGGGGTATCCGCTTGTAGTTCCCCTGGGTTGCCGGAAGGCACCACATACTTAATAAGCATCCGGGGATGATAAGGTAACCTCTCGTAAGAGGAAGACATTCCCTTAAACTAGGAAGTCCATCCCGAAGTTTAAGGGAAGCAAGAGTCCTACTCGGGCGTGAGTCCAGGTATGTACGACTAGATGAACCCCCTATAAAAGGGTCCACAACCCCATAGGGGAGGACATGTCTTTCAAGTCATACGACAAGGTCAAGTTAGAGCCAAGAGGCGAAGCCTGAAGGATTCCCCCACCTCGAAGGAGTCGAGGTCTGCAGGATTAGCCAGATTAGTCTACGATTAGGCCTAGGATAGCCACTAACATACACACCCATTGTAAAGCGTTTTCTCCATCAATATATAGCAACATGACGTAGGGCTATTATCCTGAGGGAGGCCCTGAACCTGTATAAAAACGGGTTGTCCCCTGCTATCAGATCTCCTGGCCTTGTGCCCTTGAGGTTCCTACCCCCCAATATAAACCGTTCCATGAATACCGTAAGATCGCCGATTCACCGATCGTCGACAGATGGCGCCGACCGTGGGGACCTCTCCGGACCAAGCCGTCCAGGAAGAATCAAAGTCGGCGGGATGCGCAACTCACCGCGATCAGTTCCTTAGCGCCGACTGTACAGCCCTCGCCGGTCCGAACCGAGGAGGAAGAAGCTGACCACGGCAGGAAATTTCGATCGCACTCTCGCCCCGTGCTGGGTACTCAGACCAGGGCTTCTACGACAACTTTGGCCCTATGGACCATACCCAGTAACGGATCGCGTGGACTTCGGAGAATACGCCCCTGGAGAGTACTCGGATTGCGAGGCAGACCGCTTCAGGGCCGAGTGCACCAGGGCCTTCGACGGGAAGTTCGTCTAAACGACGACCTCCCGGCAGGACGACCAGCCCCATGGTCGGGATTTCACCTGCAAGATCTGATCGACAGATGATCACGATTCTGTCCACACCACGTTCCGACGAGGACAACGCGATGGAGTACGAATACACGTCGTCTCAGCCAAGGGCCTCGAGTGGTTCTCGCGATCGATCGATGGCCGCGAAGACCTCTGAGGATCCAGGATCTGCCCGGGGGCTCGCAACGCCACGTGACTGGATTCCCGGCGGGACTCCTCACCGGAACGGAGATTTGCCTGCTGTGGCGGACAAATCCCCTCCGGGAACAAGGGAGTACGTGTCCCGAACTGCTCGAAGACTCGCGGAGGTGCGCAATCTGCTGTCACAGACCTCCCGCAGCAGATTTATCAACACCCGAGGGTAGCAGTGGCTACAACGGCTGGGGGCTTACCTCCAAGAGGCCCAGGACCAGGCCGAGTCTTCTCGAGTCCAGTCGGTGACCACAGTTCCACCCGAACAGAACCCCTCCTCGGCCAGAAGAGCAGGACCAGGAGGGACGACACCCCAGAAACAGGTCTCCGCAGTGAGGAACCACAAACCGATCTCCGAGACCAGCTCAACCGGCGCCGACAACAGAAGCGCCAGCAAGAGCGACAGCCTCCTCAGAAGGACCACGCGCACAACAGGCCAACGTTCTGCCCGAACTCCGACCTCGAACAGTGGCGAAAATGCGCCTTATAGGGGAGCTTTCAGCGGATGCCGAGCGTTGTCCCAGGAGCTCCGACAGGTGCGTTGGCCTTCTCGCTTCAAGCCTGGGTCGTTAGAATCGTACGACGGCACCACGAATCCCGTGGAGTTTTTGCAGATCTATACCACCGCGATCGAGGCCGCCGGCGGAGACGAGAAGGTTATGGCCAACTATCTTCCCTACCGCTCTCAGAGGAGCCGCTAGGACGTGGTTGACGAATCTACCCCCAGGGACGATCCGTTCATGGGGACAGCTCTGCGACATGCTTCTCAGGGAACTTCCAAGGTACCTTCCCACGACCTGGTCGGGTCGACGACTGTTTCTAGTCATCCAACGACCAGACGAGACCTTCCGAGAGTTCACCAAAAGGTTTAGTGCTGTCCGCAACACTATTCGAAATAACAGACTCGGATGTCATCCGCGCCTTCACTCGGGGCAGCGAAACGAGATGTGCACGCACGATCTGATCATGCGACCACCCAAGACCACGAGACAGCTCATGGACCTGGCCGAAAAGGCCGCTTGTGCAGAGGAAACCCTGCGATACATCAAGCAGCAGCGGGGCGGTTCGACCAGTTCACCCCTCCGATCAAGGGATGACCCGATAAAGACTAAGCGCAAGAAGAAGCCTTCCGGAGGGAGCAGGAGAAAAAGGCCAGATCTGATGAGGTAATGGCCGACATCTCCGAGAAGCGCACCTAGCGACCGCGCCCCAAGGACAAGCCTACCAACTCCTCCGACAAGTCACCCAAACCCTGGTGCGATTTTCACCAGACCGATTCGCATGATCTACGTCAGTGCCGCATCTTCAAGAAATACCTTAGGGAAGAAAGAGAGAAGTTCCGCGAGGAAAACCCTCAGGTCGCTAACAACAGTCCGGACACAACTTCCGATGATGATGACTCCACTCCTGAACCTTTCCAGGGGCATGTGAGAACAATCGAGCATATATTCGGGGGCTCAACCTCGTATGAGTCCAAAAGACAATACAAAGCGATCGCCCGAGAAGTTCTCGCAAGCGTACCGTGAGTCCCTCGGGCGGTCAAGTGGTCTGAGGTCACGATCTCTTTCGATCAACCGACTACCCCGAGAATTGCGCTCGACCAGGACGATATCCAATCGTTGTCGAACCAACGATCAACAACTGCCGAGTAGGCTGCGTGCTAATAGACGGAGGGAGCTCCCTCAATATCCTATTCGCGAACGCCCTCGACGCAATGCAAGTACCACGGTCATCTGTTCAGACAGTGACGCAGGCATTCCATGGTATCGTCCCAGGTTCGTCGGCCACGTTGATCGGGCAAGTCACGCTCCCGGTCACCTTTGGCACATCGGAGAACTTCCAAACAGAGAAAGTCCTGTTTGACGTAGTCGACTTCGAAACAGCGTACAATGCTATCCTGGGACGCCCAACTCTGGCCAAGTTCATGGCAGCAATGCACTCTGCCTATCAGTGCTTAAAGATGCCCGACCCAAAAGACGTCCTCACAATAAAGAGCTCCTCCAAGAAAGCGCTTCTCTGCAACAAGCGTAGCCTCGACCTCGCAGAGCAGCAACAACTCACTAATCGGGACACCGACGTAACGGCGCATGCCTCAACATCATCAAGACCACCACCACAACTACGAGCAACAACGTCGGAAAGTACCCCCTCCAAATCGGAGAAAAGGTTCCACGACTAAACCGGAACTGCGGGAAACCAGTGCCTCCTCCTCAGTCGGACAACGGTTCCACAGGAGAGGCCGCCTGATCCACGTCACTCGTGCCAGTTGCAGGAGGGTCATGTCCCTTAGAAGAATCTTCCGGAAAACATCCTCGGTAAGATCGTACGGCCACCGCCTCCCCACCAACACACCGCGAGTTGCACCGACCCCGGCCCCAGAAGTCATTGAGCTACGAAAGAAGAAACGATGATACAACGCTCCGGGCGCTGTCGCCCAGCATGCGCATTCACCGAATTCTTCGTCAACAGGTCACGACGAAAAAGGCCCGAGTCTCTGGAGCAACTAGCAGTAATATGGAGAAGAAGGGACCGGCTTAGTTTATTTTTCTAAAGTTGCCTAGATTTTCTTCCATAGTAGCTTGTAAAGGAACACTTCAGATAGTGCACGGTTTTAAGTATATCAGGGTCTCTTTTTAGTTCAGGATTCATTTTTTCAGACTGCCTATCCGAGATGCTACTCGAATACGCGAAGGAGACGGTTCCCAGCCCAGATACGGACTGGATCGTCGTCTTCGCCAACTTCTTTAGGTGTGGATTCCAATTCCCGCCCTCGCACTTTTTCCTCCTCGTGCTCCAGTTCTATGGGATTGAGTTGATTCATCTCAATCCCAACTCGGTCCTGATGCTAGCGGTCTTCGCACATCTGTGCGAGGCAAACCTCGGCATCAGGCCGAGTCTGGAGTTGTGGAGGTTCTTCTACAACCTCCGCCGAATGAAGGTCAGTGGCGGAGGAGTCGGCGGCGGCGCCGGATTTCGACTCCAGGAAGGGAAGAAGGACTCGTACATTTTCTCTTCCTGGAAGTCGTCGTGGTCGGGCTGGCATTCGAGGTGGTTCTACTGCCAGCCCCCACCCAACTCCGGAATTACCTACCGAGGATTGGCCCCATACCCGACGAAGAGCTGGGTGGAGGCCCCGAAGGAGATCAGGCAGCTCAAGGCCTTTGTCCGCGACATCGCCAACCTCGTCGCCAGTGGCTTGTCGGCGTGGGATGTCGCAGAAGATTTCCTTCAGCGGTGACTCAGCCCTCTTCGCTCAAGGGTGGACCCTGCCTGGATGGTTCCGGAGCGACAAGACCAGTCAAGGGATTTTGACTCAGGTACGTATCCTGATCTTCTCGTGTCGTCCTAGTCGGCAACGTTGTCCTACTCACCCCCCTACCTCTCTTGGCTGTGTAGACTTGTCCCCCGAGGAGCTCAGGAACAGGTTGAACAACCTATTCGAGCAGTCCCCCAGGGAGGATGGACGGGAGTTCCTTTGCCTCTGCTGAAGCTTAGCCCGGATGCCAAGGAAGAGGTGCTTTCGGTAAGTCGGAGGTACTTGTGCCTTGTCTGGTTTTGAATCGTCGGAGTAGCAGCGTCTAACAACCCTCAGGTTTTTCTCCTGTAGTGACTAGGGCGCGGAGGTCCCGACTCGGAAGCCGAGCGGGCTGGAGCCCCCGTGGAGGACGAGGATGTCGAGGTCCTTGGTGAAACCCCACCAGCCCCCGAAGAAAGGGTTGGAAGTTCATCCGAGGTTGAGACGACGGAGGCCATCCATGCGGATTCTCCTGCCCGGACACCTTCTCCTTCGCCGAGTACTCGACCCCAGGTAAGAATTCTTGCCCAACCAGCTTTATCTCCTGCTCTCTCTAAGGAGATTAACAGGGGTAAATTCTGTCGAACAACACGAGACGAGTAGCCCTCCTCCGCGGGAGCCAACACCTCCTCCCCCGATTGCTCGCCAGGGAGGGACCACGGCGGCGAAGGGAAAAACGCCGTTGGCCTCTGCCGAAAAGCGAGGCCTGGACGTCTTGTCGAAGGGATCCCTTCCTCATCCGAAGCGCCAGAGGTAGGTTTTTGGGATCGTCCTCGATATTCCTTGTCTTCATGGTGAATTGATTCGTACGTTCTTCCGATTAGGGTGACCATCCTTCCGGCCAGAGTTTCGGCGGGGGCGGTCATCGTGGAGCAACCTTTGGGGCCAAGTCCGGTGCGAGCACTGGTCGAGCGAACAGAGCCCCCGGTGTCAGAGCCCTTGGTGCCGGAGAGCGCCAGCTTGAGCTCTCTAGTATAGGTAAGTCGAAGTGTCAGTAACAAAGAAGGGTTTAATATGATCCTTACTAACCTCTTGCCCTTTAGATCGTCCTTTCTCGGCTCCCCCCGCTCGAGAAGGCTCAAATTGAGTTGGAGGCAAGCCAGGCGGCGAACGAGGAGCTGTGGAAGTGTCTTCAGTATGCCGAGAGCCGACTGGAGTCGATGGAAGGCGAGCTCCAAACTTCCAAGGTCCACTTGTCGGAGGCGGAGTCTTCTCTGCAACGGAGCAAGTCCTACGCGGGGAAGCTGGAGGGAGACCTCGAGGGCGTCCTTGGTACGCTGGAACGGGCGCTTGTTGAAGTCGGAGTTGCTGCCTCCTCCAACCCTTCTCTCGCGACCCGACTGGCGGATCTTATGGCTTCGGTGTCCCGACTGAAGCCCACCTTCGAGAAGCTTCTCGAGGTCGAGCTCCAGCAGGGTGTGCGGGACGCCTTGGCCTTCACCTTGGCGCTTCTTCGGTGTAGGCACCCGGACTTGTCTTTGGAGGCCCTTGCGCCGATCTGCCGGCCGGTCAGGAGGAAGAGCTCCTTGATGCCGTGCAAAGTGCTGTGGATGCCTTCGGTGACAGGGTCCAGTCGTCTAGTAAAAACTTGTAGTAGACATAAGTTAGTAACTGTGCGATAACTCGTGTGTTTTTTGGTTTTTTGAGACCTTATTCTTGCTTCTGCTCTTATGAAATCTTGTCGAGTGCGAGGGATCTCGTAGGCTGATGCCCCCTTTGACTTAAGTCTACGAATAGTGCCGTACGCCATTTTAACTATGATCGACCAGGCCTTCGGTTTAGTCGGATGGAGGGTTCCGAGACTACTTGCCATCAGTAAACGCGATAAGGGGTCTCTGTACAGCTTATCGTGATAGCACATTTCGTGTTCCCTCGTCAAAGTTAAACACCAGCTATGTTTGCCCTTTTGGCGACAAAACTCCAATCTACCCGAGATCCTTTTCGGCTAAGTGGTCGAGGGTGTGGATAAGTCGTATGGGTCCCGTCGGTTTAGCTGTATTCGTACCCCTTCTTTCTTCCTTTACTTGAGGTCGGGGAATGCTACCACGGAACTAGGGAGCATAGTGGCTTCCCCTGTCACCTGCAGACACGTTAAGGGGTTTTCCTCGCATCTCAAACAGTTGTGGCGCAAAACCTTCTCCTCTTGCGCAGGTCGAAAAAGTTGGTACTCGTATGTGTACACCAGTTTGCCATATCCTTATCCAGAGGATGACCTCGTCCGCCACCAGTCTCTTAATGGCGGCGGAATCCATCACCGAGGCTTCGAACTCGGGGATGACCGAGATTGGCTCCCCTGAGTCATCCCCTGGCATTTTCGCACCGCTCTTCTTTCCCATCTCTCTGGCTTGATGATCGGAAACAGTGGAAACGGGAAGGGCCGGTGGAGCGACGAAGACGAAGCTCAGTGGGAAAGCTAAGGAACAGAGAGCATACGGGCAAAAACCCCAACTCCTGGTTTCTTAAAGGAGTTTTCAATTTTCGCCTGACCAGGCGCGGTTAACGGCACGATCTGTTCAATCGCATTTAATGCGGACAGTTGCTTTTCCCGCATACGAGACGTTGCACGGGAAAAAGGGGTCTGACAGACCCACGTCTCCGACAAGCGTGCCACGGTATGGCTAACTTCAGCGCAGGAAAAAGGAAAGATTCTTCATCACCACGCGAAATTTCCGCCACGACGGTTCGGTTTTCCAGAAATCCACCAGGTCGACGCGTGTCCGTGATCAACGGATCAAATCAACTCGGAAGGACTTTGGATTTTCCAAGGGTAACTCTGACAAATCCATCGCGACTACACAGTAGGAGTGAACCTACTCGGAGGAGTTGTCGATAAGGAACACCCGGTTCGCCTACTTGGAGCTGCTTCCTGAGAAGGGCAGATTCTCTACATAACCGTCATAACCTCTCTTCACGTACTGATGGGGGGCTTGATGATGTATAGTACGGTATCCCGTATGTTAGGGGGTATCCGCGTGTAGTTCCCTGAGTTGCCGGAAGGCACCACGTACTTAATAAGCATCCGGGGATGATAAGGTAACCTCTCGTAAGAGGGAAGACATTCCTTAAACTAGGAAGTCCATCCCGAAGTTTAAGGGAAGCAAGAGTCCTACTCGGGCGTGAGTCCAGGTATGGTACGACTAGATGAACCCTCTATAAAAGGGTCCGCAACCCCATAGGGGAGGACAGGTCTTTCAAGTCATACGACAAGGTCAAGTTAGAGCCAAGAGGCGAAGCCTGAAGGATTCCCCCACCTCGAAGGAGTCGAGGTCTACGGGATTAGCCAGATTAGTCTACGATTAGGCCTAGGATAGCCACTAATATACCTACCCATTGTAAAGACGTTTTCTCCATCAATATATAGCAATAGGACGTAGGGCTATTATCCTGAGGGAGGCCCGAACCTGTATAAAAAGGGTTGTCCCCTGCTGTCAGATCTCCTGGTCTTGTGCCCTTGAGGTCCCTACCCCCCAGTATAACCGTTCCACGAATACCGTAAGATCGCCGATTCACCGATCGTCAACAGCATCCTTTCCCATCTCCTATCTTCTCCCACCACCTCTCCCATCTTCTCTCTCAGCCCTATGCATGGCACGGAGCTATAACCAAGCAACGGGAGGGACAGGATAAGATCGATGATGAAGGTGCAACCGTTGCGGGGCAGGGGTGGGGAAGCGAGAGAGTGAAGGGGTGAGATGGTTTATAAGCAATGGTAAAGGTGAGTAGTTTTCCACCAACTTCAGGGGCAATTAGGTACTTAAAGCTGCGCTCCCTCCAGCTATGAGCAATATGAGTATTTGTATTCAGCTGCAGTTGGTTGACCAAAACGGGTAGAAGCTACCCGATGTTTTGCTTTAGCTTTTTTTCATAGGAACGCTAGAAGCTAAAACAAATAGGCCCTTTGAAAGGACATCTAAGCCCCTAAGTGGGTTTTGGTGTAAATGACAAGTGATTAGGGGACTAACCACGTTTACAAAGTGTATGAACAGGTGTTAGTCCGAAGTTTGATAAGCAAAGGTGGTCGGAGACCCCCCAAAGCAAAAAGGAGAGAAGAAGACGGCGTATTTAAATTTACGCATTTTATCTTATGTTTTGAGTCATAGGGAAGCCGGACTATTAAGAGGGGTAATGTGATGAACAAGAGGGTGGCAACAAATCTCCTATAAGATCTTTCTTCCACATCCTATGTTCGAGAAAAACCCCAAGAGAGAGCAAGTGAGAAGCCATAAAGAATACCCTGTTTTTGCTCTCTGCTTGTGGTCCGGATGCTCAGTCCGGAGGTTCCGGATAGAACCTCCGGGTGGGCCGGAATCCGGATGAGTTCCGGGTGGAACTCCGGACGAGTCCAGTAGCCTCTGGACTCGCCCGGAAGGCCGTCCGGAGAGCATCCCGGAATCCGGGTGGTCCGGAGCTACCGGGATTCTCGGTTGCTCCGGGTGTTCCTCCCGGAGGTCTGGGTCCGGAGGTTCCGGGCTGAACCTCCGGGTGACCTTGTTTTCCGGATGGACTCCGGATAAATTCCGGATGAGTCCAGTAGCTTCTGGACTCACCCGGAAGGCTGTCCGGAGGACAGCCCGGAATCCGGGTGATCCGGAGGTTGAGTCCGGAGGTTCCGGATGGAACTCCGGACTGTGCGCGCAGAGCCCCAACGGGCAGATTTCGGGGGGCCCTATATAAAGCCCACCCCTTCTTCCCCAAGGGGTACCCACGGCTGCAGCTTTGAATACATCTCTCCTCCACCATTGTTGACCTCCAAAGCTTGAGGATCTCCTCCCCTAGTGCTCAAATCCATTCAAGCCTTTGAGAGAAAAGAAAGAGGAGACCTAGATCTACAATCTCACCAAGCCAAAATTTGATTCCCCCCTTGAGTTCATCACGTTGCTTGTTACTCTTGGGATTGTGGGGATCCCTAGCCGGTTGGTGTCTCCCGGAAGCCTCCAAAGTGTGGATTCGTGCTCCGGGATCGTTTGTGAGGGTTTGGAGGCCACCTCAAGGTCTACCACGAGTTATTTGAGCTCGGGCTTGGTTTGCCGAGGCTCAAAGGAGAAGAAGGTGAGACTTTGTGTCGCGAGGTGCTTTGTTGGGCCTCCGCCTCTCCAACGGAGATTAGCATCCCCCCAAGGGTGTGAACTTCGGGTTAATTCTTCGTCTCACCCTTGTGATTGCTTTTTACTCATATCTATTGTGCTTGTGTGGTTCATCTTGTTTACCTTGTGTTATACCTTGTGCTATTCATCTTGTGTCATATAGGTTGACTCACTTAGTTGCACATTAAAGAGTTTATATTCCGCACTTCCCTAAAAGCAATTAAGAAAAAGTTAAAATTTGTAGTCGCCTATTCACCCCCCCTCTAGTCGACATCTTTGATCCTTCAATTGGTATCAGAGCCAAGGACTCTTTGTTTGGGTTTCATCACCTAAAGAGTAAAGATGACGACCTATAGTGAGGAGGAGGTAAACCAAATGATGGCCAAGCTTCGTGAGGAGCTCACGGCCACCATGAAAAAGGAGTTAGCCGATGCCATTAAGGCCATCTCCACCGAGGGCTCCAAATCCTCTAATGTTGAGGTTGATAAAGCCTCGGGGGATCAATTATTCAATGCGGTGCCTTACTCCTATCCCCCTCAACATATACCTCATGTGCATATTCACAATCCCGGCCCCGCACCTATTTTAGATGGCACTCAATATCCATATTGGAAAGTTTCTATGGAATCTCATCTTCGCAGTGCCTCTAATCATTTGTGGAGCATCGTGGTGCGTGGATTCAAACCAATCGACCCCGACAACCTAACCGTCGATGAAGAGAGGGATGCTCAACTCAATGCAACCGCTCTCAACATGCTTCAAAGAGCGTTGACACCCGAGCTCTTCAACTCCATTATCCTATGCAAGACCGCCAAGGAAGTATGGGATGAGCTCAAGATCATGCATGAGGGCAACACAAGCATCCGAAGATCAAACTATGAGATGGTCAACAATGAAGCCAACTTGTTCGTGATGGAAGAGAATGACACACCCCAAACGCTATTTCGAAGACTCAACTCCATTGTGGTGTCCTTGAAGGGTTATGGGTGTGCATGGGCCGATGATGCATACGTCGTGAGCAAGTTCCTTGGCGCCATCCTCCCTTACCAACCGTCAATGGTCTTCAACATTCAACAAAGGGCGGACTACCTCAACCTCACTCCCAATGATGTTCTCTCACTCTTTGTCACTCATGAGAACATGGTCAAGACCGCCGAGAAGACACTTGCTATTACGCGTGGGTCAAAGAAGGCCAACCTAGCATTGAAGGCAAAACAAGTTCAAGCTCAAGACTCTAGCGAAGAAGAAGAAGCTAGCCAAGAGACTCCATCACCAAATGACTTTGAAGAAAAGATGTCTCTCTTGGTTAGAAAATACAAGGGCTCTATGGGCAAAAGGGGAAGCAAATTCTCTAGGGGCAAGTCAAGCATGCCTAAGAGACTTTGCTACAATTGTGATAGTCCAAATCATTTCATTGCGGATTGCCCAAAGGAAAAGCGGGACAAGAGAGAAGGCAAGGACAAGGAGGAGAAGACATACAAGAAAAAGCCTTTCTTCAAAGATGGGAAACCATACAAGAAGAGGGAAGCAAATGCCTTCATTGGTCAAGAGTACTCCTCCGACAATTCCGATGCCGAAGAAGAAGGAGAGAATGTGGGCGTTGCCGGGATAGCCATTGTCTCTCCCTCCAAGCCCACCTCACTCTTCAAGTTCGACTACTCCAACGAAATCAAGACCGACCATAAATGCCTCATGGCTAGAGAGGCAAAGGTACTTCCTTCATCAAATCCTACCTTGTTTACTCCTCTATCTCCTATGTCCTCAAATGTATTGTGTGAAGTTAATGTGGAAGGAGATAGTGATAGTGATAGTGATAGTGATAGTGATAGTGATGATGAGGAGGATGATATTGCAACTATAAAATTCATGACTTCTCTTCGTGGTGAGGCGCTTGATAGATTTCGCTTTCTCATGAATTCTCTTGTGGAACGCAATGAGTATATTGAGAGAGCGGAAACCCTTATCATTAGGGAAAAGGAGAGTGTCAAACTCCTCGAGCATAAACTCCACGAAGAGCAAGCTAAAAATGAAACTCTTAACATGGATCTCTCTAAAACTAAAATTGGTCTTGAGAGAGCTCTAGAGGTGGCTAATGGTTTCAAGGCTTCGAAAGAAAAGATTGAGGTTGCTCATGCTAAACTCTCTAAGGATTTTGAGTACCTTGACAATGGCTACAAGCTAGTCAAGGGTGAACTCATCAAACTTACCGAGTCACATGAGGAACTTCAATCCACTCACAAGAAACTCCTAGCCACCCCTAGCACTCCTGCTATTATTAATGTTGATGCTTGTGCTACTAACTCTCTTTTTGATAAAGCATCACTCATTGAGGAGAACAAGAAGTTGAAAGCTCAACTTGAGAGAGGTTTAGTCACATGCATTCAAGGTGAGAAAACTCTCAAGGAGCTAATGAGCAAGCAAAGGGAGAGGGTTCCTAGAGAAGGACTTGGGTTTACTCCCAAGTTCAATGACAAGGGCAAAGCGTGGCTTCCACATCATTATCCCAAGACCAAATTTGTGCGTGGAGGGCACAAGGGAAATGTTGGTGATGATATTGTGAATGGCAAAGCTACTAGGAGCTATGTCACTCACAATGAGTTGTTGGGCACTTTTGATCCATCCTATGTGCTATGTAAGGGCAAGGATGGGCATGTATTTGCTAAATTTGTAGGTGCTAAAGTGTGTAATGTTGCTAAACTTAAGTCTATTTGGGTTCCTAAGACCCTTGTTACTAACATCAAAGGACCCATCTACAAATGGGTACCTAAAATCAAAGCATGATTCTATTGTAGGACTATACCTCCGGTGGAAATGCTTGGGTGATCGATAGCGGTTGCACAAACCATATGACCGGAGAGAAGGGGATGTTTGAGCAATTTGTAGAAGACATATCCTCTACATCAAACATTGTCTTTGGTGATAACAACAAGGGAAAGGTACTCGGTTTGGGCAAGGTAGCAATCACTAATGATTTATCTATTGAGAATGTTATGCTTGTCAAATCTCTTAATTACAATTTACTTTCCGTTTGGCAATTGTGTAGTGTAGGTTATGATTGCTTATTTTCCATATCTAAAGTGACGATCTTTAGAAGAGATAATCTCAAAGTGGTCTTTGTTGGACATGTGGAAGGCAAGCTATATGTTGTTGATTTCTCGAAAGAGAACACTAAGCTTGAAGCATGTCTAATGGCCAAGACCGACGTGGGGTGGCTATGGCATCGTAGATTAGCCCACGTCGGTATGAGAAATTTGAAAAATCTTCTAAAGGGCGAGCACATTGTTGGACTAACCGATATTGCATTTGATAAAGATAGAGTTTGTAGCTCATGTATTGCCGGAAAGATAGTTGGAAAGAAGCATCCCACCAAGAGCATCATCACAACTTTGAGGCCTTTGGAGCTCCTTCACATGGATCTCTTTGGTCCTCCATCCTATGATAGCATTGGTGGAAGTAAGTATGGTTTAGTCATTGTCGATGATTTTTCTCGTTTCACTTGGGTGTATTTTCTTCGATCTAAGGATGAAACTCAAGATACCTTCAAGTCTTTTGCCAAGCGAGCTCAACGACAACTTGATGAGAAGATCTTGGCAATTAGAAGTGACAATGGAACCGAGTTCAAGAACACCAAGCTTGATGAATACTTGGATGAAGAGGGGATCAAGCATGAGCTATCTACTCCATATACCCCTCAAAAAATGGTGTGGCGGAAAGGAAGAACCGGACATTAGTGGAAATGGCGAGGACCATGTTGGATGAGTACAAGTCTCCATACAACTTTTGGGCCGAAGCCGTCAACACCGCGTGTCATGCTTCTAACCGGCTCTTCCTCCGCAAGATCTTGGACAAGACACCATATGAGCTACTCACCGGGAAGAAGCCCAACGTCAAATACTTTCGAGTATTCGGTTGTAAGTGTTTCATGCTCAATAAGCGAGATAGATTAGCTAAATTTGATCCTAAATCTATAGAAGGCATATTTGTTGGATATGGATCAAACTCTCACTCATATAGAGTCTACAACAAATCCACCGGATGTGTTGAAGAATCTAGTGATGTGGAGTTTGATGAAAATAACGGCTCTCAAGTAGAGCGAGTTGATTCCAGTGTGTTAGGTGAAGAAGATCCGTCTCAAGCCATCAAGACCATGGGGATTGGTGAAATCTTGCCAATCGAACAACCTAAGGGGAAGGAAGGAGAGGAATCAAGTTCAAGGGAAGTTGAACCTCCCACCTCGACACAAGATCAATTCAATGAACAAGAACAACCTCAAGACCATCAATCAAGTGAGCAAGATCGAGGTCAAGATCAAGCTCAAGATGGAGCTCAAGCTTCAAATGAAGAAGATCAAGCTCCACGTCAACAACGGATCCCATGCAACATGAAAGGACTCGACGTTGACAACATTCTAGGAAGCATATCTAAAGGGGTAACCACTCGTAGACGATTAGCAAACTTTTGTGAACATCACTCGTTTGTTTCTTCTTTTGAACCCCTTAAGGTAGGAGAAGCATTAGAAGATCCGGAGTGGGTGTTGGCAATGCAAGAAGAACTCAATAACTTCACTCGCAATAAGGTGTGGTCTCTAGTGGAGAGACCTAAGGACAAGGATCACAATGTCATCGAGATAAAATGGATATTCAAAAACAAGCAAGATGAAAATAGCCAAGTTATAAGGAACAAGGCAAGGTTGGTGGCACAAGGCTTCACCCAAGTCGAAGGTTTGGATTTCGGTGAAACCTATGCCCCCGTTGCTAGATTAGAGGCCATTCGCATTTTACTTGCATATGCTAATCATCATAACTTCAAATTATATCAAATGGATGTTAAAAGTGCTTTCCTTAATGGTCCAATTAATGAATTGGTATATGTTGCACAACCACCGGGTTTTGAGGACCCTAATCACATTAACCATGTCTATAAACTTCATAAGGCCCTCTATGGATTAAAACAAGCTCCTCGAGCTTGGTATGAATGCCTTAGGGATTTCCTAGTTATGAATGATTTTGTGATTGGGAAAATCGATACCACTCTTTTCACAAAAAGGGTTAAAGGTGACTTGTTCGTATGCCAAATATATGTTGATGATATTATCTTTGGTTCCACTAACAAAGCATTTAGCGATGAATTTGGTGAACTAATGACTAGCAAGTTTGAGATGTCAATGATGGGGGAGTTGAAGTTCTTCCTCGGATTTCAAGTCAAGCAACTCAAGGAGGGAACCTTCATCTCCCAAACAAAGTACACCGCCGACATCATCAAGAAGTTCGAGATGGACAAGGCAAAGGGGTGCAAGACGCCAATGTCTACCAATGGGCATCTCGACCTCAACCAAGAAGGTACCCCGGTAGATCAAAAGGTATATCGCTCCATGATTGGATCTCTTCTTTACCTTTGTGCATCTAGGCCGGATATCATGTTGAGTGTGTGTATGTGTGCAAGATTTCAAGCCGCTCCAAAAGAGTGCCATTTAGTGGCGGTTAAGAGAATCATTAGATATCTTGTTCATACCCCAAACTTAGGGCTTTGGTATCCTAAGGGCTCAACATTTGATCTTGTTGGTTTCTCGGATTCGGATTATGCCGGTGATAAAGTAGATAGAAAGTCCACTTCCGGAACATGCCAACTCCTTGGTAGATCGTTAGTTAGTTGGACATCTAAGAAACAAAATTCCGTTTCCCTATCCACCGCCGAAGCCGAATATATTGCAGTCGGTAATTGTTGCGCTCAATTGTTGTGGATGAGGCAAACTTTGAAGGATTATGGTATAATTGTTGGTAAAGTGCCTCTTTTGTGTGATAATGAAAGCGCAATCAAAATAGCCATCAACCCCGTCCAACACTCCCGAACCAAACACATAGATATCCGTCATCACTTCATTAGGGATCATGTTGCTCGAGGTGAAATAGAAATATCTCATGTGAGAACGGATAAACAACTAGCGGACATCTTCACCAAGCCCCTAGATGAAGCTAGGTTTTGCGAGTTGAGGAATGAGCTTAATATCATTGATTCTCGAAACTTGTCTTGAGCTCTTGCATACACACATGTGCTTTACATTGTATCTTGCTATCTAGGTGCGTGCATGGTATAAGGGGGAGTGTAGCTCAAGCAATAAGCTATCACATCCGTAAAGGATGCAAATATTGAAACTTGTATAAATGACCTCTTATGTGATTTATATGCTAAAATGAGTTTGATTCTTAGGACCCATTACTCTCAATAGAACTCGCGGTCCTAGATCAATATGCTCAAACATATGGTAGAAATACCTCTTCAATGTATCTTATGCTCATTGTTCATTTTTCTTTGTGGTTGTCTTCGGTTCTTGATTCGAATCATGTCCAATAAAACTATTCGTGTTGTTTTTTCCTATTGGATATGCTTAGAACACCTAAGGACATTCGTAGTGCTGTCTATGCTTACCTCATGCCATCTACTCTACTCTTGCACAAGTCATTTTGATCCTTGATATAGCTGTGAGGAGTTTTTTCTCTCAGCCCGGATGTTCCATCCGGAGGCTCCGGACACAACATCCGGACAGCCCGGAATCCGGACTGCGCTCCGGGTAAGGCTCCGGACGAGTCCAGTAGCCTCTGGACCCGCCCGGAACCGGACCCGGAAGCAACCCGGAATCCGGACAGTCCGGAGGTTGAGCCCGGAGGCTCCGGACGGAACCTCCGGACGGCGCGCGATTTGGCCTTTTAAGGCTGAGTCGGGGGGAAAAACGGTTCACTCAATTCATTTTTCCCCCCGACCCGTGCCCTAACCCTAAAGCCGCCGCCCATCTCCAGCACCTCCGGAGGCCCCATTTGAACCTCCGGTTGGTACATTGGTAGCCCGGAATCCGGATCTACCTCCGGGTTCTTCAAGTTCTTCAAGAGGTTTTCAAGTTCTCCATCTTGGCGGTTCCTTACCGTGGATTTGGAGGTTTTTCTTCTCCGATTTGGAGGGATTTGGACGTCTAACCACCAATCTCCCTCATAGAAGGTGCTCCTCGCCAAGTTAGGGCAAGAGCATCGATGGATTCGGGTAAATCTCCTTTGCATTCTCTCTCTCCTCTAGATCTCACCACCATTGCTCCAATATATGTGAGATTTAGTTGTTTTATTGTTGTTTTTAGCGTAGAATCATGTCATATGGCTATTCCACTCCTATTCATGGCCATACATCTTCCTATCGTTGAGTTTTGTGGAAGTTGGGAGTTCTCCATGTTCATCCGGGTGTTTTTGCACAGCCCAGAGGTTCCATCCGGAAGCTCCGGATTGAGCCTCCGGACCGTCCGGAATCCGGACCATATTCCGGATGAGGGTCCGGACGAGTCCAGTAGCCACTGGACCCGCCCGGAATCTGATCCGGAAGAGGCCCGGAATCCGGGCTGTCCGGAGGTTGAACCCGGAGGCTCCGGACGGAACCTCCGGATGAACACTGAGAAGTCCTGAATTTCTGTAAAAACAATTTCTTGGCCTCCATTCTTGTGGCTTGTGCACTTATCCTA
>JAGXJF010000939.1:0-165749 GCA_019208055.1 Stipa capillata
ACTCCCACTAAACTCAACATCCCTCAAGTTGTTTAGTGATACATGATCCAAATCCACTATCCCAAGTCCGATCATCACGTGAGATGGGGTAATTTCAATGGTGAACATCAACATGTTGATCATATCATCCATATGACTCATGTTTAACCTTTCGGTTCGATGTGTTCCGAGGCCATGTCTGTACATGCTAGGCTCGTCAAGCTAACCAAAGTATTTCCGCATGTGTAACACTGGCTTACACCCGTTGTATGTGAGCGTAGAGTTTATCACACCCGATCATCACGAGGTGCTTCAAAACGACAAACTTTCGCAACGGTGCATACTAAGGGAGAACACATTTTATCTTGATATTAGTGTGAGGGATCATCTTATAATGCTACCGCCGTACTAAGCAAAATAAGATGCATAAAAAGGATAAACACCACATGCAAGAATAATGTGACATGGTATAGCCTTTTCTTCTTTTGCGCCTTTGATCTCCATCTCCAACGCACCGGCACGATCTCCATCATCACCAGCATGACGCCTAACTCCTTGGGCGTCGCACATGATAGTCACCACCACGTGTTGCAACTACAACTGTTGCTACCACTAGCGATAAAGTAATGCAATTACATGGCGTTTGGAGTTGACACGCAGGTCATACAATAAATATTAAAGACAACCATGTGGCTCCTGTCGGTTGCCGTACTCATCGACATGCAAGCCGTGAAATATTACAAAACATGATCATCTCATACATCACATATATCACATCACTTCTTGGCTATACCACATCACATGCCCCCTGCAAAAACAAGTTAGACGCCTCTACTTATTGTTTGCAAGTTTTACGTGGCTTCTAGGGGTTGTATACAAGAACCGTTCTTACCTACGCAAAGCCACAACGTGGATTCAATTATTGCTATAAACTTTTCCAAGCCTCCTGTTGCAAATTAGATTTCACTATAGCAAGAGAGACAGACACCCGCCAGCTGCTTATGCAATACAAGTTGCATGTCGAGCGCAGAACCGGTCTCATGTGCGAGGACATGTAAAGTTGGTCCGGGCCGCTTCATCTTGCTATCCCGCAAAATCCAAAGTGCACGAAAAGAGGTAGCAACAAGAGAATCAACGCCCACAATCCAATTGTGTTCTACTCATACAAAGCATCTACGCATAGATCTAGCTCTGATACCACTGATGAGATTCGTAGCATAGAAAACAAAAATTTTCCTACGAGATGCAAACGAAAACCTAGATCCAGTCTAGAAAACCAAGATCCAATCTAGAAGAAGCTTGCAACGAGAGACAGATCATATCTACATACCCTCGACGAACACGTCAACGCAGCGGAGAATTTGACCGTTGTCGATGAAGCCCGCAGCCTCCCGCAGCTAGGTTATACCTCCCAGCCGCGAGAGGGATCTTCTCGTGTTCCAATCCGATCAAGCACCGCAACGAGCGGCACCTCCGAGATGTGCACACGTACGGCTCGATGACGTCTCCTCCTTCTTGATCCAGCAAGGTGAGGTGGAGAGGTAGATGAGATCTCCAGCAGCACGACGGTGTGGTGGTGGATGTGGTGGAGAAATTCCTGCAGGGCTTCGCCTAAGCAGCTGCGGGAGAGAAGTAGATGGGAGAGAGGGAGGGGCTGGCAGCTCGGGTTCAAGGGGGGCTGCGCCCAGCCCTCCCCCCTTTATATAGGCTCGGTACTGTTCACGTGAACAGTACGTGAACAGTACTTGCCTCCCAAGTTCCCCTTTTTCCTTTATCTTTAGATCTCCTATTTTTAAGGGATATCGATCTTATCCATCTAGGAAGGGGGGTACTGTTCACGTGACACTATTCACGTGTGTACTGTTCATACAGTACCCTTGGTCCATGTGGACCCCTCCGGGATAAGTGGGCCCTACTCTAGAACCCTCCGGAACCTTCTAGAACTTCTCCGGAACTCTGCCGGAAAAATCCCGAACCTTTCCGAAACCCTAAAAATACTTTCCCATATATGAAATTGTATCTCCGGACCATTCCGGAGCTCCTCGTGACGTCCTGGATCCCATCCGAGACTCCGAACAAAATTTCGGTCTCACCATATTAATATCTCATTCTCTACCCTAGCATCAACGAACTTAAGTGTGTGACCCTACGGGTTCGGGAATATGCGGACATGATCGAGACACCTCTCCGATCAATAATCAATAGCGGGACCATGGATGTCCATATTGATTCCCACATATTCAACGAATATCATTTATCGGTTGAACCACGATGTCGAATGTTCCATTCCTTTGTCTCACGATATTTTACTTGCCCGAGATTTGATCGTCGGTATCACCATACCTAGTTCAATCTCGTTTCCTGGTAAGTACTCTTTACTCGTTCCGTAATACAACATCCTCTGTGACTAACTCCTTAGTCCCTTGCTTGCAAGCGATATCGAATGTGCATTACCGAGTGGGCCCAGAGAATATCTCTCCGTCACGTGGATGGACAAATCCCACTCTTGATACATGCAACCCAACAAGTACTTTTCGAGATACCTGAAAGACACCTTTATGATCACTCTGTTACGGCGTGATGGTTGATGCCCTCAAAGCATTCTTCCGGTACTAGGGAGTGGCATTATCTCATGGTCGAAGGACTAGAACATTTAACATATGATAGCTAAAGCAAATAAAACTTAGTGACACGATCAAATTGCTACGCTCAACTTGGGTCTATCCATCACATCATTCTCCTAATGATATGACCTTGTTATTAATTAACAACTCATGTTCATGGTTAGGAAACCTTAACCATCAATTAATCAACAAGCTAGTGTTAGAGGATCACCAGGGACACGGTGTTGTTTATATAACCACACAAGTAATAATGTTTCCAATTAATACAATTATAGCATGGAGAATAAACTTTATCATGAACTTGAAATATGACAAATAACAACTTTATTTATTGCCTCTAGGGCATATTTCCAACATTTAAATCATTTGACACTTGCAAATCTTGTCTGAAAGGAAGATGACTAAAAATCCGTTTATAGGCCGAAGTTGAACGGACGACTAACTTTTTGGAAATTATACATAATGATGTATGAAGTACGATATATGTAGCCGTGTATGGTGGATTCCTCTACTTCATAAACTTTCACCAATGATTTGAGTGGATATATATGGATATATCTATTTGATGAGAAAGAAGTATGAAATATTTGAAAAGGTTCAAAATTTCAGCGTGAAGTAGAAAATCATCGTAACGAGAAAATCAAATGTCTATGATTGGATTGTAGAGGAGAATATTTGAGTTACGAGTTTAGCGAACATCTGAAGAGTTATGGAATTGTTCCACAACTTGCGCATCCCGGAACGCTATAGAGTGATGGAGTGTCCGAGAGATGTAATCAAACCTTGTTAGACATGGTTAGATCGATGATGTAATTAAATAAAACTGCCGTTATATTTTTGTGGATTATGCTTTAAGAGACTACCGCTTTTACACTGAATAGAGTGCCATCATAATCCGTTGAAATGACACCATATGAGTTATGGCATGGGTAGGAACCCAAATTGTCTTTTCTTAAATTTTGGTATGCATAGCATATGTAAAGTGTTTACAACCAAAATCGGATTAAAGATTCTTCAAAGGTTATCCCAAAGAAACTTTTGGGTATTTCTCCTATCACCGAACTGAAGACAAAAGTGTTTGTCACAAAAGGTGGATTTCACGAGAAAGTGTTTCTTGCGAAAAGGTGAGTGGGAGGACAGTGCAGCTCGGCAAGATTGGAGAATCTTTGTCATTAGGTCAGAGTAGCGCAACACCGGAAGTTGTTCTGGAGTTTCCTATTATGACTGAAATGGAAGCCACTACATGTGTTGTAGAGACTTCGGTCGAGATTGCAGCTGAACCGCGTAGGTTAAGCAGACTTTGTACTAAACCAGCGTGTGGTTTGAGGATGAAGTATTGTTGTTGTGACAACGATGGATCTGCAACTTACAAGGAAGCAAATGATGGGCCCTGACTCCGCTGAATGGCTGGACGCCATAAATTCCGTGATAGAGTCCATGTGCGAAAATCAAGTTTGGAACTTGGTAGACTCTCCGGAAGGCATGAAGCCTATCGGACGTAAATGGATCTATAAAATAGACAGACGTGGATGTGTCCATCCATTAAAAGGCTCGACTTATCGCAAAGTGTTTTCGACTAAGTTCAAATAGTTGACTACGATGAGATTGGATCTCCCGTAGCGATACTTAAGTCTGTAAGGATTATTCTAGCAATCACTGCATATTTCAATTAAGAGATATGGCAGCTGGATGTCAAAACTAAGTTCCTTAACAGGAAGCTAACCGAGGATGTATGTGAGATACAACCAAGGGTTTTGTCGATCCAGAGAATGCTAGAAAGGGTATGCAAACTTCAGCGTTCTATTTGAGGACTGAAGCAAGCATCACGGAGTTGGAATTTTCACTTGATGAAATTGTCAAAAGAGTTTGGTTTCATCAGGGACGGTGAAGATGCTTGTATATTTACAAGAAAGTAAGTGGGAGCGCTAAGACATATTTCTAATACTTTATGTAGACGACATATAGTTGATTGGAAATTATGTGTCTTTTCTTGATACGGTTGAGATTTCATTAAAATTAGATTTTGATGAAAGACTTAGGCTAAACAGCATATTGGGCATCAAAATCTATGGAGATAGATTGAGGCACCGAATATGGTTAAGCCAAAGTGCATAGATGAGATATTGAGTTGGTTCAGTATGGAAACGCCAAGAAAGGGTTCTTGTCGCATGGAAGAGGTTGATGCAAGACTCAGTGTTTTACAAACACTTGATGAGCTAAACGCATGAGCATTTTTTTTTGTAATCATGTACGCCATGCTATGCACACAAACCAGATATGTCGTATGCTCTGAGTGTTACGGGCATATACCAGAATGATCACATGTTGATCTTTGAACAATACTATGAATATCCTTAAGTACTTTGGAAGAACTAAGGATATGTTTTGTATGCAGAGGTGACAAACGGTCCATTGTAAGGTGTTACATCGGTGCTAGTTTTGTTACAGATACAAACAATTTATCTCAATTAGGCTATGTGTTTAATAAAAGGTGGCACAATGGGCTGGAAGGAGGTTCCATGCTGGATTTGGATGAATTCCAAAGTTAAACATTTTGATGGATTCCACAAACGAAGGCTGAGTATATCGTTGTTTTAACAACGACAAAGGAGGATGTTTGAGTCAAGAAGTTCGTTATCGAACTTGGTGTAGTTCCAAGTGAGCCAGTACTATGAAGCTCTATTGTGCGACAATGGTGGCAACATAATTCAGGACGAGGAATTAAGGTCCCACCAAGTGACCAAACATATACAATGCCAACTCATTCGAGAATGAGTGATGCGTGGAGACGCAAAAGATTTGCAAATACATGGACCTGAACATGTCAGATCCATTGATAAAGTTTACCACATGCAAAGCATATGAATAACACCGGAATGCCATAGGTGTTAAGTGCTTACTTATTGACTAGATTATTGACTCTAGTGCAAGTGGGAGACTGTTGGAAATATGCCCTAGAGGCAATAATAAATTGTTATTATCATATTTCTTGTTCATGATAAATGTTTATACTCCATGCTATAATTGTATTAACCGGAAACATAATACATGTGTGGTTTTATAAACAACACCGTGTCCCTAGCAATGCCTCTATCTGGCTAGCTCGTTGATTAAATGATGGTTAAGGTTTCCTAATCATGGACATGTGATGTCGGTTAATAACGGGGTCATGTCATTAGGAGAATGACATGATGGACAGACCCAAATTAAGTTAGGCAATTCGATCACGTCACAAAGTTCATATTGCATAGCTTTCCATTGTTAAATGTTCCGATCCTTAGACCATGAGATAATGCCACTCCCTGGTACCGGAAGAATGCTTTGGGGGCATCAACCGTCACGCCGTAACAGGGTGATCATAAAGGTGTCTTTCAGGTATTTCGGAAAGTACTTGTTGGGTTGCATGTATCGAGAGTGGGATTTGTCCATCCATGTGACAGAGAGATATACTCTGGGCCCACTCGGTAAAGCACATTCTGTATCGCTTGCAAGCACGTGACTAAAGAGTTGGTCACAGAGGATGTGGCATTACGGAACGAGTAAAGAGTACTTGCCGGTAACGAGATTGAACTAGGTATGGTGATACCGACGATCGAATCTCGGGCAAGTAAAATATCGCGAGACAAAGGGAATGGAATATTCGACATCGTGGTTCAAACCGATAAAGATCTTCGTTGAATACGTGGGAGTCATTATGGACATCCAGGTCCCGCTATTGATTATTGATCGGAGAGGTGTCTCGATCATGTCCACATATTCCCGAACCCGTAGGGTCACACACTTAAGGTTCGTTGACGCTAGGGTATAAAATGAGATATTAATATGGTGAGACCGAAATTTTGTTCGGAGTCTCGGATGGGATCCAGGACGTCACGAGGAGCTCCGGAATGGTCCGGAGATAAAGATTCATATATGGGAAAGTATTTTTAGGGTTCCGGAAAAGTTCGGGATTTTTCCGGTATCGTACCGGGAAGGTTTTAGAAGGTTCCGGGGGTCCCCGGGTGGGGCCCACTTATCCCGGAGGGGTCCACATGGACCAAGGGTACTGCATGAACAGTACACACGTGAATAGTGTCGCGTGAACAGTAACCCCCCCAAGGGATAAGATCAAATCCCTTAAAAATAGGAGATAAGATCGAAAGGGGAGGCTTTACTTGGGGGAGGGTACTGTTCACGCGCGTACTGTTCACGCGTGTACTGTTCACGGGTACTATTCCTCCTCCTCCAAGTTTCCTCCTCTATATAAAGGAGGGGAGGGGCAGCCCTCCGGAGAGATCCATCCCAGCCGCCGCCTCCCTCTCTCCCATCTCCTCTCTCTCGTGCGCAGCGCTTGGCGAAGCCCTGTCCGCGGAGAAACCCCACCACCTCCACCACCATGCCGTCGTGCTACCGGAGTTGATCTCATCTACCTCATCTCCCGCCTTGCTGGATCAAGAAGGAGGTGACGTCTTCGAGCCGTACGTGTGCACATCTCGGAGGTGCCGCTCGTTGCGGTGCTTGATCGGATTGGAACACGAGAAGATCCCTCTCGCGGCTGGGAGGTATAACCTAGCTGCGGGAGGCTGCGGGCTTCATCGACAACGGTCAAATTCTCCGCTGCGTTGACGTGTTCGTCGAGGGTATGTAAATATGATCTGTCTCTCGTTGCAAGCTTCTTCTAGATTGGATCTTGGTTTTCTAGATTGGATCTAGGTTTTCGTTTGCATCTCGTAGGAAAATTTTTGTTTTCTATGCTACGAATCCCATCAAGGAGCACTCGGGCTCTTCTCCTTCAACAATTATGTTAATACTATGTAAAAAACTCGGCGTTAACTCTTTGTCTTCGATCGCCGGTCTACGCCACAACCCTGCGGTATACGGGAAATAGCCCACGGCTAATCTCTACGCAATGGGGGCTACGACAGGTTGGCAAGAGCACACACAAAGGGCTAACTTACACACGAACAAATTTTTACGAAAGAAGAGATTAGTGAACACAGAACAAGTAAACCAAAACATGCATAAGCAAGTTACACTCGGTCTTCCCGAGTACTTCAAATGTATATGGAACGGTTCACTCGTTTTATTCCTACTTCTACAAGACAACGCTATCAGCGAGAGTGTTCGCCGTAGGCTGGACCTCCTCCATCAACGCGGGGACCCTCTTCATCAGCTGTGTCGGCGGCAAGTCCTTCCCCGATCGCTCCCATGTCGAGCGATAGATAATGGGACTTTGCCACTGCGAGCGCCAATTGGGCTCCGGCCTGGGTAGATTCCTTCAGCAGAGTCTTCGCCTAATCAGGCACTCACTGAAGGTGCTCCACGACCGCCTCTGCGTGGTCCGGAGTCGGGTCGGCCTCCCAGAGGGCGTCGCAGGCCGTTCGAGCAGCCGCCTTCAAGGACCCGGCCATTAGATACACTTTTTCAAGGCGCGTCTAAAGCACTGCAAAGGCAACAAGGCTATGTCAGCAAGGTACTCGGCAGGCTCCGGCTGGTCGGACATGAGTCAAGGGCTTACTAGCGGTGGCATCCTAAGCTCTCTTCAGAGAGGACTCGGTGGCGGCCTTTTCCTCCTCAAATTGCCGAACATGAACCCTCATCGCCTCAAGTTCTTCCTTAAGCTTGGAGGCCTCGTCTTCAGTGGCTACAGAAGATGTTAGAAACAGTCAGTACAGCAAAAGCAGAAGCGACCAAAGAAGTTCGAGTTCATTACCTTGAGCCTGGGCAGCCTCGCTGCAGACATCTTGCTTCAAAGACGTAACCTCAGCCTCCCGCATGATCACTTGCTCCTGTGTCACGCAGAGGGTGCCCTTCAGGTTATCCCATTCGGCCTTGCGTTGGCCAAGTCAGTCGAAGGCGGGAAGCTTGTCTTGAAGGAACTCGGTCTTATCCCTAAACCTCTTGGTTAAATTCTGTAAAAATAACAAAGGAAGTTAGCTATTCGAGAAAAATCATCAAGACCCTCCGCTCGGTTCCATGAACCGAGTGGAGGCTCGGGGGCTACACCCCGGGGTGCACTATCTGTGCACTCACGGCAAAAAGTGAAGAAAACACAAGGACAAAAAACATACCTTCATCAACGGCTGAAGTTTGCCGTTTACTAGGTTGGTGCTCTCCTTCACGGTCTCGAGATCTTTCTTCAAGGTCTTCAACAACTCCGAGAGCTGGTCTCTGAGTTGGGTGGCGGCGCCTATTGCCTCCTCCCACTCTTTTGACTCCCGAACATCATCGATCTCTCACAGGACTTTATCTCGCTTCGAGGGGTTCATCTGGTGGACCCGAAGCGGCTGGAAGTCCACGTGGAAGCCCGGCGGAGGCGGCGGCACGCGGCCAACATTGATCTCCTCCACCGGTAGCACCAGGGCCCCCTTGGGACGTGGCGGGACGATCCGCGCCGCCCCCTGACTGGGACCTGCCTGCTCGGTTGCAGTGGGAGCTTGCGCTCCAGCGCTGGACTCCTCTGGCTGATGGGCAGGCGGCGGGGTCGGGGCGCACCGTCCTGTCGGGAAGACTGATGCGGTAAAGAGACGCTGGCAGCTCTTGGGGGAGACGACGGCCGGGGGTCCGACCCCGCCGTGCCTTCGCCTTTACCGGATCCCTGGGCACTCGGCTTGCCCCTTGGAATATTCCCCGTGTTCTTCGGCCTACAAAGGCAACCAGGATTATCGCTACTCTCCGCTATGATGAAGTGTAGAGGGCACTCACTCGGCGACATACCTGGTGGATCTCGGTAAGTTGAAGCGCTTCTTAGGCCCCGGGGCCCGCCGTTCTGTTGTGGCGGTCGCTGGAGCCGCCGGCATCAAGGAACCTCCCTGCTCCTTGGTGGCGGCAGATGCCGCTGGGGCAGGACGAGCAGAGGAACTGCCCTGTCCCCCAAAAGCGGCATCGGCTGTTCATTTCCCCCTCCTCTGAATGAGGGGGACCTCGTCTTCGTCCTCCTAAAGATCTTCCTTGGCGGCGGCGGCTGATACCACTGGGGCAGGACGGGCAGAAGAGCTGCCCTGTCCCCCCGAGGCGGCGTCGGCTGCTTGTTTTCCCCTCCTTCGAATGAGGGGGACCTCGTCTTCATCTTCCTGAAGGTTTTCCTCAGGTATTGCCATAGTCGGTGGTGGGACGTTGGGCTCCTCGGCTGCGGCTGCTTTCCCTTTCGATGACTCGACGTCGGCGGTGGAGGTCCGGGCCCTCTTCTGCGGCGGCTGCCCACTGCTTGAGCCGCTGATGTACGGTGGTCGGTTCCAAGGCTCGTCCTCTGGGAGAGGAGCCTTGGAGCTGAACCCAAAAAGATCCTGCAAAGTCAGATTACATAAATGAAGTTAGAATATGACTCAGCTACAACACAAACTGCAAAGTACCAATGTCAGAAGATCAATTGCTTACCTGGTTTGGGGGGTTGGCTAAGCTGAAGGGCACCAGATGCCCGGAGGTGTCCAGGCTCGTGTCCTGAGTCATCAGCCTCCCAACTTGGCTCCGCACTTCCTGCTCCGTAAGCACTTCGGCTGACTCCCGGGTCATGTCCTGGTGGTTGATGTACTCATACATCGGATGGACCCTCAGCTTGGCGGGCTGGATCCGACGGCTGACGAACGTCGAGACGACCCCGACTCCGGTAACTCCTTCCTGAAGCACTCAGGCGAGGTGCCCGCGAAGGACTTCAACCCCAGGATGCTCCCAATCCTTTGGAAGTTCGACCCAGCTCATCTTGCTCTCGGGAGACTAGCCCTCGAACCTCGGAAGCGAGGGCTCGAGGTTGGAGCAGTAAAACCACTCCGAGTGCTACCCTTTGTTGGATGACTGAAATAGGATCTCAAGATAATTTTTAATAGCGTCGGCTCTCAACTGGAACCCGACGCCCCCTACTATGGCTAGCTTGTTCTAACTGGGCTGAGGCTTGATGACAAAGAGATGTTTCCAAAGGGCGAAATGCGGCTCTATCCCTAGGAAGCACTCGCACAAGGTGATGAAACAAGCGATGTGTAGCATGCCGTTGGGGTTGATGTTCTGCAGCTCCAGCCCATAGAAATACAGTAGACAACGCAGAAAAGGATGGGCTGGAATGGAGAATCCACGGAAGAAAAAAGGAGCGTGGACTATGATCTCACACGTGTTAGGGGTGGGGAAGTCTTTTCCGTCGGCGGCTCGCCACTCGATCAGCTCCTTGGGAGGCAGTACTCCCGCCTCCACCATGGCCTGCAGCTTCACCTCCGTGATCGTCGATTTCACCCATGCCGCCATTGGGTCAAGCGGGAAGCTTTCCTCGCCGAGCGTGGACCACAGCGCCGCGTTCTCCTCCTCCCCAAACAGATCCGCCTCCTCGATGATGGTGGGCATTCAGCGGCGGCGGTCCGGATCTAGGGTTTTGGATTCCCGATCTAGACGCGGCCAGCTAGGATGGGGGAGCGGATGCGTGGAGCACTACGCGGTGGTGAGATGGGCACCACGCGGTTGCGTGATTGGCACAGAGATGACGGCGGCACGGGCTTGGTTTGAGGCGGCGCGGCGCTTCTAAGCTTGTGGGGCGCGAAGAAGGCGAAGAGGTTGCGGGGCGCTGAGAAGGCAAAGTGAGAAATGACTTGGGGATAAAACGGTTTTCACCGTGCCTCCCTGTCTTATAAGGGAAGACAGCTCGGACGGCGCAACGTTTCCGGTGTCTGTTTGACCTAGGGTTCAACGGTCGACCTCCAGGGGTTAACAGCCGTTTGAATACACCCTAAATAAAGAGCGACTGTAACGTGCCTCCAACGGGCCACTAGTCGGTTACCAAACAATTCGGGACCGAGGCGTTGTAGTTCGAAGGGTTTCGATGGTTGACCCTCAGGGATCCACAATCACTTGAATACACCCGAGTGAAGGGTAGCTGAAGTGCGCCTCCAGCAGGCCACTAGTCGGACACCGAACAACTCGGAGCCGAAGCACTACAGTTTGTGTTCTGGTTCTGACATGAATTCTGAGGGTATTTTTCCATAGGGACACTAGCTGGACCTGAGCCACTCGGGAAACCAGGTACCACTCGGAAATTCGGTCGAGATTCATGGTATGCCCCCCGCTGGGTCACTAGCCGGTCTCCATCTGCTGGAAATGACTAGATACCACCTGGACTTACCTGTTATTAGCTCACCTGCCATGATATTCCTGCCCTACGGGTGAATATTACTCAGCTTATTATTTTTATTCCATAGGAATTCTATGAGTCCCTCACAATCTGCCTGCAAGCAACAAGGAGGCGCGCTCAGGCGGATACCACTCAGGAAACTTGCCCAAAGGAGAAGGCAAAAAGCATTTGATTTGGGCGGAAGCGTTACCAAGACAAGCTGTAGTCAGATCGTGAAGGACTCGGGGGATACTGACGATGACATAGCACCCGGGTATCGTCAAGGAGGACAAAGCCGGCCCTCCGGACATAGGGTTGGCCAGGCCGACTACTCGGAGTCCGTCTTCTACACGGAGGCGCATCATCAACTTGGAGTACAAGACATAAACATGTACCTACCCGATATCTCGGGTTTTAGTTGTAACCGATTAGGAGATCTACTTGTAAACCGATCCAGGTTCATGTAACTCTGCCCCTGCCATCTATATAAGGCAGGGCAGAGATCCCCCGATCGATAGGCGCTACACATACACAAACACGCGAGATACTACAGAGAGACTTAGATACACATACATACTCTAGAAACCTAGAGAGCTCCTCTCGAGGTCTTACTGCATACGGTACACAAGCAATACAATCCACCAAACACAGGACGTAGGGTATTACCTCTTCCCGAGGGCCTGAACCTGTATAAACTCTGTGTCCCATGTCCACCCATCTAGATCTGCTACGCGTACGCCGCTCCATGTTCATTATTGCCAGATCAAAACACCGACATGCACTGACCTTATAACATCAGATAGCAAGCTATTTTGTTCCTTACAATGTTAAATAGAATCGAACCCAACCACTTATCCTCCTAAAACCACACTTGAGTCCCATCCTTGACCATGGAGGAACCAAAACGGAAGAAATTCCGTTTAGCCCGCATAAGCCTTGTCCAAAAGTAGGAATCCCCCGGTCTCCATTCAACCAGAGAAAGAGTTTTGGATCCCAAGTACTTATTGCGGATCATGTCCTACCAATATCCCTATAGTATTAAAGAATTTGTAATGCCACTTGTAAAGCAAGCTTTCATTTTTGAGTAGTAGTCCTGTATCCCCAACCCGCCTTGATCCTTAGGGCGGTACAGGATACTCCACTTGGCCAAGCGATATTTTTTCTATGTTCATCGCTTTGCTAATAAAATCTAGATCAGAAGTAATCCAGTCTTACAAGAATGCCTTGAGAGACTTCCAAGAAAAAGAGCATGTACATGGGCAAACTGCTTAGCACTAAGTTGATTAGGACAAATCTGCCACCTGTGGACAGATGCTTCCTTTCCAGTTGCTTAAGCGTTTTTTGAATCGCTCCTCCACGTCCTTCCAATCTGAATTATGGAGGTTGCAATAATGGACAGGAATACCAAGATATCGAAACGACAGGAGCCCAACACCAAATAAGCTAGTGTACTAGGATGTAGCCTCTTTTGCAGCACCAAATCAAAATATCTCACTCTTATGGAAATTTATTTTTAACCCCGACAACTGCTCAAAAGTGGTTAGGAGGAGCTTTAGATTTTTTGCTTTCTCAAGGTCTGCAAAATCGATAAATCATCATCGATAAGATGAGGCACCACTCGGTCGTCGTGGATACGTGGCCGTCGCTTTCCTGCACTCAAAACAAGTATCCCATGCCAGGGAGGGGGGATGGGGGAAAGGGGTGTCATACTCCTATATTGTCACAATTGGTATGAACATATATAACATCAGAGAACACCGGTTTGTCGTGCAAAAGTGAGATATGCTACTTTGTTAATCAGAGTAGTTTAACTTTGGCCACTCGTTTCGAGATGTAGAACCATTTTTGCCCTTTTGTCTTGTTTTCATAACCAAAAACAAGTTGGATATAAGAAAACAAAAAAGAGAGAAACGAGTTCCAGTATTGGCAAGAAACCCATTAAATCCACACCTACCTGCAGCACAGCCAACAAGGCAAAAATCTGCCCATACCCACAAAATCATCTTATTACAAGCCAAAAACATCACCAGACAATAACAAAGATTACAACAACACACAAAAGTAGTAATACCCGGTAGCATCTCCAGTCGTGTCCCCCAGCATTTGAAAAGATGTTCCCATCGTCGTCCGAGATAGATCCACCACCATCACGCCCAGCTTATCTGCCCCAACTATCAAAGCTTCTTTGTTGCCCATCTTCTGAAGACCTACTCAGTAACAAAGATACCAATAAGTTGTAAAGATAAAAGTCGGTAGGAGAATGAAACTTCTTCCCCCTCAAAGAAACACCATTTCGACACTTTCATATAGCTCACAAACAGCTCTAAAAACCACAATATATAAATGCTGCCAACGAGGAAAGAAGCAATGCATCCAACTAAAGAATTGCTAGATGTCAGTTGGCCTACACCTAATTCCAAAGGCTTCACCAAGAATACCCCAAATGTATTTAGCAACATAACATTTAAAGAAAATATGATGAAAAGATTCGGTGAATGACAAAAACTGCAAGATGCATCTCAGGCTAGTGCCTCTTTACTATATTATCCGAGTAAGAATAGTATTATGAAAATTTTGCTGCACAAAGATCTGAATTTTCAAAAGAAGTTATGATCCCGAGTAATGATATTGTTAATGTAAAACACTTGCATCCAAATCCGTCCTACCAATTAAGCTACTAATCAATTAATGTTTGTGCACGTACAAGCATGTCACTGAAAACTTTAAAGACTTCCTGTATTCTAGACTTGGAATATGTATCTACAAGGAAAGCCACAAATCTGACCACTCTATTGAGCTTAGACCTCCTCCAATGCACAGTTGCTTAGATGAGGTGCTAAGTGTATGAAAGAACTTAGCAACTAAACTCCTCAATGCATAGGTGCTTAGCTTTTGTAACTAAACTTCTTTCATTTAATTGTTTAGCAACTAAACTCTTTAATACATAGATGCCACATAGGTGTTTTGCATAGGTCCGCGCGCTTAGCACCGTTTCTTCCTGGAGATACCAAAACTATTTCTCTCCTTCTTAATTACCCCGCCACATCATCTTTTTACCTATGTGGTATGTCTTAGCACCAGTCCAAGATGGAGCATTGGGAGGGGCCTTAGAGTGCCTGATATTTAAATTTTGCATATGATTAATAACCTTTATCATGATTAGTTATCTCCTGTCGGCATATGGCAGTCCAATTTAGTGCACGAATAGGACAAAAATACTTATGGAGGTCGGCAATGCAAATCAATGCAAGTTTATAATATCCTTAATTAAATCCCTTCGTACCTCGGACACTTAATAGTGCTTAATTAAAGTAAGAGCACTGATCACCGGGTTTTTTCTCTCCTTGTGTCGTCTTTGGATAATGCTCTGTCCAACCATTTCAGATAAATTTAGCTAGCACGTTCCATCATTTCGTTGGCCTTTGAATTGTTATTTTTTGTTTAGGAAATTGGACTCAGGATTATTGTTGCGATATTTTCTTTTGCACATGAGAGCCAAATTATTTGATGGTTTGTGGAGGTGACTGTACTCCTACCCACCAGAAATCGGACACATTGCTAGTGAGGCATATGTCGTATCCATATTTTTATGAAAATCCTTTCGATCACCGAGGCCCTAAATTTTTTATGCATGATTAATAACCTTTATTCAGTTTAATTATCTCATGTTGGCATATTGCAGTCCTACTTAGTCCACGAACAGGACAAAAATATATATGGAGTTCTGCAAATCGATTGGCCACAATACGACATATTGTTGCATAATTTCATAATATAAGCACAACATCAATCATTTGATAAAAAAAAATTGACAAAAAAGAATTATATTACTTCCGGCCTCTGCATATCAAGATACACACAGCCAACGAACATAGTCACCAGACACATACACAGTCAGTCACAAGAAAACACAATGAACCATACGACAAACCTCCCAAGGTAGCACATGGAAGAACTAAACAAAGTGTTCTATGGAGTGCTAGCAGCACTAATTCTGGGCAACAGCCGCCAAGCACTAGACGAGAATAAGCGAAGCACCACCTGTCTCAACAGGTTGCTTCCAGTCTCTAAAGATGAATCATTTGATAATAAGCACACTGTAAATTTAAGATATCCTTTCATTCCTTTGTACCTGGGACACTTAACAATGCTTAACTAAAGTAAGATCACTGATCACTGGGGTCTTTTGTCTCCTTGTTTCTTCTTCGGATAATGCTCCGAGAATTGCTCTGCCATATGATTTCAGATTAGTTCTAGCTAGGACGGTCCATCATTAGTTGGCCTCTGAATTATTGCTGCGATATATATTTTGGAATATCATCATTGCAATTATTACTGGGAGAGGATGGGGATGAAGCTGCGTTTTTTTCTTTTCCTTTTTCCCAGGTGATGGTGTGTGCTCTGCTGCAGCAGTGCCCAGTGTAACGCACAGAATGAGTTTTACACGCAGTAAAGATAATTACCACATCATTAATTCACTGTCATCAGTAATTACATATTGGCCTTATATATTTGCATGTCTCACGTTGTGCAGCAACAGCAGTTAGAAGTGCCATGTCGACTGCTTAACTACTCCCAGCTGAAATCCTTTATATAAAAAGAAAAAGCAAAAGTGATGCTACGCTACTAGTTGCAGGCTTGCAGTTAGTTAATCAGTAGCTAATGCTTCATGAGTAGGATTGTAGGAAGCATACAGCCAGATAGGCTACTCTAATCATCTGCTTGGTCACGGGGTACTATAGAATCAATATGCTTACCTGCGTCTCAGAAGAGAGAGTGAATCTAACAAGTACCCCTAGGGGTTTCTTTCCTCCTGGCGACTCCATGTCAGCGGCGAGTTTCTCTACCTCACGGCCTTGAGTCCGCCTCGGATGGCGAGTGCCGATGTTGTGCAGATAAGTACGGCGTCGAAGGCGCCGGGCCGGGACCGTATCGTGCGGTGGGCTTCATATACTTCTGATAGCTCCCCGGAAATCTTGAATCTGACAAGTTCGGCGACAATGGCTAAAAGTGCTGCGACGGATGGGTCTGGGGACAACACATCTGCTGCTCGGAACTTGGGGACGATTGATCAGCTTCTCCAACATCTAGATCTGAAGGACGAAGAACTCGATGATGTGATTTTTGAAGAAAGCGACCATGATCAGGATGATGGCCCACATTGGCTTGCTCTTGCTAAGGTTCATACGACGAAATCTTTCAGCCATGCAGCGTTTTTCTCCAACAGGCGTTCTGCATGGAACCTGGCGCGTGATCCCAGCTTTCGGGTGCTAGGGGACAACCTGTTCGCAGTTCGTTTCTTTTGCTTGGGCGATTGGGAGAAGACAATGAGCATCGGCCCATGGCTGTTCAGGGGATCTGGCGTAATTCTTGTGGAGTATGATGGTTTCTCCAAACCATCAGAGATTAGCATGGATTCAATGCCTATTTGGATCCAGATTCACGACCTGCCGGAGAAATATTGCACATATCCTGTGTGTTCGCAGCTTGTTGGCAGAGTGGGCAAACTCTTGTCTCTGGAGCTTGAGCCACAAGGAAATAGAGCCGGCAACTTCATACGCGCTCGAGTCATGTTTGATCTTTTTCAAATCGTTAACTCGGCTTGTCTCGGTGGTTCGTCGAGGCAAAAGGGAATGGTTCCACGTCAAATATGAGTGCCTTCCTCGATTCTGTGAGGTCTGCGGTTTGCTAGGCCACAGCTGTAAAGAGTGCGGCAGTGGAATTCATGCTGAGAAGGACAAACAATATGGTGACTGGTTATATGCTGATCCAGCAGGTTGGGGTCGCCAGCGATTTGTCACTGATCGTCGAAAGTCGGATATGTGACATCGTGAAGATGGATTATACACTGAACAGGAGGACGTATCACAACAAAGCAATTCTGAGAACTCGGGGGAAAAAAAGAAAGCGCCTATGGATGAAAGCGACACGGCTTCAAGCCCTTCGAAACCTGTTCTTGATATCCAGGGCGACAGCAGCGGGGCGGCCAGGAGAACCCTCGATATGAATGTGGTAGACACTGAGCAATCACCGACGGGCAGAGAGCTTGTACTGGTAAAACACAATTCACCTACGCCTCTTCCGTCTGCTCGCTATTTGACTGCTCGTGATCAGAAGAGAGTTCGAAAGGAACTAATGCAGGCATCACACTCCACACCCAATGCACCATCGGCGGGCTCCCTCGAGGAGTACCGCCGTGCACAATGAATCTGTTGAGCTAGAACTGCCGGGGTATTGGGCGGCCTCGGACAGTTCATGAGCTAGTCTGCCTAGTGCAGAAACACCGCCCGAAGATGGTTTTTCTTTCAGAATCCCGTCAATCTCGGAGGTATATTGAAGGTCTAAAGTGGCGTTTAGGATTGCGTCACTGTTTTATTGTTGAAGGGGAGGGTAAAGGCGGAGGCCTCGTTTTGTTCTGCAGTGGATGCTACGCTGCTGTCTTTCAATAACATCACATTGATGTGGTGGTCCAGGATCCGGCGGATGCACGGGAATGGCGGTGCACGTTTGTTTATGGCGAACCCCGCCACCAAGATAGGCACTTCATGTGGACGCTGCTCAAACGTTTGAAACAAACGGTCTCCAAACTGTGGCCTATGCTAGGCGATTTCAATGAGGCTATGTGGCAATTTGAACACTTATCAAAATCTAAAAGGTCCGAGCGTCTTATGATGGATTTCAGAGAGGTATTATCTCATTGCGACCTACACGATATTGGTTTCTTGGGACGGAATTGGACATATGATAATCAGAGGAGGGGTGACGATAATGTCTGAGTCCGGCTGGACCGTGCGGTGGCGTGTCCAAACTGGTCCTCTTGGTACCCACATGCACGGCTTCAACACCTTGTGTCATCTTGTTCGGACCATGCACCAATCTTGCTGGAACTGAGTAATTATCAGTCAGCCCCATCTCACCCGATCAGAAGATATGAAGCAATGTGGGAGAGGGAGGAGTCTCTTTCGGGTATAATACAATCTACTTGGGAAGAGGGGCCGCTATCATAGAATCTAGGAGATGTTAATGGAAAATTGCAGAGAATGATGGGAACACTGTACTCATGGAGTCGGGAGAACGTTGGGAACGTGCACAAAGAACTTTCTAAGCTGCGAGATCGGGTGGAACAACTGCATCAACAAGGGCACTCAGATTCTCAATGGGAAGTATGTGAACTGAAAAAGAAAATGGATGAACTGCTGATTCGGGAGGAGATTTTGTGGCGCCAACGCTCCCGGGTTTCATGGCTACAAGAAGGAGACTGGAACACAAAGTTTTTTCACCGTAAGGCTTCATGGCGAGCAAAGAAAAACAGAATACTCAAGCTGAAAAAAGAGGACGGCGTTTGGACGGATCGAGCGGATGAGATGACTTAGTTAGCCACGGGTTTTTTCAAAAATCTCTTTTCTAAGGATCCTTTGATTGACCCAACGCCGGTGGTTGAGTTATTTGATGGTTTGGTCACCGACAGGATGAATGAGGAATTATGTCGACCCTTCTCAGAGGAGGAAATATCTAATGCATTATTCCAGATCGGACCTCTCAAAGCCCCGAGCCCGGACGGTTTCCTAGCGCGCTTCTTCCAACGCAACTGGGCTACACTCAAACAGGAGATTATCAAAGGTGTGTCTCAATTTTTTGAAGATGGCATTATGCAGGAGGGTGTAAACGATTCTATAATCATTCTGATACCAAAAAAGGGTGTCCCTGAAGAAGTTAAAGATTTTCGATCGATCAGCCTTTGCAATGTCATATACAAGATAGTTTTCAAGTGTCTTGTGAACAGATTGTGGCCTCTGCTGGACGAGCTAATCTCCCCGACACAAAGCGCTTTTGTTCTAGGGCGTATGATCACGGACAATGCGCTCATTGCTTTTGAATGTTTCCATGCCATCCAGTGTTGCGATAGGGAAAGTAAGAATTTTTGTGCTCTCAAGTTGGACCTGTCTAAAGCTTACGATCGTATTGATTGGGGTTTCCTGGAGCGCGTTCTGGAGAAGGTGGGTTTCCACAGTCGTTGGATCAAATGGATCATGGCTTGTGTTACCTCTGTTCGTTACAGAGTTCGTTTCAATTGGGTGTTGTCTTCTCTGTTTTGTCCATCACATGGATTGTGCCAAGGCGATCCACTATCCCCGTACTTATTCCTATTTGTTGCAGATGGTTTGGCACGCATGCTTCAGCACTCTTCAGCTATGAACTACATTACACCACTGAAGGTTTGCAGAAGGGCTCCGGGGATATCTCACCTCTTGTTTGCTGACGACAGTTTGCTGTTTCTTAGGGCCAATCTTGCTCAAACTCAGGCAGTTAAACAACCCTGGATATTTTTGAATTGAGTACTGGTCAGTTGATTAATCCGAGCAAATGTTCAATCCTATTTAGCCCGTTTTGTGCAGATGTTGCTCGGCAGGAGGTCATGACAACCCTTCAGATCACAAGCTCAACTTTTGAACAAAAATACTTGGGCCTGCCTACTCCCTCGGGTCGCACGAAAGCTGAACATTTTCAACCTTTATCCGAGCGCTTTGCAAAACGTCTCACATCATGGTCTGAAAAATATTTATCAGCAGGAGGCAAATAAGTGCTGATCAAGAGTGTTGCTCAGGCTATACCAACTTATCAGATGGGCATTTTTAAGATGTCCACTCGCTTTTGTGAAGAGTATTCTCAGATGATCAGGAAGTTTTGGTGGGGAGAGGAAACGGATCAGCAGAAAGTTCATTGGATGGCTTGGGACAAGCTTGCAAGCCCGAAGTCTCTCGGTGGTTTAGGCTTTCGGAACTTGCAGGCTTTTAATCAAGCATTACTTGCAAGGCAGGCATGGAGACTAATCCAAATGCCGGAGAGTTTATGTGCACGTATCCTCAAGGCAAAATACTTTCCCAATGGGGACTTTGCTGACACAGCCTTCCCCTTAGTTTCGTCTCCTGCGTGCAAAGGCATTGAACATGGTTTAGAACTTCTGAAACAGGGCCTTGTTTGGCGTGTTTGGAATGGCAGCAAAATACGCATATGGCGTGATCGCTGGATTCCACACAATCTTACTGCTGCTATACCTATACGCAAGAATTTTAATCGTTTGCGATGGGTGGCTGATCTGCTAAAGAACGGTTCAATGGAATGGGATGTTCCGTTACTCAACCACATTTTTCAGCCGTCTGATGTGGAGGAGATCTTGAAGTTGAGAATTCCTTCAGGCCTAGGAGAAGACTATCTGGCATGGCAGCCTGAGAAATCTGGTCTATTCTCAGTTAGGAGTGCATATCGTCTGGCCTGGAACGAGTTACATCACAATCAGTTGACAGCTTCTAGCAATACAGGAACTGGAGATCGTCAACTCTGGAATAGTTTCTGGAAGATCAAAGTCTTGCCCAAGATCAAGATCTTTGCTTGGCGAGTTATTCATGATAGTCTGCCGACTAAGGAGAACAAATGGAGATGCAAATTGGTGTGTTCTCGAACCTGTGATCTGTGCGGGTCTGCTAATGAAAATAGCTTCCACGCTATAGTAAGTTGCCCCAAAGTTCATGCTTTACATGCTGAAATGAGGAACTATTGGTCTTTGCCAGAGGAATCATTACTAAAGTTTACTGGACAAGAATGGCTGCTGATACTTTTGGGCAATTTATCTGACACAATGAAGTCCCATTTGCTGATGGTTCTTTGGAGAGCATGGTTTTTAAGAAATGATGCGGTTCATGCGAAAGGGGATGCATCCATAACTCATTCAGTCAATTTCCTTTTGTCTCTCCATGAGTCCATTGCTTCTGAAAACATGGTGCAGTCAAATGCTAAAGGGAAGACACAAGTAGTAAGAGGGGTGGATCAGCTTAATACTCAAAACCTTGTCCTGACAAGAAAAGGAAACTGGCTACCGCCGTCGGAAGGGCATGCAAAAGTCAATGTTGATGGCGCGTTTTCAGAAGTGACGGGTAAAGCAAGTATCGGCATTATTGCTCGGGATTGTCGGGGTCTTGTCCTCCTTCCTTCGTGTCGAACAGTTGATCACTGTCCAGATGCCATGGAAGCTGAAGCTTTAGCCCTCCTGGAAGGTTGTCGGTTAGCTGCCAAATGGATTCATATGCCAACTTCTATTGAGTCCGATTGTGCCTTAGTGACCTCTGGCGTGAATTCGGCGCGGCTGAGTCGATCTAGATGGGCGCCGATCTTTCAGGACATTTCTTCGGTTCTTGCCACAATTCAGGAGGCCACAGTATGCCATGTAATGAGGGATTGTAATAGAGTTGTGCATGAGTTAGCTCAACTAGCGCAGAGAACGGGCAAATGTGCGGTGTGGAGGCTGCATGCCCCACCCGAAGTTGAAGATGCTGTTATGCATGAACTTGTAAACTTTGATGATTAATGAAATCCCCATTACACTCAAAAAAATATATATATGCTTACCTGCGATGCTTTCAGGTTTCGCAACATGTAGGCAGGAAATTAAGCAAGCATACATTTGTATATGAGTTCTTTTACGGTATCTTCTATTACTATCGAAGGGTGAGTAGTATAAATTAAATCTGGTCATTGATTTGTGAACGTGTTATAGTTTCTTTTGTCCAAAATTGATTTGATTCATGGGGTAGTTTCGCCTTTTAGCCTTGACCCAAATTACTCCTAGCGACGCTCACGCCCTTCCTGTAGCGTTGTTTCCTCCTGCGGAGGCGTCCCTCGCGACTACGCCGCCACCGCCGCCGCCCGTCCGCCGCTCCCGATGGCGCAGCCACCGGAGCGTACCTCGTCGCCCGCTTGTTCGTCTCCCGTTCGGCGCGGTTCCCACATCTTTGTCCCCTCCGCTCCCACGTCTTGTCGGGTTAACTGTATTTTGATCCCTAGGTTATGCTTCTGATTGATAATTAGGGCAGCAAGTGCCATGGCATTAAAAAAAGGGCAACAATTTTGATTGGATCAACAAATACCGGTGTGTTGCTTTTGATGGGTTTTGCAGTTTTTGCTTAACGGTCTGCATCAGGTCGAACCAATGTAATTCTTGAGATGCTTCAGTGTAGTTCAGTACTGGTCACGAGTCACGACAGGCCAACAAGTACCCAGGAAAATTTCCTTTCAGGTAATGAGACACACCTGTATCTTCTTTCTCCCTTTTTATGTCAAAGGAACCGTGTTCAATTATGTTTGTCTGATTCCAAGCAAAGTCAGGCATATGACATACGAACACCAAACGTTCTAACTGATTGCTCTGCCAGACAGACAGCATACATATCTCAAACCGAGGCTAAGCATCCATGTGGACAGTTTCTTGTACATCGTGCGTATTCACTCGACTGAAGCTCTCATGTCGTATTATGAAGCTTGGGCACATCACACATGATAAAACTGCCACGAAATAAACTGCCTTGGGGAGAGGTGCCACCGCCTCAAGAGAGAAGCTAATTGCAACTTTGCAAGGACAGACATAAAATCCGTATCAGAGAATGCAGAGAGATCGTCTGCAAGAACAAAAATAAGAAAAATATAAAGATTCCGTTTACAGTTGATTCATTATTAAAACTTCTGCAGCAGTCCAAGAGACCAAGAATACTCCGCTGGAGAATAAACTATCACGAATTCAGCTACCTCTATATCATCTTGATCATGACTTGGTTTACAATATGTAGTTGCATTGATCTTCGGCAATGATTTACACGTAAATTTTGTTAAGGCTCCGATAACAACTGTATTTCAAGCATGCTGAGAACATTTCGGTTGTTCTTTTGATTGTTCGTAGTTTCGTACACTGCATCACCTTAAAGATGCACATACTGCTCGGTTGTTCATGAGAACTTGCAAACTGCAACTGACGCAAGTCTAGAGAGTGACTGTGTACAGGCACAACATTGATCATTCATTTAGACTATTAGTCGTTTTGTCAGTATGTTTGTCAGGAAAGTAATTGACAAGGGCATTCACTCAAACACAGATGACACGTTCTCATATCCAGATTCTGAGTTTCTCATTGGTTCATTTCACTCTCTCTGTCTCACTAGTCTTTATCTCTGTCATCCATATAATTCATATCGAGAAATTGAAATGCATAGAGCTGACCATGAGCAATCAACTGAACAGAGCAAGCAAAAATGCCAAAATCAATAAGCATTCTCTCATTGTTTGCATAGTGCTTACCTTATCTTCTTTTAATGAATTTATCTCCTGAACTCAGCACCTCAGCCTGCAGCCGGCCAGAAGCTCTCCCACCGTCAGCACTCGCCTCGCTGCACGCACGTGCCGCGACTTGCACACCTCCCGCAGCCACGCCGTCGTCCTCGCCGGATTAGAGTGAGATGGAAGAGAGGCGGGATGGCGGTGGGCATCTGAGGAGGTCGCGGTCTCCTCGTCGCAAGTGACGAAGGCGACGGAAGACGTGACCGAAGAGAGTGGCGGAGTGACTTGCATCGGGCACCGGCGAGCCTGCGCCGTCTGGCCTCCAGCCTCCGTCGCCGGTGCGCCTTCTGACCTCCGTCGCTTAGGACGCGCGCGGCTCTAGGGTTACAGGAGTGGGGAGGAACGGGGAATGAGGCCATTGACTAATCGCTCGGCCCACAAATCACTCAAATTTTTTACCGTCTTGCCGCGTGGAGCGGCAGGATTTAATCCATAATTATGCGAATTTTACCCCTAGAGCTTATTTTACTACTCACGTTGGTGCAGTAGTATAAATGAATCTAAATTTTTTTTTGAGAGAATCTAAATTATTAGATGAAAGAAAATTGAAAGTCTATATTTATTTGAGGGTACCTTAAAAGAGCCCAAATGCGAAACAAATTGAGGATGCCTGGACAATTACAGGCCCATGCCAAGAGGTTCATGGGCTCAATTGGGCTGGGCTCGGTCCCGTCAGAGCCTCAGAGGCGAGCAAAGCACAGACTCGTCTTCTTCCTCCTGCCATCGCGCGTCGCCCTCTCGCCTCTCCCTCTCCCTCTCCGCCACCTAAACATAGTCAAGAGTCTTCACGAGACCCGCGTGGCCACCGCCTCCATGCATCCCGCGCGCTCCTTTCCCTCCTGTCCTCACCCCTCGATGCTGGGCAGCTTATACCCCCGGCATGCCCTTCTCCGCCGCTCCGTTTCACCTCGCTTTCCATGTCCATTCGCGCCCCCGATGCAGCGCCAGACCCATGTAAGATTTTCTTGGTTTCTTGGCTACTGCTTCTTGTAGTTCTTGATGGATTCTTCTTGGGTGATTCGTCTGTGGATTTACTGACTGACTGGTTGGTTGGTTGATTCTTGCGGGCGCAGCGAGGCGGCGGGCGGACGCCGTCGGGTGGCTGCGCGCGCTGTTCCCGGACGCGCCACTGCCGCCGCCGCCGGACGCCTCCGACGACGACCTGCACGCCGCGCTCTCCGGCGGCAGGCTGCTCTGTGCCCTCCTCCGGAGGATCTGCCCTGGCGCGCTGCTGGACGACGCCTCCACGGACAATGTCGGCAGGTTCTGCGCTGCCATCGAGCGGATGGTCGTGCCCACCTTCAGCGCCTTCGACCTCGAGAGGGTTGCCTTCTTGTTGATTGCTCTTTCGGGCTCTATCGTCTTTGCCGCGACACTAAGTTCTGCTTCTTGACTGACATTGGTGGCGATGCATCCATCCAGAGGGAAATGGCAGCTGTTGTGACCTGCATTCTTGCCCTCAAGGATCGGTACGGACAGCGCGCTGCAGAACGGAGCCTCAGTTTCCTGACCAGAAGCGACAGCGAAGGAAGCAGCAAGCACATGGAGGCAAAGCTGCAAAGGGTGCTCACCAGTCCAGTTATGTCAGGTGAAACTGCTTGTTATTTTTCTTGCAGTGATAATGATAGGTAATAAGTTAATAAGTTTTGGAATAGGTTCAATTGCCATTTGAAACATCTTTCTGTCATCCTTGTATTCAGAACCATCCAGTCCTTCGTTAGGGGCTGATCTGTACTCCCCGTCAGGGATATTTCAGATGAAACAAGGGGGATATTCTGATCTTCCTGGTTGTAAGATTTCAGACTTGATGAAATCCTCCAGCTTGGATGTACGTACCATGCTGCAAACTTCATGTGAAATGAGATAGATAACCTGTTCTCTTGGAAATTAAAATAGAGAGCATGAATTTGTGTTATTCTTCGGCACCGACTTGACATATTCATCACGTTGGCTAAACAACAATTTTTGCAGAATGCGCCCACTCAGTCACTCCTGGGTGTAGTGAACAGCATCGTTGGTGAGAGCATAGAGAGGAAGAATGGACAGATACCTTATGTAGATTTCTCAGAAAGCAATATAGTTAGTTTGTTCTTTCCATATGTATGACGTTTGATTCCGTATTTGTTATCTTTCCTTGTGTAAATGAATGCAAATGTTTCATTGTAGCACATTGCTTTCTTGCTGAGAAAGGTCATAGTTGAGATTGAAAGGCGCATGGCTTCTCAGGCTGGGCATATACGAAATGTAAGATAATAGTAATTCGTATTTATTTTTATATTGGACTAGTCCATTGTGATCTCTTTTCTGCAGCAAAATAACCTGATTAAAGCTCGTGAAGAAAAGTATCAGTCAAGGATAAGAGTGCTAGAGGCACTAGCAGGTGGGGCAAGCGGGCATACACATGTAAATTCTAGCACCTTCTCTGAGACATCTATCTCTCGCTTGCTTTTGCCAGATTTTTTTTGTATACTTTAAGTAAATTATCTACCTGCTCTAAAGTATTAAAGCTCCTCTCATCTATAGTAAACGACAAAATAATGGGCACAATGAGAATAACAGCACAATTCCATTTGTTTATTTCTATAGCAGAGCTTAAAATAACAGCAGGGATGACTGAGTTTTCTGTTCACTCTATGTAAATAACGACGAGCCATGCATTTGAATGACTAGCTTTAGCATCAATGGAGAAATTTGATTCAGTTCTTTATGAAAGCCCACTCTTTTCACGCAGGTAGAGAAAGACAAGCTCGAAGATAAAGGGCAACTAGGAGAGGAAGATATGGCTAGGTTGATGAAATACCAGGAAGATGTGGTTAGATTGATGAAAGAAAAGGAAGACATGGTTAGGTTACTGAAGGAGAAGGAAGATATGGTTAGGTTGTTGAAGGAGAAGGAAGATATGGTTAGATTGTTGAAGGAGAAGGAAGATATGGTTGACTTGACAAAAGTCAAGGTTGAAGAAACACAACGAATAGCAGATGATGATAAAGATAGGTTACTTAAGGAAAAGGATGATACTGTAGTTAGATTGACAAAGGAGAAGGAAGAGATGGTTAGGTTGTTGAAGGAGAAGGAAGATATGGTTAGATTGTTGAAGGAAAACGAAAAAATGGTTGACTTGAAAAAAGTCGTGGTTGAAGAAACACAACGAATAACAGATGAGGGAAAAGATAGGTTACCTAAGGAGAAGGATGATACTGTAGTTAGATTGACAAAGGAGAAGGAAGAGATGGTTAGGTTGTTGAAGGAGAAGGAAGATATAATTAGACTGATGAAGGAGAATGATGATATAGTTAGGTCAATAGAGAAGGAAGAAACGATGAAGTTGGAAAAAGGCAGTACTAAGGACAGAAAGCAAATGACAGATGATGGTAAAGATAGGTTGATTAAGGAGAACAATGCTATCGTGGTTAAGTTGACAGAGGAGAAGGAAGAGATGATTAGGTTGCTGAAAGAGAAGGAAGATATAATTAGATTGATGAAGGAGAAGGAAGACATGTTCATCTCAATGAAGGAGAAGGAAGATAAGGTTGACTTGAAGGAAGGCAAAGCTGAAAACATGAAGCAAACAACAGATGAAGATGCAGATAGGTCAATTAAGGAGAACAATGACATAATTAGGTTGATGAAGGAAAAGGAGGATTCTAACAATACAATTATGAAACTTAAGCTGGAATTAGAAGCACTAAGATCATTGCATGAGGAGAACTGCAAGTTGTTAGAATCTAAGAAGGAAGATATAGTTAAGCTTCTTGCAGATAAGGAAGACAATGCCAGTATAATTTTGCAACTCAAACAAGACAGATCAACTAGGGAGAATAACGACATAATTAGGTTGATAAAGGAAAAGGAGGATGTTAACAATACAATTATGAAAGTTAAGCTGGAATTGGAAGCATTAAGATCATCATATGAGGAGAGCTGCAAGTTGTTAGAATCTAAGGAGGAGGATGTAGTTAAGCTTCTTGCAGATAAGGAAGACAGCGTCAGCATAATTTTGGAACTCAGACAAGAGCTTGAAGCAACACGAAGATTGCATGAGACACAGAGTCAACAAGTAGAGATGAGAGCTGCCCAAGTGAAGGAGGAGTTGGAACACAGGATAAAAGAAGTAGAGCTTATGTTAGAAGATTCTACCAAGAGAAGAAGAGAACTTGAGGAGCTATCCAAATCCAGAATCCAATTTTGGAAGCAGAAAGAAATAGTAATCAACCAATTTGTTGGTTTACAAATACAGAATGTTCAGGTATTAGTCAAATCAGTTCCTTTTCCTCTTAGTGCCCTTGGGGAGTTCCTAAATTTTGTAGTTAAGTGAAAAGTGTTTTGCTTTATCAGGATTTGAGGCTATCTTCTGTTTCAGTTAGGCATGAAGTCCTAAATTGTCAAAAAAAATGGCTTGAAGAACTAACTGGCCTTGGTAAGAATGAACCTGTGAGGGCTATGGCTCGTATTTACAAAATTTATTTTCATCAATAGATCACAACTAACATTATTGCATTTTATGATAGGAAACAATCTTAAGGTGGTAACTAATGCTGCAGAAAAATACTACGCAGCTCTTGCAGAAAACAGAAAATTGTTCAATGAGATCCAGGAACTAAAAGGTACCGGTGTGAACTACAAAATCATCAGTTCAGTTTATCTGGTTATTTATATTAACTTAAGGTAGTGCAGCTAAAAAGTATTGGCTTAACATAGTAGTACTGAGCAGGAAATATCAGAGTTTATTGCCGGGTAAGACCTTTTCGACCTGGGGAGGATGAGAGATCCAGTTCAGTTGAATATATTGGCAACAATGGTGAACTGGTTGTATCGAACCCTACAAAACAGAAGGAAGGGAGCAAGAATTTCACATTTAACAAAGTTTTTGGCCCAACAACTACACAAGGTAACCATAACAATCAGATTTATGCAACTTATCTTCTCGAGTTTCCATTTATGATATATCAATACATAGTTTACTAATTACTGGCATTGATAATGTTATTCATAGTACTGCTGTATGGTACAAATTGGGTTTCTTATCTCTTATTTTTGTTAATAGATGCGGTTTTCAAGGACATTCAGCCACTAATTAGATCAGCTCTTGATGGCTACAATGTTTGCATTTTCGCATATGGTCAAACTGGATCAGGGAAAACATACACTATGGTATGAAGCTCTCAGAACAAGAAATTTCTTTGTTTACATCTTTGCATGTAAGATCTAAGAATATCTCTCTACAGTCAACGATGTGCTTACAATACCTTGTTTCTATAAATTTCTTAGATGGGGCCTGAAAATGCAACTCAGAAGGAATGGGGCGTCAATTATAGAGCACTAAATGACCTTTTCAATATCTCCCATGATCGGCAAGACACAATCACATATGAACTTAGTGTTCAAATGATTGAGATCTACAATGAGCAAATCCGTGATCTCATTGGTGGTGGTGGTTCGCAGAAGAAATATCCTTTTTGTCCAAAATTGCATTAGTATAGCCTTCCACCTGATAGTAGATTGCATGTGTTTTCTGCAAGTTCTAACTGAACTTGGCCATCTTTTTATGCATTCTGGATTCCTCCAGGAATACTATTAGAAGAAAGTGTTTGGAATAGGTCTATGTAAAATATTGCAACTTTAGTTGGGCACACCATAGCCATTTTTCATCAGTTTCTAATGTCATCATCTTTTTTGTAGGACTTTGATTCCATTTCTTATTGCAGACTGAACATCCCTTTTTTTTCTTAACTTGCACACAATAGGGATTCAGAATACCATCCAGCCCAATGGAATTGCTGTTCCTGACGCAACAATGTGTCCTGTCAACTCAACTTCTCATGTTATTGAGTTAATGCAAACTGGGCATGGCAATAGATCCATGAGCGCAACAGCTTTGAACGAAAGAAGCAGCAGATCTCATAGGTAGGTTACTTGTGTCACTCCTCTTTTTCTGTAGGAATGAACCTCCTCTTAGTGGGTAATCTTCTGCAGTGTTGTAACCATTCATGTCCGAGGCCAGGATCTAAAAACTGGAAACACTTTACGTGGCGCTCTACACCTTGTGGACCTTGCTGGAAGTGAGAGGGTGGACCGTTCTGCGGTTACAGGAGACAGGCTCAAAGAAGCACAACACATCAACAAGTCTCTCGCTGCTCTTGGGGATGTTATATTTTCTTTATCACAAAAGAATGTGCATGTACCATACAGAAATAGCAAGCTTACACAAGTCTTGCAAAGTTCTCTGGGTATTCTCCTTCACTAAAGAACTATGTTACATCACATCATTACATGTTGTATATAGTTTCTTGACATGCAAAGTTTTCATGTGCAGGCGGGCATGCAAAGACCCTAATGTTTGTACAGGTCAACCCAGATGTTTCATCTTATACAGAGACCTTAAGTACTCTGAAATTTGCGGAACGAGTGTCTGGGGTGGAACTAGGTGTTGCAAGGACCAATAAGGAGGGCAAAGAAGGGAAAGATGTCAGAGAATTGATGGATCAGGTAAGAGTTCCCCACAAACATGCACTCATGCACGCACGCACGCAGACACACAATGTTTAGGTCCACACCAAAGCGATGAATACAAAGTGATATTGCAATATCTCAGCATAACTATCTAATGATCTTAATATTGAGATGTGCAGTAGTAAAAAAAATGTTGAGATGTGCAAAGAAATTAAGAATATCATACTGGAATCAAGTTCAAAACAGTACGCCATGTAGGCACTAGAATTTTTTTCATAATGAAATACCGTTACAGTTGTTGCCATCTAATGTTTCAACCTGCAGCTTTCATTGCTCAAAGATACTATTTCAAAGAAGGATGACGAAATCGATCGGCTGCAACTTCTCAATACTAGCACCTCCAGATTGAAGTCCACCAAACAAGCTGATTCCGTATTGAAGCATTCGTCCTCTTCTCCGGGCATGACATCTCTAGGAAAGGCCTCAAGTTTTGGCAGTGAGGCAGCTTCTGATCTTGATAACTTCTCTGACATCAGTGACAGGCAATCTGAAGCTGGGTTCATGCTCTCTATTGATCCTGAGGTCTCTGGCCTTGGTGATGTTGACTCCGACGGAAGGTTAAGTGATGCATCTGATGGTGGTAATCCCGCAGGTGCAGAAACTGACAGTTCAGTAAGCAGTGCAGTGGACCACGGGCAAGAGAAAGCATCTAGCGCTGTGAAAGAGCGATTGTTAGTACTTCCAGCTCTGCATAGTCTGAGATTTGTTAATAGTTTCATTCATTTGACATCTTTAATTTGTACAAATGTTGCATTAAGTGGAATTTTCATCATGGTCTTAGTTGTTATCTGTGACTTCCTCATCCTTTCTCATGTAGGACAAAAGCGGTATCCCGAGTTCAGAAGTTGACAGTCCCAAAAGCATCAAACTTGCGGCCTAAAACAAGAGATTCTCCTGCTCCTAAACCGTCACGTAAGATGCCTCTAAGCTTGCATTTGGATTAGAACATAATTTTTTGAAATGCAAAGCTTGACAAAAATGATATTGGGGAGAAATAGATCTGGGTATGACAATAATACTTTTTACAGATAATTTCACTCCGTATTTGGATAAAAGAACATATATAGTATGTCGCGTGATCAGATATTTACAACAGGATTTAACTGTAACATGGATTTGCATGTAATCCGTGCTTAGATTACTCTCCAGAGTAAAACCAGAACAAATGGAGATTTGCATTAACGAACACCATAATCATCTGGACCAAGTTAAATCAGTCTGATCATATTAAAAGAAGTGAATATGGAAGGCAGGAGAAAACTATACACAAAATCATATGTTGATGCAATTTACCAACTTCTATGGAACCAATCTAATCTGATACAAATTCAGTAAGATTCATGGAATTATATATAACATATATGTGACTCTCAAACAGCTCGTAGAAACCTTGGCGAGGAGTGACAGTTACTAGATTCTTGACTATTACCAGTTTACCATGATACCATCAAAGGCTATTCAAATCCCTAGATTATATCCGCGTTCTCGATTTTCAATGTTAAAATTATCTGAAATGAATATGCTATTTCCGCAACTTATTTTCTTATTGTTATTACAGCGCCAACTGGGGCACGAAGAAGTACAACCACCCAAGCGACTCCACCAGCAAGATCTACTAGCACTTCGAAACGAGTACCATAGATCAAGGTTGTATTCATTTGGCCAAACCACTTCCCAGTTACTTTTATTGTTGTATAGTCCGTTCGGAACTTTTCTTTTGTTGGCACGATGTCTCCAACATTGATGGTGTTAGTGAATTTCCTTGTGCCAGTTAGTGAATTTTGTACTTGCTGGGTGGGTCCTTGTTGTTTTGTAGTTTTTGTGTAGAGGGTGTAATACTTCAAGTTTTATGTGTTCTGTATATGACGTTACCATGTCACGAGATGAATCTTTGTTGTACATTTTAGTAGAAACAGTGAAAGAAGATGCAAATAAATGTAAGCCATGATTATTTTTGTATGGATTACGCAAGTTCAGATGGCGGCACGGTTAAGTTAGTTTATCAGTGCAACGCAGAGTCCTGGCACTGTATAGGCATAACTTCCCCCCTTCTCGACAACTTGTGAGTAGGCAAGCATAGCAACAACTGCGATGCTGTATTTTTAAGGTTTGTAATTTTTTTACATTTAAGAGGTTGTTTTTTTTTCATTACTGAGTGTTGTTTTGAAAAACTACCGAGTGTTGTATTTTTAATCTAGTTGCATTTTCCCCACACAGCTGCATTTTACTAATCAACCGTAACTTTCTTGAGTTAAACCCACATTAATTTGCTTCTTCAAAAAGAAACTAATGTGGGCTTAACGTCACCCTTTTTCTTCTCGTCAATAGATAATATTCTTCAAGATTTTTGGAATAGCTAACTATAAGGGTAGCAGACGTATATTGATCTAACTGTATTGAGGTAATGAACTTATGTATCAAATATTGAAAGGAATATATCCAGGGCAGCAAACCACCTTTTCCCTTTTCAAGAATGATCAGCAAACCACTTTCAATCCTCAAATTGAAAGAGAATAAAAGAGCATGCAATAAAGGGGCTCATGATATATCCTCAAATTACAATTTACAATTATAAGCATCATTTCTCGCAAAAGAAACAATTATAAGCATTATCACTAAAAGTTGCTTCTTTTCGAATTGAGAAAAGTTCGTAAAATACTTCCTTTGTGTTAGAGAGTTGTTTGTATTAGAGTAGGACTTTGTTTACTTTGTTTATGTTAGAGTAGGACTCGATGTATTTCCTTATCTCTTCTCCTATATATGTCTATATATTGGCCTAGAGCCCATGGAATGGAAGTTGTTATTTCTTTAACATGGTATCATAGCCAAAACTAGGGTTTTGATCTTTTTTACGATGTTCCCATTTGATCTGCGTGTCGCTACTCACGCATCTTCTCCTCTCATCCCCATAGCATCGATGTTGTTCCTGATCAATCCCCCACCCTGCTCATCGTGTCCTCCAGCCGAAGCATTGCCTTTTCGGCTCGCTCGCGCTCCGCTTGCCACCCGTTGTTCTCCAATTGGCATGCCAAGACTCATAGCGTGCTCATGCTCTGCCCCCCACCAACAGGAGCGATGCCCGTTGGGGCTCGTTGCCCACCCGCGCCCCAACCCTATAGTCGTCATGGCGGGGCTCGTTGCGCACCCCTGCCCGTGCAGAGCGACACCTGCTGATGCTCATCACCCGCCTGCGCCTTGGCCCTTTAGTCGCTATCACGGTGGGGCTTGTCGCCCGCCCCTGCCCGTGCTTAGCCCACCACCATCTGGAGCGATGCTAGCTGGTGCTCGTCGCCCGCTCGTGCCTTGGCCCCTTCAGTCATCGTCATCGCTAGTCTATAGCCCCTCTGGTGACATCTTGTCGGCCACCCTCCGGCCTCCCCTCTCCGGTCTGCTCTCGTGAGGTAACAGAGCAGCTACTCTATTTTCTCTCATGCACAGATCCGTTTGTAAGAAAACAACACGTACAATGTAGTCTTCTTCTTCGTCTGGCATCGTCTTTGTCCCTCGTTGTCCGGTGATCTTCGATGGTCTCAACTATCGGGACTGGATCATGCACATGCATCTTCACATGTGTGGTCAGCGTCTTTGGGACTTTCTTACCAGCGAGTTGCCCTTTCCGGCTCGCCCCGTTGCTCCAGTCGTGCCTGTACGCCCGTCTGATTCTCCTGATGCGACGACCAAGCAGAAGCTGGCTATTGATGATGCTTTGTCATAGGCACTTGCTGATTATATGATGCTATGGTTTTCTATCCTACCCAGTTTGATGCCTATAGGGTTTGGTTTGATGAGGATGCTCGCGCCTCTACTATTCTTATTGCTAACATGGCGATGCACCTTACTAGTGACGTGGTTACTCTCTCTTTGGCATAGTTGGTGTGGGTGCGTCATGATCAGCACGAGCCAGCTGGTGACTCTTTGTACCTTACTGTAGTGCGACAAAAGCAATCACTGCACCAGAGTGATGCTACTACCGATGAGTTTTCTGCTATCCCGTCCTCGGTGTGGCATCAGCTTGACTCTCTTGGACCAGAGGTTTGCCACACTTGCCAGTGTTGTTAGCGTCAGCACTCTCACTTGGAGCTTCGTCACATCTACAACTTCTTGACACATCTTTGGGCTGAGTTTGAGTAGCTTCATGCCTAGCTACTTGCTCACCATCCTCATGTGACTCTGTTGGAGGCTCTTTCTGCGGTTCGTACCGAGGAGACTCGCCTTAGTGGTGCGGTCTATTGCCGTTTCCTTCAGTCCTAGGGGTTCCTTCAGCTGCTACACCTGCTGCTTTTCCATCTGCGTCTTCTTCTTCTGTGGTGCCTACATCTAGGGGTGGAGGAGGCGTTGGTCACCACTACACCTACTGCACTAAGGATGGGCATGTGGAACAGTACTGTTACCGAAAGAGGAAGAATATTCATCGATGCTCTTCTAAGGACATCGCAGGCAGCACCATAGGCTCAGGTGCTTCAGGCTCAAGTGCTTCTCCTTAGAGAACTATACTAGTAATCCTACAAATCAAGAGATGCTCATTCTGCTTCATCGCCTCGCTTCCTTTACACGGTCGGGTTCTGTAGTTTATGTCACTCAGTCTTCCACTAAGAGACCACATTTATCCTCTTCAGGTACATCTCCATGGATTCTTGACTCTGGTGACTCTTTTCATATGACTTATGATTTTATCAGTCGTACTTGCATTCGTCCTTCATCTATACCTATCACTGTTTAGACTATAGATGGCACCTCTTTTCTGTTATAGGCCGTGGCACCCTGCTTTTTTCCTCTTTTCATGTTCCTATTGTCTCTTATGTTCCTAAACTGACTATGCAGCTTATGTCCGCTGGCCAGCTCACGGATCATAGTTGTCGTGTTATCCTTGATTCTAACTCTTATTGTGTCAAGGACCGCTGCATAGGCACTCTTGTTGGGACTGGCCCTTGGCGCCGTGATTCTCAATGTCTCTGGGAGCTTGATTAGCTTCGTCTATCTTCTGCTGCACATGGTAGTCTCTCTGTCTCCTCCACCGGCTTTGCCTCGGTTGCCTCCTCCACCGGGACTTTTGCTTAGTGACATCATCATTTGGGCCAGCTTTGTGGTTCGTGTTTGTCTTCATTAGTTCGTCATGGTCTTTTAGGATCAGTGTCAGGTGTTACTTCTTTAGATTTTATGGGTTGTAAGCTTGGCAAGCAGCTTCTACTTCCATAACCTTCCAGTGAGTCAGTGTCACAGCGTCCATTTGATCTTGTTCATTCTAATGTATAAGCCCAGCCCCCTTCGTTCCAAAAGGGGGTCATCGATATTATATACTCTTCATAGATAATTTTTTGTCGCCACACATAGATATATTTTATACCTTATTGTTGTGAGGTTTTTTTCATCTATAAGAATTTTGCCATCATGGTCTATACTCAATTTTGACACTCCATTTGTGTTTTTCATGCTGACTCTGCGGGAGAGTATTTATTTGGAGCACTTCATCATTATCTTTTTGAGCAGGTCACTCTTTCCTAGTTTTCCTATCCTGGTGCTCATGCTTAGAATGACGTGGTTGAGCGTAAGTATCGTCATCTTCTTAAGACCGCTCGTGCTCTAATGCTTGCTTCTGCTATTCCGCCCCATTTTTGGACCAAGGTTGTGTCTACTGCCACTTTTTTGTTAATATTCAGCGCCTTCTTCTGCTCTTTGAGGTGGGGATCCGCGTCAAGCTTCTTTGTGGCACAATGCCCGACTATTCTAGTCTTCATCTCTTTGGTTGTGTGTGCTATGTGCTTCTTGCACCTCGTAAGCGCACTAAGCTGACCACTTAGTCTGTTGAGTGTGCTTCTCTCGGCTATAGTACTGAGCATAAGGTATATCATTGTTGGGATCCTGTTAGTCGATGGATGCGGATTTCTCGAGATGTTACTTTTGATGAGTCTCGCCCCTTCTACTGTTGTCTTTCTCCAGGAGCTTTTCCAGAATCTTTTGTTGAGCCACTTTCTTTTCTGATTTTTTGTGATACTCTCCTCACCTCTGTGTCACCACCATGGCCAGTGCCTTCTCTGGTGGCGCCTTCACCGTCTTCACCGTCGGTGCCTTCTCTTATGGCGTCTCCTTTGTCGATGCCTCATTCCTCAATGGCGCCTTCTCCTCTTGAGGCCCCTCCTAGCCCTATTCTATCTTATCCTCTCTACTATACTCGTCGATACACGAGTTGAAGATTCTTCGGCTTCTCCTGATGAGTCATCTTCTCTAGATGTGCCATATTTTTTGGATGCACCGTCTTCTCCTCGTGAGCCATCTTCTTCTCCTGATGTACCACCTTCTTCTCACTATGCCCTTCGCTCTCGTCCGCCTCTGCCGATTGACCGCCTTGGTTTTGCTAGTGTTGCTCTTGCTGAGCCAACTTCTTATTGTGATGTTGTTCATCAGGAATGGTAGCATCTCATGGCAGAGGAGATCACTGCTCTTGAGCGCACTGGCGCATCAGATCTTGTCCCTCTTTATCCACGTGTCTGGCCCATCATGTGCAAATGGGTCTACAAGGTTAAAACCTACTCTGATGGTACTCTTGAGCGCTACAAGGTTCGTCTTGTGGCGCGTGGTTTTCAACAGGAGCATAGTCGCGACTATGACGAGACTTTTTCTCCTGTGGCTCACAGGACCACTGTTGGTACTCTTCTTGTGGTGGCCTCTATCCATGCTTGGTCCATCTCTCAGCTTGATGTCAAGAATACCTTTCTCAATGGTGAGCTGTATGAGGAGGTGTACATGCAGCCACCACCAGGGTATTCTGTTCTAGAGGGTTTGGTTTGCCATCTCCATCGGTCTCTTTATGGGCTTAAGCAAGCACCTCGTGCTTGGTTTGAGCATTTTCTTATGTGGTCATTGTAGCAGGGTTTTTGCCAATGCTCATGACGCTATGCTCTTTGTCCACACTTCGCCTCGTTGTCGTACTCTTCTTCTCCTATATGTCATGTGGTGATGATTCTCAGTATATTGCCTTTGTGAAGGCACATCTCATGAGCGGTTTCTCATGTCTGATATGGGTTCTCTTCCTTACTTCCTTGGGACTAAAGAGAAGTATAGCTAGGATCTTCTTGCTCATGCCACTCTCACTGATCAACGCATTGTTGAGAATTCCATGGAGCTTAATGCTCACCTTTCGGCCCACTGATGGTGAGGTTCTTGTGGATCCCACTAGCTATCATCATCTAGTTGGGAGTCTTGTTTACCTTGGTGTCACTCGTCCTGATATTTTATATCTACTGCATGTTCTGAGCCAATTTGTTTCTGCTCCTACTCACCTCCACTATAGTCATCTTATTTGTGTTTTGCGATATCTTCGTGGTACTATCTCTCGCCGTCTTTTCTTTTCATGGTCTAGCTCTTTACAGCTCCAGACTTATTCAAATGCGACCTAGATTAGTGATCCCTCTGATCATCGGTCTCTTTTTGCCTAATGTATTTTTCTTGGTGGTTCTCTCATTGCTTGGAAGACTAAGAAACAGACAACAATTTCTTGTTCAAGTGCTGAGGGGGAGTTGCGCGTTATGACTCTTTTGACAACAGAAGCCACTTGGTTATAGTGGTTACTTGGGGACTTTAGTATTTTTGTTTCTGCACCAACTCCTCTTTTCTCTGACAGTATCGATGTCATCAGTATTGCTAGAAATCCGGTAAAGCATGAGCTCACCAAGTATATTGGTATTGATGCTTCTTTTATGCGGTCACATGTACATGATCAGATTGTTCCTCTTCGCTATGTGCTTTCCAAACTTCAGTTGGCAAACTTCTTCATAAATGCACAGATTTGTGTCCAACACAGTTCTTACCTCTCCAAACTCAGTGTCGTTGATCCACCATGAGTTTGATGAGAGTGTTAGAGAGATGTTCATATTAGAGTAGGACTCTATTTACTCTATTTGTACTAAGGAGTGTTTGGTTAGGCTTTTCAATAACTTTTCACTGGAAAAAGCTGCAGCCTAACTTTAGGGGGTCTTTGGTTGGGCTTTTTAGCAGCTTTTCACTAGAAAAAGCTGCAGCCCAACCAAACGGCCAGCTTTTCAGCAGCCTTTTCCAATGGTAGCTGTGGGCTTTGCAGTGCAAATTCAGCTGTTTGGAAAAGCTGTCTTCTGCCAGTTTTTTGCAATGCGCTGAAGTTTCTGTGCTCATTTTCCAAAATGTTATAGATGGTTTGGATCAAGCAAAAGCCATATATTCACTTTCCCACAGCCACAGCAGCTTTTCTAAACAGCCAACCAACAGCAGCTTTGTCAACAGTCACAGCCCAACCAAACAGGCCCTAAATGGCCAGCTTTTCAACAGCTTTTGCCAACGGTAGTTTTAGGCTTTGCAGTGCAAATTCAGCTGTTTGGAAAAGTTGCCTTCTGCCAGCTTTTTGCAATATGTTGAAACTTCAGTGCTCATTTTCTAAATGCTGTAAATTGTTTAGATCAACCAAAAGCTATATGTTCACTTTCCCACAATCACAGCAGCTTTTCCAGATAGCCAGCCAACAGCAGCTTTGTCAACAGCCACAGCTCAACCAAACAGGCCCTTAGAGTAGGACTCTGTATTTCCTTATCTCTTCTCCTATACATGTTTGTATATTGATCTAGAGTTTATGAAATAGATCAAGTTGTTATTTCTCCAACCATTTGCATAGATCCAGTACAATATTGTACAATACAATATACAAAAAGCAAAGCTTGCAAACAATACAATATACAAAAAGCAAAGCTTGCAAACAATACAATATACAAAAAGCAAAGCTTGCAACTTGACACGAAAAACATGACTTTCCTTTATTCAGGACATCCCTAACTGCAACTACTGATGAATACTGAATACCGTACTAATAAACAAGAAGTGATGATGAATGACATGATAGTTTCCTACTTTACAGCCTCCCTTTCCCGGTGATAAGCTCTTTGCGTTGCTTAAGGAGCACGAACATATATATTATTCCCTCTCATTTACAACTCAAAAAGTTTAGAGATTCTCGTGATCAGATCCCTTCCAATTTGAAATTTAAGTGTACAAATTGAAAGTGAAGTTCCAGAAGGAATTACGCCTTGGCCTGCACTTGCTTCGCACCAACTGCAAAGAACTCGGTGATGACCTCCAGAGGCATGCCCTTTGTCTCTGGGACCTTGAGGTAGACGAACACAAAGGAGATGCAGCAAACAACTGCATATATGCCGAAGACACCTGCTAGGCCAATAGCATTTAGCATCACAGGAAGGCTGTAGGTAACAATAATGTCTCCAATCCAGAATGTCAGGGCGCAGATGGCGATGCAGAGGCCACGGACCCTAGTGGGGAAAATTTCTGCACATAGAATGTTCGGGACTGGACCAAAGCCCATGACAAAGCAGCAGAAGTAGACGATGACGCTAACTGTGGAGAGCACAGCATGGGGCACTGTACTCAAGTTGATAACATTGGACACAACCAGGACAATCAAAGATGCTATCAAGATTGGAATTGTGCCCAGGAGCAGAAACCTGCAGAAAGGGAGATAATGTATGATATAGTGCTCCTTTGGGCGAAATTTGAGTTTTATATATCTGGCAAGTGATAATACTGAGATGATGCAACCAAAGGAAACAAGTTACCTTCGTCCAGATATGTCCATAAGTCTCATGGCTAAACCAATGCTAGGGAGCATCAGTAAGGTCGTGAGAGAACTGATCAAGATGGATGCTGATGCTGAACTGAGGCCAAGATTGGAAAGAAGAACTGCCACACCAGCTTGCTCAAGAATTTGTGGAGTATAATAGAGAACCCCATTTATTCCAGCAAACTATACAAGGAAAATAACCCCCAAAGTGTTAGTGAACTCTCTCTAGGATACAGTTGAAGTCTTATCTATTAAGCTAACTGTGATGAGACAACCTAAAACAGAATAGTGTTCAGTGAGTTGCTCTTCGAGAAGAATTATGGTTGAATTAGTACTTGAAGGTCATTTTGTTTTTTATATGTGCATATCTGGCATAAAGTAACACGGGAACATACTTCCACAAAAACAAAGTGAAGACATCAGTATAATCTCTACCTGTTGAAGCATCTGAATTCCAACACCGACTAACAGTGCACGCCTCACACCAGGCTCAAAGAGATCTTTCCAGCTTGGACCTTTGGCGGCTGCCTCTGATGGATGAATCATGGCTGGACCGGCCGCCATACGCTCTTCCATAAGATCCTTGGAGTAAAGTGCGGAATGGCTTACCAAAGCAGCAGCATGTATGAACCCACTACCTTCAGGGGCATCATCCCCACCAGGAAGTGAAACAACAGAGCCCTTTCTTGAGTCGGGCACTCCCTCTTGGTGCAAGTAGATTCTTTTAAAGCCTCCTTCCTTCTTACCATCTTCACCTTGTCGCTCTGACCATTTCCATGCGAGCTGCCACCCCCCACCAATACCAGTGCTGCTGACAGCCTCACCGCTCCCTTCCAAGAGGCTTCTTCTTCTCATACTCAAAGTACTTCCGTGGTGACCATGGTGTGCGATGTCCTTCCCTTCCATATTTGTGGTTTCTCGGGACAGCAGCGGGCTGTGGACATTGTCTTCATAGTCACCTCCAGCACCATCAGATGCATATTCCTCATCGTCCCTGTGAACGTTTTTCCTCATCCCAGTGCTCAGTTTTTGGATGCTGATCTGTCACACTGAGCATACTGCCAAAGTTAGGAAACAATGTGCTCCGCATGCTTCCGCCAGCTTGAGGCATGTTCTCATGAACACTCCCGAAAAGCGTGACTATAGGATCCATAAGGGGCACACTCTGGTTCACCATGCTGCCATGACGAGATGCGAGAGAAAGTACACTTCCAAGCATGCTGGGTCCCTTCGAAGGTCGAGCAATCCATGATTGGCCCTCTTCAGGCCCATATAGTGTTATTTGGTCATTATCGCCATCAACTACATGATCATCAGCTGGGTTGTTAGCTGGACCAATGATGTACTCCTCAATGGAGGTGTCTCCTCCAACCTCCAAACCTTCAACAAGAAGAGCCATTTCCCCTGCACAATTGGATTTGGAATGATAACATGACTTCCTTGTGGATGTCGATAATAAAAACATGCACAAATAACTACGAATAAACCAGCAGTTGAACCAGTACCAAATAGCCCTAGGATCAGGCTCTCAGCCAACACTTAAATTGTTGACAAAATTGGTTATAGCTACACAACTTGCTAGCTGCATATGCCTATAACATATATTCAAATGTTAATTGTGTTATCATTTTGAGAGATAACCAAACCTTTTATCTTTTAAGAACAAATCATAATTAACCTGAATAGCTTACTGAAATTAGCAGGTTATGCAAAACTTGTGTCTATTTACCAGTCAGTAGTCACAGTTTATCTGAGCTTTGTCAACCAAATTATTTGTTTAAAGAGCAAAAGAAACCTAAATATACTACTATTTGCTATGCTTTGGTGTGCATATTTCACTGTAAAGTAGCCAAACGAATTTATAATATAAATTAATTGTCAAGAACACTGAAAATCTTTGACTCTTCAAGCATTTCTGATCAAGCAAAAGATACTGTTACGCACCCTGTACAAATAAAATGAATTTTGTAGTTCAAAACTTTTAAAATTCGAATTTTAACGGTTAACACTAGCACATATCACTTCTGAAATTAATCACCAATTCAATATCAGGGAGAAATTTCATGAAATCAACCAGCTAGAAATGAGTAGGACACTCGTCCAAGAAAAAGGGTGCAATGAACATAAAGTTTTCAGCAAAACAGACCTGAGACATCCTCCCTCCCACGTAATTTTTGCAATACCTTCTTTGCCTCTGCCATTCGCCCCTTGCTGACAAGCCATCTTGGCGATTCTGGCAGATAAAATATTGTCAATCCGAAGAAAAACAATGAAGGAACTGAGAGAACCCCAAGCATAATTCTCCAATCAGGTGATGGCAACAGTGACATCCCAAACACCATGCAGTATGAAAAGAACATCCCTCCTGACCCACTGAACTGTGGCAGCGTATTTAACCGTCCTCTGATCTCGGAAGGAGCAATTTCTGAAATGTACAAAGGTACAAGGGTGACAGCCAAGCCAATACCGAAACCATCTACAAGACGTGCCAGAAGTAGTACATAGACATTCGGGGACCATAGCATGACGAGGCCACTGAGAAAGTACAGAACTGAAGAGAGAATGAGCATAGGACGCCGGCCAACCCAGTCTGATACTGGCCCAGTGAATGTTGTGATGATGGTTGCACCAATGAGTGACATGGCCACGATCAACCCCTCCACAGTAGGATTATTTTCTAGTTTGAATTCCTTCTTTATGTATAAAACAGCACCTGGAGAACAAAAGTATCATCTTCACCATCTTTATTAAACAAATGTCTACCATATGTTCAGACAGAACAAAAGGATAGAAAACTGTAGTGGTTGTACAGCACATAACCAAGATTAACAGCATTTGTAACTTTAACAGTACAGATCAGGGAGAATAAACAGGACTCTTTTCTTGATAATTTTTTCTGTTAGCACCAAGTTGCTTTTAGATCCGAAGAAAAGCCAACTCAATTTGGTCAAGTGCTACCCAATTACTCTGATGAGAACGCTACACATGTTCCAGAAAGCCACAACTAATGAACTGAACAACATCTGATCTGATGTGGCCTAGGAATCTGACAGTCACAGAACTATTACCCTAATTCACCAGAGTGATAATTAGCAAACTGCACATCTCTAGTAAGACTAATCTGCCTAGACCAGAAGATTTACCTGCAATGGTGGCATTGTCCCATCCCTGCAGCAGATTACCGATGGAGGCCGCAATCGCGACCAGAGCAGCACCCGACATCTTCGCACCCACAAAACAATCTCTACGATCCCTGCAACTGCAAGACCCAGCTCAAGATGAACAACACATCGAACCAGCCACTACAACCCGGGATGAAATGAAATGAAATTCTCGCAAGACTCGCATACCTCTCAAAGAAGGGCAAAGAAAGGAGGAAGAAGCGGCGGCCCCCGATCCAGCAGATCAGAACTGAGCAAAGGCGGCTCAAATAGAAGCCAAGAGCCACCCCCCAAAGCTACTTGCTCCCTGGCAGTAGTAGTAGAAGAAGAAGAAGAAGGGGAGAAGGCCAGCCTCCCTGCGAGAGTGAGGATAAAAAGGCTCAGTGGGAGGCTAAGCAACTGCTCCCTGGCAGTAGTAGTAGAAGAAGAAGAAGAAGGGGAGAAGGCCAGCCTCCCTGCGAGAGTGAGGATAAAAAGGCTCAGTGGGAGGCTAAGCAACTGCCCAGATGCCACATGTAGAGAGAGAGAGAGAGAGAGAGAGAGAGAGAGAGAGCAGTAAACTAAACAAAGGGAGCAAGAAAACAACGTACTCTTTGTTTGGTTAATGGCTGCCACTAAGGCTTCCCCAGCGCGGCAGCCACCGAGAAAAGATCCCACCTTTCCCCGGCAAAACACAACCGAGATGGCGAGATCCCCTCAGGAACGCATCGACGAATTAAGATGCTCAAAGATACCACCTTTCAAGCAAGAGAACAAGTCAAGATCTCTCTCCTTGGTGGCCAACACATGCACACACTTCAACCCAAAGGATTTTTGGAGCTTTGCCGCCCGGCGTCGCGCCAACGAGCCAGCCAGGAACTGATCTGTCAGTCAGCCCGGGAGTCTAGTAGCTTAGTCAATTTTACTCGCGGGTTGGACGGTCAGGATTGGCGTTAATATATATGTAGTGATCAGATGGAATCCCCTGGAGATTTGTGTTTGGGGTGTGGAGCTGAATGATTGGGGGGAGGTGGTGGAGTACTTCCAGATCGTAGCGACGTGGGTAAGCAAATGCGATCTTTTCTCAAAGGAAAAAGAAAACAGCGTGGCTGAGATCGCCGAGGGAACAAGGGCGGTACGGTTATAAAATCGTAGGAGCGTGACAGAGATGATGGTTTATTTGGTATGGTACAGGTACCCCTCCCGCCGAGAAGAGTATGACAGTTAGACTTGTAAAACTTGGACTTATCGACATATTTCATGCTGCCGAGAAAACGATGTTGTGGTACGTCTATAACTCGGATGAATAATCAATTAAGATTAACGGTCAAAATTGTGCATCGACTGAAGGCCAAGCTAATTTTATAAATATTGTTGTAAAATCACGAGGCACACGCGGAAACATAGATCTAAACCGAGACACCGTAGAAATTGGCAATGAGAGACACTGACATTTTTAACATGGTTCGACCACGAGGCCTATGTCCACGGAGCTTGACTACGGGCGCTCCTCCCCTTCTATTAACTGTCTTTCAAGTTACATTGTGTTGGTATACATGAGTCTAATTCTAACTCTATCCGTATCCTACTAGGACTCCTCCCGTGGTACCCTATTACAATACTAATCCTTCTCTAGTCCAACTCGTAACCAACTTGTACACATATTCAACACAAACTCAACAAACTCCACCTTAACGAATATGTCATTCGCCACCCTGAAGCTGTTTTATGCGAACCTCCGTGCACCTTGGACTTTGAGATTCACCTTTGCAGCTCAATGATCTGAACCACCGATGAGACTCCATCGCTACTTCTTGACTACACCATGACTCCACCTGCAACTATGCTTCCTTCTTCGTTTTGAAGAAACTTTACAGCCATATCCTGAGTCATCTCACTGAGTCAGATTCACAATTGCTTCATCTTTCCTTGGATGGTCTTTCCAGACCATCTCTACCTGCCGTGCGCCTTCAGCCACACGTGTGGCGTACCGGTTTTTAGGCCGGATAAGCCCTTGTGTTTTAAACGTACTAGTCCCATGATCAGTGGCTAGTACACACAAGCACTTGATAACATCGTCATACAATACCGAGTTCTTTATTACACAATAGCCATTATGGTCTTAATTCATACAAACAGGCCTATGGGCCGAATTGGAACAACAGCGGAAATGAAATGCGCGATAGATAGCCCATCAACATGCCGAACCACAGGCAACTGACGGGGGGAAAACGCCCTAGCCCTCGTAGTCGCTGTCGTCGTCATCGGAGCAATAGTCTTCTTCAGCTGGCCATATCAATAAGTCAGGTGAGTACTTTGAATGTACTCGCAAGCAGTTCCCATAGGGTAATATTACGGCTATATTTCATGCAAGAAATAATCCAAGGAGCAGCTCTATTCTAAGTTGCATGTTGTGCAAAAAGTAAAATTTTAATTTAATACGTGAGTAATAGATTCAAAAGCAGTTTTGAAAACTATATCTTCAAGTCATCACTCGAGGTAGATTCCGCTACCTCCTTTTCTCGCCTCAAAGTAATAGTTCCGCCTCTCACTGCTTAACTCTTGATTCTAGCCCGCACTACCTTGGGTAGTACGGCTAGCCTCTATCTTCTGCAATTCCTTGCTACCAGCCGTGTAGCTTAAATTACACTCTGTGGACACGTCATGCCCACGTCCTTAGTCCCTTTCCCAGGTTTTCACATACAAAACTCAGTCTAACCAATGTGTGGCCTTGCCAGTTCATGTCCATCACCGAGGACGCGGCTATTCGAATAGTTTTTAACACTCTGTAGAGGTTGTACGGCTTTACCCACAAGATGTAAGTCCCCCTTGTTGCCGAGCGCTAACGGATACACTTCACGAGGTGTATCGGCAGGGTTATTACAACGAGACCTTTCGCCCACTTTCCTACTAGAGCCGGACCCGCTAGATGGGTAACCCAACTTTTACGTCCCGGACCAAAAATGGGACTCTCCAACTTTGTGTCGAACCTTAACCCACGCACTTCGAGGAGCTCACGAAGAGTCTCTACCCTCGAAGTCCCGTGGAGATCCTCTAGGGATGCAAATCCACCTAGCACTTCCTCTAACTTCCCACGGGTCCGAGCCCTAATACTGGACGGGGTAGCAAGCCAAGTGTGGCGCCCCCGGTTTTAAGGCCGGGAACTCCCTCGTGATTACTGTATCGATCCCTGGATCAGTAGCCGATACACACGAGTTAACCTGTATATCATTATCATACATGCGTAAATAATTAAATAGACCGATAAGGTCGATGATCTGATACCTGTAGCCCAACGGCTATAAACTTGCAGTGGAACTCAGCGGAGATGTGGCCCATCAGTATGCCATACCCGACAGGCAACTGACTGGGGTTACGCCCTAGCTTTCGCGATCGTGAGCTTCTTCGGACTTGACGTCTCCTTCGTCTGGCCAAATCAACAAGCCAGGTGAGTACATGGAATGTACTCGCAAGCTATTCCCACAGGAGGAAGTATACAGCAATATTTCATGCAGGGAATAGATCAAGAGATAGCTCTACCCTAAGTTGCAGTTGTGCGGAAATGCAAGTCTTTATTGTAAATAACAATAATAGATTCAAAAGCGAACTTTGTAAAACAACGATCCCAACGTATCACATCGTCCTCCGTGGTAGTCCTTGCTACCTCTCCTTTATTTCCTCCGCGGGATAGCCGCGCTCATCACCGCTTACCCTTTCGGCTTCCGCTCACACCACCCCGGTGGTGTAGCTAGCCTTTCCTTCAGCAATTCCTAGCTACCAATCCGGGTAGCGTAAATTGCACCCTGTGGACACATCATGCCCACGTCCTTAATCCCTTTCCCAGCTTTCATAAACAAAACTCAGTCTAACCAGTGTGTGGCCTTACCAGTTCATGTCCATGACCGAGGACGCGGCTATTCAAATAGATTTTAACACTCTGCAGAGGTTGTACGGCTTTACCCACAAGATGTAGGTCACTCTGGGAGTACTTTGCAACGTATACTGCCAGGGTTATTACAACGAGACCCTTCCCCCGTGTTCATGCCAGAGCCGGACTCGCTAGGAGGACTACCCGATCCTCTGCATCACGAATGACAGGGGTGGGACTCTCCCCCTTTGTGTCGGACCATGTTCCACGCACCTTGTAAGACTCTACTGAGCTTTACCCCCACAATACGGTGAGACCCATGAAGAGCTTTCCCCCTACGCAGTCCCGTGGAGATCCTCTAGGGATCTACCGGATCCACTAGCACTTCAACCTAACTTCCCACGATTCCGGGCTCCGGCATTAGACGAAGTACCAGGTCCAGTCCTTCCCATAAAGGACATGTGGACGTACGGTGAGGGAACTGACTCAGCGGCACTTAGGTTCGGTCCTTAACTGATTCGAGCAGGACTCCATATTCATCCATCTCCTCGGGTAGCAACCGGCTACCCGGCCATTTCATTTCTCATGTAGCGACCGGCTACTTTACCACCTCCAAACTCCCTTAGCATTCCTGCCCGAATCTAAATCCTCCATCATCTCATTCAGGGTTTTTAGTAAACATTTCTTTGTAAATGGCACCTCGGTATGCTTTTACACACCGAGGGTTTTGATCCCAAACCCATCGCATTGATAAAACTTAGTTTTCACTATAGCAGGGCTAAGCGGGGCTATCGCCTATACTCCTAGCTAAGATTGCCGATCGTTCAATGATCAGCACTTAACACTAGGGTTACAAGGATAGGGTTCATCGGGCCTAAGCCATGCATCTAATAGGAATAACTAGGTCTACATAAAATAACGATTTTACCCACATAGCATGCAATTTCATAAACAAAATAATTAACGTCACAAATATAGGATTTCAACATGGTCAAGGTGGAAATAGCTTGCCTGGCAATTGGCCTTAGTCCGAAGCTCTGTCCTGAACTTGCTTCGACAATTGTCCAAAGTCCTTTGCGCGATATATCCTAACGTCAGTATCTACACGTCGGGGGAACGACGAATAAATCAAAGTTGCAATAAAGAGCCAAATAACATCGAAGGAGGAACTAGAACTTCAACACATGAAATCATGATGTGTTTGATTAGTCGTTTGATTTTAAGGGCTTTAGGGAGCTAGGGTTGGGGTGCCTTAAGTTACTTGGTGGAAGGTATCAGCTCACGTCATCTCGTCGGTTAGGGTTTTCTTCACTTGTAGAGTTTGCTAAATTATAAGCGTACCAACATTTGTAGGCTGCTAGATTATCATGTAATGGTTGGGTCCAGAAGTTCGTATGCGTGTTTAAAGATTTTAGAACTACTCGGAAACTACTAGGGATATGCACCAGGATTGTTGGTCTTAAGGGAATTGAGCTAGGATTTAGGGTTTTTGGGATATGTCCCGGTGTTACATTCTACACATTGCTAACTTATGAATACATCCGGGTAGAGTATAGGGAAGAATTTCAGTGGGTCTTGACTTGACGCCAACTGCTGGCAATAGACCTCGATCTAAACGGGAAGGGTTTTCCGGTAACTGGTTTGTATGGAATGGCGGCATAGATAACGATGGTTTATATAAGCTCTTTAAGGATTATTTCGAGCATCTGCCCCATTGATTTAATAGGGTTCTATCCAGGGTTAGCATGGAAATATTTTGGGTTGGGCCTAAAATAATACCTACAGCACATACACTCTTCTAAGGAAAAGAGGAGAAGGATTTAAACCTAATCCACACTGCTAGCGCTTACAACAAATTCAATCGGTAACATTATGTGACTAATAACGCTGGGACTCATTCTAGTGATCAGTCCAGTACCTGGGCCGATCCCCTAAGAACAGATCAATGGATGATGAATCGGTTGATGCGAAACAAAAGCTGGTGTTGGAATAAATTGATGGACTAAATTATGGTGCTGATACTTATCCGGCGTACATGGAACCGGTTTAGGATAGGGTCAATGTGGGTTTAGCTTAATCGGTACTAATGGCAGCTCGATCAGCTGCCAATTCCTTACTGGCCGAACTCTTAATCTGATTAATTGCACTAGGCTCACCACTTTAAACTAACAACCGAAGCGGTTGGTTAAATGCGCCCTCAGGCAAATTAATCACGATCCAAATGTGCTAATGGTCAGACTAATTGCGCTCTTACTGGCCGGTTTTGGGAGCTCCGTTCCGACTGGTTTAAAATGCTAAAAGGCAGCTCGGTTAGGACCAAATTAATGCGCTCTAATAATCGTGAAACAGTAGCTTGTTTGGGGCGCACTACCTGCTCAGCAGCAGTCTGATTCCCTGGCTGGTCCACGCGTCGGCGATCCAGCGGCTTTCCTATTAATTGGTTGATGGTTGCCTCCAGGCGGCGCGGTCGGGAATCCCCTTGGCTGCTCTGGCTCGGACCGGATAGCGGCGGCGCTCTGGGCCAGGGCTACCGGCGGCGGGGCTGTTGGAGCTGCGGTGGTCCTCAGCTGCTTGGCTTGGATGCTGTAGAGGGCGGCGGCGTACTGGAACTTGGCGGGATTGGCGCAGCTCGACCGGCCGGGGGAGTTCAGATAGGGGAGTTAGCTTGGTTGGCGATGGGGCTAAGGAGGAGCTCGGCGTTGAGCTGGCCGAGGTGGGGGTGGCCGAGCTCAGGTAGGGCAGGGTTCACGGCCGTGGCTTGGGAACGACTTGAGCTGCAGGGAGAGCTAGGAGTGCCTCGGGTGGAAGATGGGGGCGCCCTGGTTGCCCATTTATAGCAGGGGAGGGCAAGCAAAGCTGGCCGGCGCCGCTGTGCTCCACAGGGCTGCCGATGGGATGCGGCAGGGGTGCTCCTGAGGCCTTACAGGGTGGCGCGAAGCTCGAGCATGGCTGGGACAGAGCCGTGGCACTCCTCGGCTTGCTGGGCGGCGCTCTGCAACGACAAGCGGCGTGGCGGATGATCCGGGTGAACTGCTGATGCACATGGCGGCGGTTGTGCCTTGGATGGGATGGCTCGGGGAAGGAGCAGGGTGACGCGGCGCTAGAGCGGCGTTCCCGAGTGGTCGTGGCACTCGACTACGAGGTAGCCGGCCAGTTAATCGACGGTTGACGCGGTTGAAGACTCGATGGTGGCGTAGTCTTGCTGGGGCGGGCTCGGCAGGTGATGGGATTTCTCAGGCGCGACTTGACTAGGCGGGAGGGAATCGCGACGATGCAAAGCCGCAGAGGCAACAGGGCGGTGAAGTGGACGACAAGCTCAACGGCGGGCGGCGCGCTGAGGCGAGCAGCGTGGCTTTGGCATCAGCGGGCGACGCGGGTACGGCGGACGGCGTGGCGAGGGGTGTTCTCGAGGCGCAGCTGGCCGGAGCGAGCTGGACAGCGGGTTACACGGCGGGCGGCGCGGCTTTGGGCTGGGCGTGCAAATGGTGGCAGGGCCAGGCGTGGCCAATTCATGCCACCGAGCGGTATTCGTGTGTCGGGGCATGCTCAGACGCGTGAGGGCGTGGCAAGCGTGCTAGGAGGGGCTCGCATACGTGTACTAGAGTGTAGCGGTTCTGGCACTCCTCGTTTTGTGGAATCAGGAGAGAATCCTGCTGAGGCTTAGCTTGGTTTGTAGCGTCCAGGGTTAGAGCCAAGGAGTAAGGGATGAGGGACAGCTGACAGGAGCTATTGGTCAAAGGTAAAAGACGAGGAAGCTACTGGTGGCCTTTTTGCTTGCTGGGACTACCGGGAAGAAATTATGCAGCGTGACATAGATGTTTTTCCCCGCTGACTTCATCCATTAAATCATGCGTGAGATTTACTAGGGCAAAGGTGTTTGACGAGGCTCCTCTCAAATTCTTGAACTGTAGATACTCATGTATATTTGAATTCCACGTTCCGAGGAGAATGCTAAATGGTTTCATAGAAATGGGGATTTAATACAAAAGGGTGGTCGGGCCGAGGGACTAGAGCCTCCTGGGTGCGGCAAGGTGATGGGGGTGCATGGTAACACTCTGGAACGACAGGGTCTTGGTTCCGGGACATTGGAGTTCAGGGTGCCGCGAGTGTATGTGCATACCTGCACTTGGGAGTCCTTGCATATATGTGGTGGCATCGATAATAGAATATTCATAATAGGTTATCAGGGCTAGGTCTTGGGAGAACACTTCCGGCATACTCACACATATGCATCGGTTTGAGGCAGCGCTGAACGAGGAGGTGGGGTTTCGGGCGATTTGTCGAGAGAGTATTCTAGGGTTAACGTAGAAGTATACTAGGGTTTTGTCGAGACGGATGGACGTTAGGGTTAGTGATAAAAGAAGTCACCAACCGCGGTAGGGTTATGGCCAGGTAAAGTTTTTAGGTTTCCACGGACAGGAGGGATTTTGGTGAGGCATTAGAGTTTAAACAGGATCATATCACCTCGGTTCGGGTCTTTTGATCGTGAGTCGTGGTTAGGGGTTTTACCATTTCTCGATGGAAGCGACATTAGGGTTTCGAGTGTATACAGTGTATGGTTTGCGTCGGATACTGATCCTGAACAACGCAAAAAGTTTTTGTAAGCCCTAATTTTTGGGTTTAGAAAATCGGGATGTGACACCAAGTCCTTCCCATAAAGGACATGTGGACGTACGGTGTGGAACTGGTTTAGCGGCACTTAGGTTCGATCCTTGATTGATTCGAGCAAGACTCCATAGTCACTCAGACTCCATAGTCACACAGACATCCACATCACTATCAGCTATTCTACCATCCCCAAACTGTCCTTACCATTCTCACCCGAATCAAAATCATCCTTCATTTTGTTTGGGGTTTTGGCAAACATTTATTTTAAATGGTCTCCTCGGAAAGTACTTGCAATCCGAGGGTTTTAATCCCATGTCCGAAGGGGTTTGTATATACCAATCAAAATTTGGTTTTTAACTAAGCAGGACTAAGCACGGCTAATGCCTATACCCTAATTATTTTATCGGGCGTATGTCACCCGACTAATTATGCCTAAGGTTACAATGGTTGGATTCTCAGTCCTAGGTCGTATGCATCTACTAGGTATAACTAAGTCTAGCATAAAATATCGTTGGTATCCACATAGCATGCAAGGTTCGCAAACAAACTACTTAAATTTCACACATATGGGCTTCAACATGATCAAGGTGGGAATGCTTGCCTGAAAGTTCCTGCTCTTGTTCTTGATGCAGAGGTGATTCCGGGTCTTCCTGGCGCACGTACCTCACTCCGTCGACTACACGTCGGAAAATCAGCGAATAAGAAGCAATAAGAGCAACTTCAATAAATTCAAATATTATGCATGCTCAAAATGGGAATGACGATATTAAGGTTGGGTAATAAAGGTTTTGGTCGAGTTAGGGTTTAGGATTTTTGGAAGGTAGATGGTTGTCCCATCCGAGGAGTTGTCAAGTTTAAGGGCAATCAGGACGGAGGATAGGGTGAGTATATAAGAGCTTAACTTAGTGGTAGGGTCCTGAGGTTTTAGAGCTTAAGTCTACGAGCACAAGGAATGCCCTAGACATTGGGTATATGCGTATATGTCACATAAAATGACGGTGCCTTTGCTCAGAGGAAGTCCATGTCATTAGGGTTACGTGTTCAAAATCACTTTCCCTACTGATTTAGCGGGTCTTATAGATAGTTTAGTATATTGGACAGGGTGGAAAGTTTATTTTGCACTGCTCCAAAGTGACATATGAGTAGTATATGCTGATTTTCTTAAAGAAAAGGATGCTCTAAGTCTACTCCTACTGATCATACCTTAAATAACTTAAAATTTTAATTCTCTTTGAATCAAAAGGTTGGATTTATCATAGGGATCTCAGAACTGGAAATGGTTTTCCAGAAACTGGTTGGAAACAGAGTGAACCGGCCGAGCCGAGTTCAAACTGGCTTTGGAATTAGAACCAATCGATTTCCAGAATAGATTATGCTTTCAGCGGTTGGATTTTACCCTTCTGTACTGAGGAGACGGGAACAAGGTGGGGTGCAGCCACCTAGCGGGGAAGCCAGGCTGGACCGTGGGCCGAGCGGGCCGTTTGGCCCATGCGCTGGTAAAGCATGGCTTACCTGCCGCAGTTATCACTGTTGGCTGCTATCTGGTGGTTCAGCTCGGACACGAGAGCGGCAATGGCAGGGCTTTGGTCGAAATTTTGGGGCTTTGCCGGTTGGTGAGTGTCGGCAGAAATTGACAAGTGGAAATTGGCGAGGGAGGGAAGGGAAATGTGATGGTGTAGTTCAATTGGATTTTTGGATCTCGGCAGTGCTTGGATGGCTTGGTGTCAAGGTGGTGGAGCGGTGCTTGGCCGTGGGGATGAAAGGCTGTCGGAAATGGTAGTCAAGGGTGTTGAGTTCCGAGAAGGGAGAAGAGGTGTGGCTGGGTAGAGTAGAGACCTTGGGCTGCCCTTTTATAGGAGAAGGTGGAGGGAAAACGGCAATGCCGCCGCTGGACACGACTTGAGCTTTGGGATGGGGTCGATTCTAGGTACTCTGGCGCTGAGCAGTGCTCGGGAGAGATTCCGGGGAGGTCATGGCATACTCAGGTGAGGTGGGCAACGAGCCGGACAACGGGCAGCGCGGCTTCCTCTGTTGGTGCGCATGGCGGCATGGCTAGGGCGCGGCCATGTGCGCATGCCCGAGTGGCATAGACGTGTCACACCGTGTTCTGATGTGCCTGGGGATATCAGACCATGCCACTGGTACCAGGAGTAACGTGTTCAGAGAGATGGGATAAAATTAGGCACCGAAAAGAGCCGTTCTTCCATGTAGCACTTGAATGCCCGTGTTGGTGTCGATTAGGATTAAATGATTCTGGGAAGGAGGGAATCTTCGCTGTAGGAGGAGAAGACAGGCACATGTGCTTGGCAGGGAATAAAAGTCTCAAAGATTTTTATGGGTTTTTCCATGATCATTTGGTTGTGATTTCATGCGAGAGAAAAACTGGGGTAAAGGTGTTCAATGGTGGTAGTCGTAAATTTCTGAACACAACCTACCCATGTTTTTGCATATTTGTATTCCTTGAGATGTGGGGACTATCGTAGAATTTTTCCAAAATTTTCTGACGCTTATTCTTATGGGTTGTAGTTCAATGCCCATTTCTAACCTATATTTTATTATTTTCATATCTAGGTATTTTTGAACTGAGCATCACTATTTTATGTTATACTTGAGTTGAGGATATTATTATGTTGTCCTACGAATTTTTTTCTAGGATTTTTGGAAAGACCGAGGGGCGATAGATCATCCGATTAGGGTTTCGGTGGAAATTGGATCAAGTAGGAAGAAAGGGGTTTCGGGCATGGAACTAGGGTTCTGGGGTGCGGCAAGGTGAAGTGAGGGTATGGGAACTCTCGAGAAGTCTTCCGCCTCAGCTTAGGACTACTCGGATGCAGGGTGCCGCGGGTTTTATCGGCGTATACGGTGTAGGTGTCGTATTATCGCATGTGTTTGGCTAGGTCTCGCACGCATAGATGGTGCGTGTGTGGCGGGTTCAGGTATATCGGGTCCATGCATATTTAGAATGCCCCAACTACATGCGGTGTTGTGCTGACATGCAGGGTTTTGAAAATCAGGGTGTGACAACACGCCTTGCCACAATTCCCGTGTCGAGCCTTCGTAGTATTGGTTGAAGATCTCCTGGGTAGCTAGCCCACACTTCTTCCAATCCCGGTGTTTTTTCCCTTCATCAATTTATCTACAATCGATGCCGAGTCCCACGCCTCACCTCCGGACCACCGAGTACTCTGCTCCTCCGGATCACGTGTTCTCCAGATTGCCTGTAAACTTCAACTCCTAAGATCTCGTCCCTTGAAGCCTCCCCTCAACCCCTGCTTATATAGCAGTCCTTTAACTCTCAAATCCAAGCCGGACTTTCACTCCAAGTCCCCTTCCTTCCAAAATTCGGAATCCACTTCGAACTGGAGCAAAAAAAGAGACTTAATCCCGAAATTTGGCTGGAAAAACCTTCCAAAACGCGTCCTGGGCCTTCCCACGCATTCTGGGCCTCTCCTGGGTCTCCCGAGCCCCTCCAGCCCCACCTGGACCGCTCCTGGGCCCCGCCGGACCCCTCCTGGGCCCGCCCGAGCTCCCCCCAAGGCCGGCCGCGCCCCCCTGGGCCGTGCTTGGGCCGGCTGCCCCGCGACTGGGCCGGCTGCCCGCGCCTGGGCCGGCCTCACCGCCCCCCCCGAGTCGGCGCCTAGGCCACCCCGCCTGGGCCGCGTGTCCAGGCAGCCTGCCCCGCCTCGAGCCGCCGCTTCGGTTGGGCAGGCGTGCTGCGCGCCTGGGCCGCCAGGGTACCGCCTAGCCAGGCCAGCGTGTGCCTGGGCCGGCGCGCCAGGCCACCTCTAGGCCACGGTGGCTAGCCGTGGCCGGCCGGCCGGCCGTGCTCCTGTGGCCGTCGCCGCGTGTCGCCGCGTTCCATTTTTTTCTTTTCCTCGCTCCACCTCGCACCAAAATTTCCACTAAAATTGTGGAAAAATACCAGCGCCCTTTTGAAGCGAATTTTCACGATGAGCTCCAGGCTCCACCTCGCCTTGTACACGCGCTGCCGTCCGCCGTCTCGTACCTGCCAGATTCCTCTGCACCGCCTCAAGATCTACCTCAACCTCGTGCTCTGATACCACTTGTTGCAAAATCTCGAGGCACACGCGGAAGCGTAGATCTAAGCCGAGACACCGCAGAAATTGGCAATGAGAGACACCGACGTTTTTAACGTGGTTCGGCCACGAGGTCTACGTCCACGGGGCTTGACTACGGGCGCCCCTCCCCTTCTATTAACTGTCTTTCAAGTTACATTGTGTTGGCTTGGTTACATTGTGTGGTGTCCCCCTCCTTATATAGGAGGCTAGTATACATGAGTCCAATTCCAACTCTATCCGTATCCTACTAGGACTCCCCCCGTAGTACCCTATTACAATACTATTCCTTCTCTAGTCCAATTCATAACCAACTTGTACACATATTCGACACAAACTCAACAAATATATTTTACGCGTTCTAGACCGTCATACAATAACTTGGACTCCGTTTGACACTGGCCTAGCATCTGGTTGAGCTTTTTTTCTATACATTTGGGTATTCGGCTAGCTGTTTTTCTCTTAATCAAGCTTCAAACGGAATAATGTTACTGAGTTACGTACGAAACAAAGAGGATGAAATGTGAGAGGTTGATCATTGGATAACAAAATTTACATAGCTTTATTTTGGCAAGGAAAACATATTTTTGCAAACTTTTTCATGTCAATCAAAGTTGGTTGAATTCTTTTTACATCTTAGTCTCTTTTAATCATTTGGATCAACATCGAATCATCCTTATCTCACCCGCTCTATACATGACCTACAAACTAAAACATAATTTAAGGCTAAATAAGGTGTTATTTTAGGCAGTGTCGAATTTATCGTACGGCATGCCGGGGCACTTGTCCGGGCTCTTCTGTGTTAACCTGGCAAGTATCTTGGCCTGCTGGCCTGCTGTGGACTCAGTTAATTGGGCACCAGGCATGATATGCATCTGAATATCCAATTATAGTTCTTAAAATTGTCACTTAGATTTGTAGCTTGCCTCGGCTCCACAAATATTTTAGCTCCGCCACTGATTTTAGGTGACTGTGATTTACGAAAGTTTAAAATTAGCAAATCTGATTTAAACACGCCCCAGTGAAACAACTGCAAACTAGACCTTGGAATATCGAACTCCAAATTTTGCAGGGTAAAACATGATAGCAACTCCAAAATTATTAATGGTTTAGCAACAGCTACTCTCCAGAAATCCAGCCTAACAAGAAAACCAAAGAAGTAACAAGCACCGCTCTCGAGCGTGAAGCCTTACGAAACAAGCTGTGTGTGCGTGTGGGTGTGCTTTCTCCTTCCCATCGGCACAAGCAACCGACGCTTTCTGGTAATCGACACCACCAAAAACATACGTCAAGATCTGATACGATCACTCCTCTCCTCACCCGATTCTCCACTGCAATAATAATAATAATATGGGGGCATATATAGCGCATCATCACCTCTCTTATTCGCTAGTCCAAATCGAAAGCGCAGTGTGCCAACCTCTTTTTTCCACTGGTCCGGATCGAAAGCGCAAGAACAAGCGTACATGTTCCAATCGGTGCTCCAGATATTTGCAGCTTTCAACCACTATTTCCGAGACTGCGAAGGCACGAAAAAGCAAACCCCGGTGCAGATGTTTCGTTTTCTGAATTCATTGCGAGGGAAGAAGAATCGATGGAGAAGAATGATTTGGGATATTAGAACGACGTCACTCTACATGGGTACAGTAATGAAGGGGCCAGAGATCAAGCTACGATGCCATGGTGGCGTCAGGTGTCTGCAATAAGTTTGATAGGATTCTGCTTGAGACAATAATTGTAACAAGGAATCTGATTGAAATGCACAGACGTGTAGTGGTACAGCGTGATGAGATCCAAGAAGTATCGAGAACCCAAGCAGCAATTCGTTCGCAGTTTGACATGTGCTAGCTGCGATTCCGTGCCGAAACACAGCATGTGTTCTTTTTTACCTTAAAATAGGTTCCTGGACCAGATGGCACTATACCACGAAAAGAAAATTACAGCCATGATCATTACGTAGGATATTCTTTTGTGCGTGTAATCGTGTATTACATACATACGATCCATCAACTGAAAAAGATCGACGCTCGTTTGAGCAGCAGGAAAAACCAAACGCCGCTAGCTAAAGAGGTTGGCAATAATTGGTGGAATCTTGCGCGACGTTACATAAAATTATTGGGCCCAGATATTTATTTTTCGCGGTCCTTGGAGTTTGCTGGATCCATCTGACAGGCGTCCCAATCGCCTTCCTCCGACAACGGTTCAAGGGACACCTGCCTGCTATTTTTCCCCTTTTTCAAAGTGTAATAGCACTACTTTTATCTTCAAAACTGTTACAAATAAGTAGTAGTACTAATTTTCTTTTCAAACCGTCGCTATCAGTACTATTTTGTTAACAGGAGAAGTGCAATCCTAAATGCTGAGTTTTGTTTCAAAATGTCATTAGGTCAACAACATCTTCCGGTGAATCTTTGGGGAGACAATGACACGGCCTCTCGAAAGCAAAACGAAGATGACCTCAAAAAAGAGGCTAGCGAGCTAAGCCTTCCAACCATTTTGGATCTTGCTCGTAACCTTGCATTTGCAACTCCTTTTTCAGGATTGTGTATTTTTGGTTATCTTCCACTAAACCACCACTTGCAACTTTTTTTTTAGGAAACCACCAGTTGCAATTAAGCCTATCCATAGATAGCTCGGTCCTGATTTTTTCGAGGCTGGGCTTAGAGCTGCAATGTTGGGCTAAGGCCCAAGCAATTCGGCATGCATGCTCGGCCTAAAGCTAGGAAGCAATTAAATAAGAGGAAAATCTAACCTTTGAACGGTTGTGTGATGGTCTTATCATGTGACCGTTCGGTCCTTGGCCGATCAGGGAGAAGGAGCAGGGGATAAGGAAGGACAAAGAAGGGGGAGGAGGAAGAAGGGGATAGAGAGGCTGACCGATGAGCTCGACGACGGGCAATGGCTACCATGACCGCGATGGCCGGCACCCCCGGGGGTTAACAGGCGGCTGGACGGGTAACACCACCCCCTACCCCCTCGGCTTAGAGGAATAGCCTGATCCAGACGTCAGCGCCTTGAGTTGCCACCGACAGTGGTGGTACTGCGGTAAGAGGAGGTTGATGACGGAGCGGGAGGAGGATTAGGGAGGAGGAGGAGCGGGTCGAGTAGGCCCAGATTTGTGGTGGTGAGGTGTATTGGAAGGAGGAGGAGCCCGAGAAGGAAGAGGATGGGGGGAAGGCTAGGAAGGAAGGGGGAGTAGGATGAGGAAGAAAGGGTTGGGGGAGGGCGGAGGAGGAAGATAGGCGCGGGCCATTCGCTCCCTAGTGCACCAAAAATATTCCAGCTCACCTAGGTAGGCATGCACGGTCTAACCAAGAACCTTGTCGTGTGTAAAGGTGAAAACCGGGATTTTTGTTGGACATGTATGGGTGATGTCAACATTATCTTAGAGATGCCACCTAGGATTTTTGCTATGTTAGAAGAGAGGAAAGGAAGAGAAGAATATTGTTTTCCCTTAGGAATGATCTCATGTCCAAGGATCACTTTCTCTCCATTGCATGGGGTGTCATCCCTTCGAAACATGTTTCACCAATTTGGTTTTATCACTATATATTTTTATTACATTGAGCATAACCCATTTTATGACACGTTTTATTGTCATTAGTATGCGACGTGGGGGGACACAAGGAAATGCTAACTTCTTACCACCATACATGCCTTTAAAGGCCGTAAGGGCTGACAAAAGCTCTAGCTTGCAATAATGGAGAAATGGACACCAGAACAAAGACCATAACTAAACCGGGATGGGCTGGTGCCCGACCGCAACTGCTAGCCAACTGCCCTTTGACCATGATTTGAACCCTTCTGAGTCATTCAAAGAGTTGTTCATCATGGACCATTGGTTATGTGATTCGATATGTTGTGAATAGCGCTACAACTATCAAAGGTGCATAGATGCATAGTTAACTTGGGTTTTCTTGACCTTGTTTGGATAATAAGAACACTGTAGGGATTTTAGATAAATTTCACAAGGTCTAGTATCTCTTATGCGGATTTCCTATCTCTCACTCATTGTGGAGGTAACAAACCTCTGCGTACCTTTGGTGGGCCGGCTTGCTTCTTTATATCGATCATTGTTTTTCCCTATGCACTTGTGTCCTATGCGGCTCCTCCCCCTTCTTCTATTTTTTCTCAACGCCTTCCTCTCTAAGGGATTTGATCTTCCAAACATTTGCTTTGGGGTTAATGCTTATCTCATTCATTTCGATCTACTCCTCTAATTTCCTTTTGGTCTTATCCATTTTGTGATAGGGTTTTGCTGATTTCACCGGTGACTTTGAGATTGGATTCTTCGTCATGTTCATCAGGTGTTGCAAGGTTTGCGGTTGTTTCTTCATCAGCTTATTGAGTGTACCTTGTTTCCATCAATCTATTAACATAATTTCCTTTCGATCTTCTCCACTTGTGCTAAGGGTTTCATGATTTCATCAGCGACCTGGAGGTCTGATTCTTCGTGTCCATAGTGGTGTTGGACGGTTTATGCTATGTTTCTTTGTCTCCTAGGTTTCTTTGTGTTTATATATATATATTTTTCGTTTCACTACTGTTGCTCTCAACTGTAATCAGTGGCATCATTGCCAGATATATTGCCCAATGAACCATTTTGCTATTGAAGTGATGATTTTAACCAACTCATCAGTTGGTCAATTATAGTGTCAAATAACTAGCATGTTGTTCAAAATAAGCAGCAGTAGCAGCTCACTTTATAATTAGCTGTAGAGTACTGGTTTGGTTACTACTATTTCACCGGCAAATAGTAGTAGCAGTAGTACTTACTAACAGTAACACGAGAATAGCAAAGCAGACAATCATATTGCAACTTCCTGGGGGCAAACAATGTGCAAGCCAAATGTAAAATGTTACCATTTCAATTCTAGTTCTTTCACTACTACAGTGCTAGTCTGTTCCCTAACAACTGATGGTTGAACCATACTGTAAGAAGAAACCATTTGAAACTAAACCCCAAGAAACATAGCTGCCATGCAATGCAAATTGACTGTCAGTAGGAAAGTAGATTAGGTATCGGTTACCTTTTAGTGTGTTATCGGTTACCTTTTAGTGTGTTTAGAATCGTGTGCTAGGATTGATTAACTTTCATGTGCACCTAGTAACTGTCCATGTCTTCTTACCTTCTATGTGTGCTGATGAGTGATGAATCTGTCATACTTTTTGGGTATTTGTGAGAACCCTAATTCTAGCGTAGTCGAGAGAGGCGTGAGGTGGAAGTCGTGGAGCAACTCGCGCTGCTGAGTTGATCCAAACCTAACGATCTACGTCGAGAGTTAGTCGAGAGGGGGAGGAAATTGTTGTGCATTCGCATTCATCGCATACATGGCATGTGTAGAAAGTAATGCATATATGCATAGATACATATGAAGTGAAATTGAAACTTTATTAATTCAAATATACGATACAAGTGTTAATGATATAACATTGTTACAAAGAAGAAGAAGAAAGAAAATTACATAATGAAATCTTGCTACCTATACATCATCTAACCTAACTCTTGAACCTTCGGGTCTTCAAAGTCTTCAAGTCGGAAAAAGGATACCGAGAGCCGAAGGGGGAAGTCCTTCGGGAATGTAGGCGGTCATCCCAGGTCAGCGAGTATGGGTACTCGAGACCGTTGGGAATCGTGCCGTTGCTGTAGGAGGCAAAAAAAAAGTTTCTAAACCTATATTTTTAAATATGTGTGGTCTTATCGGCACAGTTCCGCCGACGTCCGCAGGGTTAGCTGCGGGGGCAAAATAGTGCCGACGACCTAGAGTAGATTCTAGTTTTCGAAAATAGTTTTATAAAACATTTTTGTTTTCGAAAGTGTCCGAGGGCCACGTGGCTAAGACCCTCATCGGACAAAACCTAATATTTTATATGTTAGAGAGAAAGGAGGTGAAAGATGAAAATAATTTTATTTTCCTTATGCTCAATTGCCTCCATGAGTTTTTATTTTGGAAAAGAAAATGATTTTAGAAATCAAATGAAAAGGATAAGGGCAGCCATCCATATTCATCCAATTAGCCCACATGATTTGACCAGGGTCAATACCTTTGAAATAGAAGGCATTAGCCCAAACATATCCAGCAATCATTTCATACGAATTGAACCAAGCCAACAAGTGTGAAAGGGCAGCAGCCATCGAGTGGATTCCCAAGCAGCCAACAAAAATCCATCTCAAGTGAATAGCTTAGCCTAGAAGGCAACTAAATATCAAGTGAGGCAACCCACGTAACCAAAATGAGTAAGCATGAGGTGGCCGGAGGTAATCATCGTAGAGAGTTCAGGAAACCAGTAGAAATAGTGAGAGGCAACCGAATAGAGCTAGTACCACTGTAGCAGCATTAGATTTCACCTAAAACCAGCACCCCAGTGCAAGTAGTAGTTAGCCATTAGAGCAACTAAGAGCCAAGCTCCAGGAAGACGAGACCCTGTAGAAGCCAGATCTAGGAGGAGTTCCAGAGGAGGAGAAGTATAGAGAGGGGAGCAAACCACCACCAGGACCAACAAAGGAGCAATAGGAGCAAGGAGCCGCCAACAAGCCATTCGCAGGACCAGGAGAGCAAGGGGGGAGCAACAACCTAAAGAGCAGCTCACCATTGTCCAAGCTGAGACAAGGTAACCAACTTCGGAAGCATACGAACCCATATATATGTACATGAAAAGGGACCCTCAGAATCCAAATTGTCATCATAGGAACTTTATAGGAGACTGGGTAGCATCTGTTCTTGTTATCTGGACCCCATAAAAGTCTCAAATAAAACACCTCAGATTAGAGATTCATCATTAGGTTTCTTAAGGCAGCAGATTAGGCAGCATAGGTAGTGTGTTCTGTTCTTACCAGTTTTCAAAAATTCCATCTCAAGAATAGTATCTGCTCTCATCAATTCAACCAGCCAATGTCAATATGCAAAGCATCATCATGAACCAAGGTAGCAAATAGACAACCAATAGTGTACATCTGCTCTTATTAGAATTTCAGCTCTCCCCATATTTTCAGAGATAATCAGTATGAGCATAAGGCAACAGATTGGCAACCGTGCAGAGTATCTATTCTTCTTTCAGTTAGCACCATTCTCAAACCCTTTTTAGATAAGGCAAAATGGCAACGACAAATTAGATCAAGTATAGTTCTGTTCTTTAATTCAATTAATCAGCATTGGTGCATGCAAAATCAAGTATAACAGTTATTTCTAAGCCATTAGCCGGCATAATTTATCGCCAAGCATAGCACCGGAGGCAGTGAGAGCACTTGCACGGGAGTTAGGGGAACATTAGAGTAGATGCAAAAATTGAATCACCTAAAATCTGATCACACTTGAGTAAAGGTTTGAATCATACAGACCACTAAGAGACAATCATTAATCTGAACCGTGCTAATTAGAAACCCTAGAACCAATTGGGGAACATTTTAGTATGAACCCTAGAAAGGGGGAATAGGAGAGGGAAGTGAGCACTTGCCGGAGAGAGAGAGAGACCGATGATGTGGGGAGCCACGGCACGCCACCAGCGGGAGGCGGGCCGGCGGAGCTCCGGTGAGGGAGCTACGACGCCTACCGCAGCCAACCCGGGCGGCGGCCGAGGCAAGGCGGCGAGGGGCCGACGTGGGCAAGGCGAAGCAACGCCGACGGGGAGCGGCGCCGAGCGAAGCGGCCAAGGAGACGACGGCCTCAGGCGGCGTGGGAGGCGACTGGCGGCGCATTCACCCGAGGGCGTCCGGAGGAGGCCGAGGTAGCCTATAGGTGACGGCGCACGTGGGGACCGAAGGGGAGAAGAAGGGCCGCGGGCACCGGCGGGGCGAGCCAGGAGCCGGAGCGGCACCGGATCGGACGGCGGCGGCGAGAGGCGCGCAAGGCGGCGGCATGGGTGAGTGAGAGAATGAGGGAAGAAATTGGGGAATTTTGAAGAGAGTGAGAATTTAGGGATTTGGGGGAGAGCTCGAAGAAGACCGGCCGGGTGCGGGTATGACCGGGGAAAAAAAAAGAAGTTAAGAGAAAAAGGAAAAGAAAGGGTTATAAAAATGAAAAAAATTGAGATAGGAAATAAAGTTGACATAAGGTTTAAAAAGGAGAAAAAGTCATATCACAATATGTACATATGTGTGAATGTAGATTAAGGAGTGAATTAGAAATTGAAACCAAATGCTATCTCTAAAATGGTTTCTTCCTAAAAAGAGAATTTAAGATTAGCTAAGCTATAAACTATCCTAAACTAAGTGATATAAGTTATTCTTTAAAAAGGGAGAAGAGGAGATTAAGTTCTAAGTTAAATTTCTCTTGAGGTACTAGTAAATTCCTTAGACCAAAGTGAGTAGATTATATAGAAATGCTAATGTAATCAATAGTTGAGCAATGTTGTCATATAAAAATTAACATAAGAATTAGAATACTTAACGCTAGAGAAATTCCTTAAATTCAGATAATTCTTAAAGAACAAGTCTAAAACCTATTTAGACTTTTAAATTTTCCAAATTGATTGAGGTTCATAATTCTTTTCTAAGAAAGTTAAACCTTAAATTAGTTCCTAAAGTTGTTGATTTAATACCTAAACTAACTAGAGGAGATTAAGGGAAACTTTAAACTACTAAGTGAAATTAAACCCAAAAGTTGAATTGATAAAGGTATTGTGTGAAAATCAACATAAGATTTAATCATATTAAACAATTGAGATTCCTTTAAAATGTCCGAAATCTTTAAAGAAGTATGTTCAAGAATTATAAGTTTAAAATCCTTGAGAAGAAGTTAAATACCGCATCATCTCATGCACGCAACGCCATGTTATTTCATATCATCGCATGCATATCTTGCCATAGTAGTTACATTCATATTCGAATTTCTTGAATTAGTCCTTATCGGACTTCATTGCTTTTATCAGAAGCCGGAGTTCAGCAGTCAGGACCGTCGAACTCCACTACCTATCCGTTACCAGGCAAGTCCAGTTTCTTGTTCATGTCCGTTGAGACTGTTCTTCGATTTCCCTCTTGTCTATAACATGCACTGAAAACCTATTTTCTAAAGATGAATCAACTGTTGTTTTGTTTTGGATCGCCGGTTTTTGGGTGATCGCATGGCGGGTGATGAAATCCTGGTATGGGTGCAGTTTGGCACATTTGGGAAGGTGGATTTCATCACACGGGAATGTTTCATATAAGGTTAATGCAACCAATGATTGATTGTGCTTAAGGGCCGTAGTGATCGCGCATACCACATACCCTGTATGGGCGGGGCTGAGCTAAAGTACCCTTTACCCTAGGTCTATACTCCCCCGGGAAAGGAAGACCTCAATAGTTGTATGCGGGGTATCAGCTATTGGGAAGGTGGCGCTAGTCGTTGGCTATCCACAACACGTTGTATCCGGAGTATCAACGTGAGACTGGTAGTCCTTGGCCCGTTGTGCAGGACTGCGACGCGGGGTATAACCGAGCGGGCGGTGAAATGGCTCTATGATTTGCCGGTCTGGTAGTGCATGTGACGACATGAACTCCATGACTATTGATCGTTTGTGGGTACAGTTGTGCACCTCTGCAGAGTGTATTGAATCGTGGCATTGTCACTCCGTGTTCCCGGTTGGAACTGCGAACCCGGCAAGAAAGGGATTCATCGGGAATCCTAGCAGCTTGTGAGACATGAGATCATTAGTCTCTTTAAATTAAAACTTGACTCTCTTACCTTCTCCACCTGCATTTCTTTTGGGAGAACGTTGTCGTTCTCAGTAGCTAGTGCATCAAACACCTCTTTGCTATTCCTGGACTTGTTGAGTACCTTTTGTACTCATTCCTCTATCTAATTCCTTTGAGTAGACTGTGAGCCGACGGCGGAGGAGGAGGTGATCTACGTCGAGATCGACGATGAAGCTCCCGAAGAGCAGGCGTCGACGAAGGAAGACGAAGGCGTCGACTACTATGTCAATTTCCGTGACGAAGACAACGCCGAGTAGAGTAATAGGTCGTAAGAGTTGTTAGGTGTAGTTAAGACTTTTGCTGTAACCAAACAATAACGGTTTTAAATTCCCCGTACTTTTGTGAATGTGTTGTAAGACTTATGTTGTATTTCGAGTTTGTAAATTATGTTTGTATCATATGGACCGCTGCAATGCTTCTGTCGTGCCACTCTGTCACAGTATTGATCAAACTACAAGTTGGACAAAATTATTATTTCTGTTTCAGTGCTGTCTGATAATACATAACTCAGTTGTTCTATGTTTGAGTTTGGAATTTTTCTGGAAGTTCCTTTTCAGCCATCATATCATGAACCATGAATAATGATATAGTCAACATACAAGTCATGTGCTTTTATTAATGTCCAAAGTTTCACTCCTAATTTTTCACACAAAAGTTCCAAACTTCATAATAATTTGTAAATACCACTCCTAATTTTTCACACAAAAGTTCCAAACTTCATAATAATTTGTTCAAGATACTTTTTTTTATCTTCAACAACCTGTACATTCCCCTTAAGTACCTGTCCGTTCTTTTCAAGTAATTTTTGGTTCCTCCAAGAGCAAGGTTTTTTCCCCTTTGTAGTATAATTTTGTTCCCTTTACAATAATTCTTTGTTTCTTCCATATTAGTTATTTTTCCCTTTGTAGTACCTTTTGTTTACCCATATTTGTTCTGTCATGCTAAAACGTGTTCCAAGAACACGTAGATTTTGTTCAGCATCTAAATAAGGAGTGGTCCATTCAAATATATATCTAACAAATTTCTTGAATGCACCTTTTCGGTCATGTTACAATTTCCTCGGTTGACCTACTTCAATTGTTGGCTCATTACTTTTATCTGTTCCTCTTGTATTTTCTTTTCATTCCCCTTTAATACATTTTTGTTCCTTTTCAAGAAATTTTTGGTTCAGTTAAGGGTATCTTTTTATTCCCTTCTGTGAGGACCTGAGGGTAACTCCCAGACCCCCTTGCGTATTCTTCATCAGTCCCAGGACATGCTGACGAAACACGGTTGAATAGATATCATAATACACATCATGTCATTTATTACAAAAATGTTCATATGGTAAGCCACGTGGTTGATAAGGTAACTAGAACTTATGTCCTTTACAATTCAAAAACACAGCGGAAAATATAAAAGATAGTGTAGGGGTCTTCATCATAGCCACATGCAATCGACAAAGTTCGGCGTAACTCTATTCCTCAACATCATCGTAATAATAATCTCAATAGTCTTTGGCTTCATCTTCATAGCCATCTGAACATGCCCAAAAATAAAACATGCTCGATGAGTACTTCACGTACTCAACGTGCCCCCTCTTTAGGGAAACCTAACACTACATGCAGGTTTTAACAAGAGAAGGCTTACTGGCTTATTTTGCATGAAAGTTTTTTTTAACAATTGAAGTACTTTAATAAATTCGAAGACAGTTTTGAGATTAACACCTTTTAATAGAAGACACAATAACATGGTGTAGGTTCTGACCACCAACACATGCTGAGTAAGGTCTATGCCTTAATCCCAATGACAGGTTCCGACCACCATCATTAATTGAGTAAGGTCTAACCCCTTAGCTCAATAATAGGTTCCGACCACCTATACTTGGAGGGAAAAACATTTGAGAAGAAAAGAAGACAGGTTCCTTGGCATGATTGGATTATTGTGTCGTCGGTTACCGTGGACACGAATAATTAATTAGTTTTATACTCTGTAGAGGTTGTACACTTTACCCACCTGACACAATCTCGTCTTGTTGCTGACCAATCATTGCCAGTGTAGTACACACCCATCCGTGTATCGGCAGAGAGATCATGATGAAGTCTTTCAATAGGCTACACACGAATGTAAACATGCCCACTAGGTTTCGGTACAGATGGAGTACACCCTCACAATCTGGATCTCCCTTTGGTGTCGAGGGTTGTGTCTAACCCACACCTCTTCTGCAGGATGCTGATGCTAACATCAAGCATAAACTATTTACTTAACTAAGACAGCGCCATATAGCATGCGGTTGCACTTAGTTCACAATTATCAGTCAAACATGTTTATCGGCCCTTAAAAGATGCGACAACAATGTCACACCTTAGAGTAGAGTTTAGATAGGGCTTTCAACAGGGTAATGCCCAACAATTCACGGATATAAACAAAGTAATAATGATTTCAACATGGAATATTCCTCGCAGGAGGAATACCAAAAGGTACTACTTTGCATGTCTAAGCATTATTAACTCCATATTAAATAAACATCTACTCTAAGATCAAAACTAGGTAACAAAGTTGGAGACTATCTTTGAAGTGACTGATAAAACATTTAATAAAACTGCATGCATGTTTGCAAATCATAAACATATAATGATTTTATGAAATATAGGATCAACATGATCAAGAATGAGGGGGCATACCTTCGTTAACGGTTCCTTTGGGTTCTTCCTCCTCTGGAGCTTGTCCTGGCCCAACCTCATCAGTCCCTATTCGTCGTAACATTTGCAAAAGTACGAATATGATAATTACATAACATCATAGCTCCAAGTGGAAAACGGAAAACAGAACAATGAAGGGACAATAGAGGTAGCAAGATTGAGATGAGTTAGGATCCGAAAAGGATAGCAAGATATCAAGATGAGTAAAGAGAGATGGGATCGGGTTATAGCTAAGGCTTTGCATTAGCCAAGATCACCCACCTAGTCTACACCATATATGTGGCATAACGCAAAAGTAAGATTTACCATGCTAGTCATTTTCAAAAGGGCAAACCTAACATATAGTATACAACAAAACAATAAGCAAGACCTAGCATGCTAGTCGTAAATTATCAACATTACTCAACCCTAATATGCTAGTTTTTGGGTGCACATGCAATATTAGCATACGAAGCATACTAGTTATTCAATCCGCGCATGGCATGAGAGAGACTTAAGTAACTAACAAGAAAAAGGATCTACTATTTTATGCCAATGGGATATAATGTAGAAAGAGAGAATAACCAACACTACCGTGTGCAGTACATCCAATGTGGCTAATTCATGCAATTACAACCCTGGATCAATCCTAGTATAATATTAGCATCCACAATAATAGCTAAATCAAAATGTAACATGCTAGATACTGAGCATGAGCGCGATAGAAAGCATGAAACATCAACTCAACCGATCTAGTTTTCAATTACTAAACCCTAGGGCTACAATATTAACATATAATGTGGATCCATGATCAGCAGTAAACCAATGCACAAAGTAGTCCCTATTCTTGCTAGTATCATAGAAAACATATATCATGCTCAAAATATTACCCTAGAATCAAACTAGATTGAAAACAGACGAATTTGCCCAAAATTTGATCGTATTGCAACTAATTCAAATGCCAACCAACAGATTTTAGATCTAAAACCACCCTCGGGTTCCTACTGACATCAGGGATCTACTGGTACCGGTTTTGGGATCGAGAGGTTGTCGGAGCATGGCGGCACAAGGGGTTGCCGGATGTCGTAGGAGGTGGCAAGGGACCAAATTGGTGATCCGTCAACTCCGTGGGGCAACGGATTGTTGTGGGAGCTTCCAGATGGCTTGCTGAAGGTCGTGACATGCGTAGAATCAAGCTTCACATCCTGGACAGCGTTGAGTGCATGCCGTCGATGTCAGTTTTGGCATGCCTATGCGGAACACGCGGACAACAGCGAAAAGGAGGCTTGGGACCTCGTCCAGGAGGTAGATAAGGTCGAGGCTAGGCTACTGGAGCAAGGAATTGGAGAACAGAACTCACGTCCACGGCTGCAAGAAGAAATTCGAGGCGGCAGCCAAAGACGGAGATGCTAGAAATCCGGCGGTTGTGATGGAGATTAGGGCTAGGGTTTTTATGGTTTTGGGAGAGCTCGGGGTGGAGAACAAAATGACACGAAGGGATGTATTTATAGGTGGCCGAGAGAGGAGATCCAAGGGAGAGATCGGGACCAACACGGGTTTCAGCCGTTTAAACCCATGGATATAGGATGCGTACGGGCCATGGGGTCCCTTTTTGGCTTGAGTACAAAGAAACGAAGTCGGATAGGAGTGGGGGCTCAAGAATCGGTTGGAAATGGGAGAGAAAAGAGAGATAGAAGCGTGTATCCATTGGACTTAAGAAAGAAGAAGAATATGACAAGGGGGTCCTACTTGTATGTGAGATAGAATAGAAGAGGGAGCAAAAGACAAAACGAAGGGGTAGGCAATCTCAGTCGTTAGATCAAAGGTGAAAGAAGGAGATTAGATCACTTAAAAGTGAAGGGGTATGCAATGAGGTGTGTCGGATCTGAGATGGATGGCTGAGATTAAATCACTTATCTGCGATGGGGTATGTGATCTCAGCGCTTGGATCAAGATCGGGCGGCTCAGATCCAATCACTTAAGTGACTTGTGGTGGGCTGCCTTAGTAGGCTTGGCCCGTGGGGGAGAGGGAAGGGATTTGGGCCGGCCTGTTGGCCCAGTCGGGTTAGGGATGATTTGTGATTAAATCAAAACTGAGATTCAGATACCAATTCAAAAGGACACCAAATGCAGTCCAAAAATTATGACAAAATTCACATAGACTAAGTTAAAAACAAGGAACCCACTAAAAATGATTCCATGAGTAAAATCCAAAAGAATAAACATTGAGAATTTAAATATCTCCTCTCTTATAAGTCAAAGTTAATTCAAACTTATTTGAATTAATTTTGAGGAAAACCAATAAAAATATTTACTTGGAAATTAACAATGTAACATCCTTTTCTTCAAAAATAATATTTTAAACCCCTCTCAAAATCAGGATGTTACACCTTCATAGTAATTTGTGTTCACGTATTATTAATTATTTGCTCTATCATGTTAAAATTTGTTATAGTAACAAGTAGCTTTTGTTTGACATCTAAATAATGATTGGTCCCTTCAAATGTATATCTGATAATAATCATTCACTTTTTCAGTCATGTTTGAAATTCCTTAATTGACCTACTTCACTTGCTGGCTCATAAAATTCCTTTGTTCCTCTTGTATTTTATTTTCATTCCCCTTAAGTATCTTTTTTCTTCCCCTGAAAGTAATTGTTTGTTTCACTAAGAGTAAGTATTTGTTCCTTTTCAATGACTTTTTTTGTTTCCTTTATAGTAATTCTTTATTTTTTTCCGCATGTTAGCTATTTTTGTTCCTTATGACTTCTTCTTTACCTAACATTAATTTTTCCCGTCATGTTTCAATTTGTTCCAATAACAAGTAGCTTTTGTTTAGCGTCAAAATAATTAGTGTTCCATTCAAATATGTGTTTGACAGATTTCTTCAAACATGCACTTTTCAATTATGTTTGAAATTTCTCAATTGCCTGCTTCAATTGTTGGCTCATTACTTTAGTTTCAGCAAGAAGCATGTAAGTTGTTCTTCAATTTTAGCTCTCATTATGTATTCAAAAGAAACCATCAAACTAAAGAAGTTCTACGACTTGTATAATGTGCTTTCTTTTATCTCTTATCAAGATCATCGTCTCTTGAGATGATAATGCTCCGGTTCAAACTGAGTTTGGAATGGATAATTTATACAATATGTTCATCCTTTTCCCTTATCCTCTGTGTTTCTCATTTTTCTCTCATTTGTCTGATGTTCATTTCTTTAACATTTATTATTTCTCAAGGTTCATGGGTCCAGGAAGTAGGAGTATCAAGTTATATGGCACAAATAGTTAGATTTCCCAAGTGAAATTCACAAATAATTATAGTTGTTTTTTGTCGATTAACGTTGCAAAAGATTTTTCATGTTGAAATTTTTTATGGGTCAAGAAACCAATGTGGAAAATTCCGAGCACCAAGATCAACACTCATATCTACCTTGTTTTAAATACAGCTCATAATGTTTACTTCAACATTGGTACCACTAGATGTTTGTAACTGAATATTTCTCTAGGAACAAATCGGAGAAAAATGAATGACAAAAACATCTCATAACTACATAGTTACAAATATTATCTTGCGTTATGTTGTCTAAGGTTTATAACACAAGATAAGAAAAAGGAAGAAAAATGGGTGTAGAACTCTGCTAGACAACGAAACATACGAGCACTTAGGCGATATGAAGAAAAAAAACAATGGACAAATGTTCCTTATTGGGCTGGTAGGTTTCATTGACCCAATCCAGTAGGTTTGAGGAGGGAGGGGGGTTCACGTAGCTATGGCAGCTCCCGCTTAAGGTGGGAGCTAGCACCACCTATATCTCATGCATGGAGTAAAATTTTTCCCACATTTTAAATGGGCCTTGGACGAGAAAACTAAGCAAAGATTGGATAGAAATACCTCAAGACCCAAGATCTGTGCAGAAGTTGATGGTCCAACTAAACTAAAGAAGCCAACACGGACGGCCCAAATAGAGTATGGAAAGCAACAACTCGGGCGCCCCATTATTATGGGCCTCAACTCCCACTATTTTCTAGATTTCACAACACCTACTTTTTAAATATGGTACTTGATGTTCTGCAAGTGCATAGAGTAGGTTGAAGTTAGTTTTTGATAAGTAAGAGTATTGTATCCATGAGGAGTAGAAGGAACTGGTAGGTTTGCTGAAGTATTATCTCTTCGTTGGTTCTGCAAATTATCTTTTTAGGGAATAAAATGGCATGACAGTGGTGCTGGTGCATAAAATGGAAATGGTTGTGACAACAAGCATAGAGCAAAAACATAAATTAAAATGTGATAAAAGTAAGAAGGGTTGCAATAATAAAGACGGTGTTCTTGAGGGAAATGGTTTCACCACTAACCACCTATAGATATTAGATGAGAATAATTTGTTTAAATGATAATAGTTTATGAGAGTGGAGCCATATAAAGATGTGCCTCACATACCGGACACACATCTCTTGCAACCACTATCTCGCCCCAATGTCCTATTGGCTAGCGAGGCAATTAAGGTCACCCGTGTTAACGGTGTAAAGTAGATGGGTCTCCGTGTATCTCACGCCTAGAAAAACCAGGGGTTCAAGGTAGCTTCTGTTATCGCGGTACCTTTAATCTCTTCTCTCATAAGCGTTGACATTCTTCATGTCCCGTAGGCAACATGGTGAACAATCAACGTTCGTACACCATCATGAAGAACATCACGACAATCATATATCATAGCACAAATGAATTACTACAACTCAATCACAGCTAGGTTAGGGCTACCCCATAACCTCAAGAATTAAATAAACTACTCAAGAGATAGATCAATAGGCATGAATGAAGTACATAAATTGAATATCATGATTTAATGTGCAAGAGTAATCTTAGAACAAATCCACACACATAAAGTACGGAATAAACACGTTCAGAGATCAATCTAGATGGAGGAACCAATGATGTACATGGAGATGATGATGGGGAATGATTCTTCGGTCTTCCTTGTGGTCTCTCTTGATGAAGATGGTTGCCCTTATGATGTAGATCTGATATCAGGCAGTCTTCTTCTCTCTGGAGGCGTATCAATCTATTTCCTCACTATTTGGCCTCTCCCATTGCGTAGGAATGTCATGTGCATATATGGCCACCGCCACGAGGTAGGGTTTGACGACGCGGTTGCTCTGGAGGGCAGTACGACCGGGTGGTATGGGCGGGCATGCCCGTACCACTGGTCGGCAAACCTTTTGGTAACTCCAAACGCGACGGGGTTTCTTCCAGGGGTCCTCTCTTGGCATATAGATGACGTGCATATATTTGGTTTGCCTAAAAAACCCTTTGGTTTAATTGAATTCTTTACTTATCCTCCAGAAGAGCCTTAATATCCCATTTAAGCGGATCTATATCATAACAATAGTAAATATTTCAAAAAATAACCAAAAACTACAACTAATATGCAAGAACTGGGATAAAAATATGTATGCAAAATACACGCATCACTGCTAAATGGGAAAGATTCTCTAGAGGCTATAAATAAGATTTTCATTGTTTTATTCTGAAGGTAACTAGTCCAACCTCATTGAGGGTAGTACCGAACAGTAAGCTTGTGCAATGTGATTTTTAAGATGCATGCAAACCGGTTGAGCTAAATCCTACCGGAGATCATCTCTAAGGAGAGAAGCCAGCCTATGTTCCTTGCAGACTCATTGCTGATAATATTATAACAACTTAATTGTCTACATTTCATGAAGACATTGAAGATTAAGAGGAAATCCCGTTACACCCTTGAGCTTGATATGATGAATGCTTACAACCGTGTGGAATGATGTTATTTGTAGGTGGCATGCAAACGCTTGGCCTTAGCCTGCGGTGGGTTTCGTCTATGATGAAGTGTGTGACCACAATGTTGTTTTCCGTGCTCTTTAACGGTGGCTATTTGGAGGTGTGCAGGTCGTCACGCGGGATCTGGCAGGGTGACCCCATCTCACCTTTACTAGCCGACGAAGGTCTAGCCTCTCTGCTGAATGCTCAAAGCACAAATGAGAATTTCCAGGGGGTGATGGTGGAGCAGTAGGCACCGTCAGCCATCTCCTCTTCAGGGATGATATTTTGTTATTGTTTAAAGCTAATTTTGATGGTGCAGTGCAGATCCGAGATACTATATAGGAGTACTGGAACACTTCTAGATAAAGAGTTAACTTTCGAGTCCTTGGATTTTCTTCGCTAAGGACTGCCCAGGCGATACTTGTATTGGGATAAGGCTATCCCAGCAAAGTGCCTACTGAATCTCTCGGGGCGCTATCTTGGCTTGCTATTTGACGTGGGATCAGTGAAGAACAGGTCCATTAAGTATTTGAAGGACTAGATCTGCAAAAAGAATGCAGTGGTGGATGGAATAAAGCTTCTCAACAGGTCGTAAGAAATTTTATTAAATCTGTTGCACATGCTATTTCGACGTATTCGATGTCGTCTATTACAAGGAGGGAGAAAGACATCAGGCAATCTTCATTGAAGCGTCTACCTCCTCAAACTCGGTGTTGCAGGCTAAAGCAAAAGCGATGGAGTTGGGATCTTCAATCGCAGAGGCGCTGCATTTTACAGACAGACTATCTTACAGACAATCAAACCTTAGCAGAAGTGGTTGCAAGAAGAGATCCCAATAGTCCTGGGCATTGGAGTATCAGGCAGATCCTGAACCAAATACTGCTCAACACAAAAGAACAGCAATCAAGAGCCTTCAAGATTAGCAGGAACAACAACAAAGTTGCTCATAGACAAGCTCAGAATGAATTTGAACTTCAGGATGTAACAAGTTGCCTTTATACTCGTGCAGGAGTTAAAAGTCATGATAAGGATAGCTGTCCACTTATAGCAGCTCTGTCAAATCTAAATGTGCATGACTGCACATTACTGTTTGTTTCTTGTCTTTAATTGCAATGTATTTCTGAAATTTCAAAAAAAAAGTTACAAGAGGGCAATGTCAGCACATAAACTCCTTGTTGAGGAAATTATGGTGGCAAAGCAAGAACGGAGAACATAAATCGACCTAGTTTCTTGGGAGTGACAATAATGCCAGAATCTATAGGCGGACTAGTATTCCGTGATATAAGTTAATCATTCTAGCACACTTGGCGCTGTGAGCATGGCGCACCCTACAGGAGCCAAATTCTCTTGGTGCTCGGGTACTCAAAGGAGTCTATTTTCGATTTGTTGCACGCTGGCTTGGGGAGTAAACCGTCGCAGGTATGGTGCGCAATGCACAAAGGCCACGGAGTTTTGCAACAAGGCTTCATTAGAAGAATCGGCATGGGCAAAGAATTAGCATATCAAACCACAGTTGGATACCTTTTAGGATCACCGAATGCGTCATGCATGTCCGAAATCTATAAACCCATTTGATCTTGTTTCTGAGCTTGTTAATTCCACTTCTGGACGGTGGGATTTGGCCACCATCTTGGCGTACCTTCATGGTATGGACGCGGATGTGGTCAAGAATATCGTGATCAGCTCGGTTGCTCAGGATGATTTTTGGGCGGTGGTGATCGAAGGGCTCACGGATCCGACGAGCTTGGAAGCTATATTTGCAATGTGGCGCTATCGCTTGAAATGGACTATCGACCTAGTACACGTTGCGTGGGACCGTCCGGCAGTGGTGAAGAATCTATAGGGAAATAATTTGTGTCCCTATATATAATCGCTGCTACAGGAACCTACATCGGACGGTTCAAAATCATTATCTCTGACGATTTTTTGAACCGTCTGAGATATTTATTGTACATCTAAACACATTATTTAGCTAAAATTGCGTCTAACCTTAGCGTGAATTGTGATATATGGTTCTTTTTTTTTGCGAGGAAGTGAGGTATGGTTCCTATCTCCTATCTCCACCGGAGATAGTTTAAATTTGTATTCATGTGGACATATTTGGATTTGAATAAATACCACCCGTTCCACTAAAATAACCAGTTCTTCTGTTTACGAATTCCATGTAGGAGTTACGCATTTCTTGCTCTTCACAAGTGATGCTAAGTACGTTTTAATTAGCTCCAAATTTGAATTTCATTTGGGTTTTAAGCCTCCTTACACTAGTATAGAAGGTCACTTCCTACATGGTTAAAAACGTCATTCCATATGGTTCGGACGACCGTTCGAAATTATTCGTTGGAGATAAGACATCGTTATCCCACATGGTTCCAATAGCTATTTGGGATAAGATGTTATCCCACATAGTTTCAAGAGCTATTTGGGATGACATATCCATCTACTACGGTTTTCACTCGGGAGCCGTGTGGGATGAGGTTGTCATCTGTGACGGTTCCACTGGGGAGCTGTGTGGGATAAGGTTCTTCATGATGTATAATCTACCATCATGTTGAACCCTAACCCGAAACCCTTGTAAACCATCATGTACAGTTTTTATCATCCATAATTCAATCCACAAAATTTATTTACATTTCAAATATAATAATATCTGATTGCGCTATCAGTAAAAACTTATAATATATCATTTAATTCAATCCGCTCTGGTGTGTCCCATTCATGAGAATCTTTGACGGTGCCACTGACCATCAAAGTTTCACATGAAAGACACGACACAACGACTGAGTCAGACAATATATTATAAATTTTATAGATAGCGCAATCAGAGTGTACTGTATTCAAAATTAAGCACTTATAATCTCCAAAAGATTAAAGATTATAAGTGCTTATATAATCTCCATAAGATTATAAGTGCTTATTCAAAATTAAGCACTTATATCGTGTCATTCAATCCACAACGGTAACATTCTTCATAAGATTTGACGGCACAACTTACCATCAAGGTTGCACATGAAATATGACAGCACAATGACTAAATGAGCCAACAAATTATACACTTTTAAGTACAGTGCTCTCTAATCACATTGTCTGCAAGAAACTTATGGTGACATTTTACATGAAAACATTTGATGGTGTGCCTAACCATCAAGGTTTCCCATATAAAATGACAGCACTTGACTAAATGAGAATAAATTATAAATTTTTTACAGATAACACGATCAGAGAGTATTGTATTGAAATGAAGCATCCACATATATTGAAACATATGCATCCATAATAGCATAGGCGTCAGATTCTAACTTACTCTTAACTAATTGCGTGCCGGCTTTCCCAGGATGTGGTAAGCATTTTTAGTCATTCATTAACACATACTGAAAAAGCCAAGCGAACACTCATTGGATAGCAAAGTCATCATTGGCATAATCATCCAAAGAAACACAATTGAACTTTTAAAAATGCGTCAATATATTGCCCACTTCAAACAATCATATATCAGTCATCAAGGGTTCAATAGCGCTGGGTTTATGGTTTAGGGTTAATGCAACTTTAACCTTATCCGAAAACCTAAAACCCTGAACCCTTATAAACCATGATGTACCGACACATATACAATCACTCAAGTGATTTAGGGTTTAGGGTATTGAGTTTAATGTAAATTAAACCAAGTCATGAACCCTAAATCTTAACACTATAAAATGATGATCACAATTAAATAGCCAAACTATGTCCTATATAGATCTAACATGCTCACAATTCATCAGTAGTGTTATAGCATTTGGGAAATATCACATATCATCAAACACTCATAACAAATTTTGCATATATCAATCATCCACAAAATATCACATTAGTTCTAGCATTCGGGAAACCCTAGCATACGCAAAAATAGTGAGGCGGGGGGAGGGATCCACGGCCTCACTTCGCCATCCAGCATGCTCATCCCGCGAGGTCGCTGTGTCGGAGTTGACGACGGGGGGCTTGAGGAGGCCGTCGTCTGCCACGTGGATGATGGCTGCGTCCACCCACAGTGCCAGCACTGCTCCCTCTCCCAGATCTAGTGAAGAGGGCTTCAGTGGTGGCACCTCAGCCGACCTTCGAAGCTCACAAAGGAGGTGCACTACACCCACCATCAGTGCCCCTCCATGGCTGCGGTCGTCGAGCCGTGGTTGAACTTGGTGGGAGCATCATAGAGCTTGGCACGGTCGCCACTGAACGTGAATACCACTGTCATCGCTGGCTACTGCAGCCATAGCGTCAATGACGAAGCAATGTTGGTGGAGGCAGGGCAGGTCACGATAGCCACCTTGGCCCCATCCTATGCGTTGCTTGCCAACTATGGGAGGGTGGTGGCCTCCTCGCCAAATGGGATGGCGGTGGCCTCCTCACCAGATGGGACAGCGGTGGCACCCTTGCCAACCACAAGAGGGCGATGATGAGAGGAGAGGAGGGTAGAGGATCTGTGGTGGCGGCGGGTGAGTGCGGATGTTGGGCGGGTGGGGTGAGTGGGATTTAGTTTAGATGAGAGGACGGCGGAAGAATAAATACGTACCATATTTGGTGTGCTTGGCAGCCCACAAATTGGAGACAGTTGAGACTTAAAACCATGTGGGATTTAATACCAGACTATTTTTGCATAAAGAACCATCTCAAATGTCTTCTTTATCCCATATGTTTTCTTTAAACCGTCTGGGATGTAAATTTTAGTAAAGCCATCACGGATGTCTAACATATCCTAGACGGTTGGCTAGAAAATCCATCACAGATTGAAATTTGTAAAAGAACTGTCATGGATAAGGGGCTATGTATGTGGGTTTCTAACTAGTGTTGGCTTTGTGGTTCAAATTTGTATTCACTACTACAGAAACAATCATCCTAGACACTTTATCACACATGGTTCAACAAATGATCTGTGATAAACCTCATCACAGATGGTTTTTACCAAAATTTATATCATAGACAGTTTATAAAAAAAACCCATCTATGATAACTAGGACATCACATACAATTTTTGTGTTAAAAATTGTATGTGATAACATTCACATACGATTTCTTTTTCAAACCGTTGTACAATTCACGGCCCAACCCAACAAGCCCATTTATCCAGACCTATATAAATCCACCGTCGCTGCTCTCTGCAAACCCTAGCCTCGGAGCGCCCTTCTCCCTAATGGCCAGTACTACTCCCTCAGATCTAGACTTCTCTCCTCAATCTCACCTTCTCCCCTTTGCACGCCCTCACTTTGTCGCCTCCCCTCCACGCGCCCTCCTTCACCGTCACCATGGCAGGTGTTCTTCCATCCTCTACCTTCTCATCCCCTTTGCTTGCGCTGCAAGGAGGGTGCCGCCACAACGGTGAGGGCAGCCATAAGGTGGGCACCGACACGATGGCAGGGGCGTCACGAATGGTGCCGACACGACGGTAGGGCTGTCCGTAACGATGATACTGACACAAGAGGGTTCGTGCGGCCACAGTAACGGTGCTGCTGCCCTCACTGCGCTAGATCCAACTACCATCTTTGTCGCCGTTGTTGGATCTGACCGCAGCCGCTGGATTCGGCCACCGCCACCCTCGCTGCCATTGGATCCGGGTGCCGTCGCCTCCGGTATCACCGTCTCGTCTAGATCCGGGTGCCTCTGCCCCAACCGCGCAATACCCCAACTACTCCATAGGCGTCGATGCCAAGCCTGCAAGGAGGAGGCAAGGAAGGAGAAGGTTGAAAGTGCAAGTAGCCCCTAACTGTGCTTTTGATAATTAATGACAATCATTATGGACTAACAATTTTCTTGAATAAGATATGATGTTATGTTCCAAAGGTGATGCATGAAGGATATTAGATGGGTTCGGGGATGAATATCATCAATTCAAATATATGCATCAAGATTAATGAGTTCAAGAGAAGAGTCATCTGATCAAGAAGAAGATAAAGCAGTTAACTTCTAGGGATCAATAATAGATTTAAAGTGTAAATCGCATATGATCATGGTGAAATTTATGAAAAGATCAAGAGATGACCAAGATGGAGTTCATGGTGTAACTCAAGATGGTCGTGGATGATCTTGAAGCAAGGAACTTGAGAAAAGAATTCGAGTTGTGGCTTCAAGAGATAAAGAAAGAGGTGAAAAAGTGAACCTCTAGGAATCATTAGGGAGCTTAAGGTGTGAGCTAGATATGACCATGGTGAAGCTCAAGAGAAGATGATGATTTACGAAGATGAAGTATATGAATTGGATTCAAGTTGGTCAAAGATGCAAGTGTAAAGAATGTGTCACTTGTCAAAGTGTGATCAAGTGGACTCGGTAAGCAATTGTGCATTGTGATATTAGCACTAACCCATTAATTGTTTATTGTGATAACGGTATGTGTGTATGAGTTAGGTACCACTCATATGCTTGCATCTTAAAGTCAATTCCATTTGAACCCATGAGAGGATGACATCAAATGGTGATGGTTATCAAGGTTGAGAAGAGCAAGTTGAAGAGAAGCCTCATGAACAGATATATACTTAAAGCTTGCGGTCCATTAAAGAAAAGATGGACAAGTAGAGATATTTTCAAGAGATGGCTTCCTATAAGGGATTATGGGGGAGCTAAACTAAAAGACTTCATAAAGCGATGGTGATCAAGATGATTTTAGCTTGGAGCAAGGATGATGGATGTCATCAAGCTCGAGTGGAATGTGCAAAGCAAATGTATGCCTAGACTAGGTTTTACTAGTTTGACCGATCTCAAGGAGTTTGAAGGGAGATTGGATTATACGATAGATAGCCGCTCTATCAAGAGGGATTGTCCGGCGAGTAGTTTGAACATGTCATGTGTCGAGTGCTGAAACCATTAAGTTGCACCATTTCTATCCCTTGGATCTTAGGCCTTGAAAGCTTGTAGGATTTGAGGTCATCCTTTGTGAGGTGGCCTGACTGGCCATATGTGGCGGTCTGACCGGTGTTGTGAACTCAGACCAGCCTTAGTGGTGGGCCGAGTCTCTATCTCCTTTTCTACAACCGTATGACCAGCTTTATGGGTAGAGGTCAAACTGGCCTTTTTTACCTGAATCTCTGGGTTGAGTTCCAAAGTATCTGTGGGAGAAATAGAGAGCTTGTTTTTCCTCGAAGGGTCGTGTCGGGAGTTTCCGAGGTTCGTGAGTTTGTCTGAAGGTCTTTCTCCGGAGTATACAGACTTTGCCAGGAGTATCAGAGTTTTGGAGTTCTTATGTGGTTGTTAATGTCTAATGGCTAGCTTTATAGCCGTCGGAGGTTAGGGCTGTACACCAGTTAGATCGGCTCTAAATTTTCCAACGGCTAGTTTTCTGAGTTGAAGTATAAGTACTCACTCTATTCAGCTTGGGAAGGTTGCTGCTGCCTCTTGGGTCACCTCTAATTCCTCTAGTGCATGTGTTGCTCTTTGTGAGGTGTGAGGGAAGTTTAGTGCATCGGTTGCACCTCGCGGTTGTATTTTTTGCATCGGTTTGAGATCTCGGTGTTGATCGTGTTTGAGTGAGAGTCCGAGAGTTTGTTACTCTTGGAGGCCACCGACTCCTAGATGGCTTAGTGGTGTTGGCTCGGTGATATCTTCAAAAAACGTGGGAAGACACCCACATGATTTGTGAAGTGGTTGTGGAGCTCGCCATCTCCGGTGTGGAGAAAGGAGGTAGCCATAGTGATCGAGGAGATGCAAAGGCGTCCTCGAGAGAAAGCGGCTTGAAAGAGAGTCCACCTTTGATCATGAGTGATCAGGTTCTCAAATGGAGATGCAGGATATTGGTGGATATCTGAACTTCGAAACGTATATTGTTTGTCTCTTGTCTCCTTTACTTTATTACAGTTCATACCTATGCTAGATTAATTGCATTCCTTTTGTAGAAATTGAACTGCATGATTGTCACCCTAGGATTGTAAACCGTGACATAGATATAGAGTATTGATGTATTTAGTTGAGCCTAGTATATTAGAATTTGAGCTTGCGAAGGTGCAACTAGTTTACTTTCGCATTATGATTGAGTCAAATCTGTAATAGTTTTCAAAATACCTGTTCACCCTCCTCTAAGGTGAAGAGAGGGAGGAAAAAGATGTGCTCGAGTCATCGTCTAAGGCGGAATTGCGCGGAGGTGGTGGAGCCATAGGTGGTGCCGGCGGCGACGATAGTGCACTTTTTTTATTTTTATAATATGTATTATAGTTGGGTTTTAATAGACTGTCTGTGATGATAAATTATCATTATAGACCTTTTGCTACAAATGGATCGAAAAACCGTGTTTTAGATCGTCTATAATGCGACTCTGTGCTGTAGTGATTAACTTGGTTAATTTCCATGCGTGTGGAGAAACCTACCAATGTTGGACGGGATTTAGAAGTACTTTCTTAACCATACATGCCAATATAAGCGAGCAAGCAAACAATGAAAATGAAACAGTTCCATAAACAAAACTTTTAATGAGAACAAGCAAGAAAACATTAGCACATGAACTTGCCAAGCACGTATATGATAACTAAACATGCATATGTATTATGAATAAGTATATCAGACAGCAATCATAGCATGAATCATACGTACACTGACCGCCAGTACGTACGCATGCATGCATTCGGTACTGAGATGATTTTATCAGTATCGCAAAGAGCGCCCGCCGGCTGCATGCATTGGGTACTGAGATGATTTTATCGGTACCAGCGCCGCCGTCGCCGGCGGGCGAGCGTGACCACGGTGGCGACCGGCAGGACGAATTCGTCCCGGATATGGCGGTAGAGGGAGCCGAGGAGGTCGCAGAGCTCCGGTAGCAGCGCTGTGAGTTTCCGGCCGGACGGTGCGAAGGCGGGGAATGGGCAGAGCAGGAAGCCCACCGCGAACAGCGTCGCCGGCGGCAACATCGAATTGATCTACCGATCCCTCTCGATCTGCCGCTCGCTCGCTTTGGAGGTAACGATACGATCGAAATCCTGGTGTGCTTGATCGATCTCTCGACTTGTATTCGACGATGTTGCTCTCCACTTCTGCAGGTTATGTGAAGCTAGCTTAATTATAGTCCTAGTGATGTTCTTGGAGCAATGCGTAGGTATAGAGGGCTGTTAATTAATTTGGCTAGCTCGTGCTTGACTCGCAGCTGAGGAGAATGTTAGCTGCGCGCGAGGGGCCGGCCGGGAGCATGATGCCGACGAGAGTAACAGCAAGGTAGACTGATGCTCACTGATGTGATCTGGCCTTTATAGCTCTGCAGACTAGGTACATATATCCAAGCTTATATTCGAAGTATATTGTGTCTGGCCGTTCAAAATAGGCCCACGATATTGCAAGCCATTAGTCTCTAAAGTTCAGTTAAGCCCATATAAGGTCCATCAACCATCATAGCCATGATTCTCTTCCGCTTACCAGGCGCAAAGACCTAGGGTTTCAGGTATATATAAGCCCTTCTCCACCACGCCGCCGCCTCCCACTCACGCCGCCGCCACCGCCGCTAGGAATCCCAGCCTGCTCCGGCGAAGCCGACGCGCGCGCCCCAGCAGTAGGAGCAGCAACCATGGCGGACACGAAGACGTCTCCCGCGGTGACCCTCCGCACACGCAAGTTCATGACGAACCGCCTCCTCTCCCGCAAGCAGTTCGTGCTCGAGGTGATCCACCCCGGCCGCGCCAACGTCTCCAAGGTTCGTCCGCGAAATCAACATCTCTTCCTTTAGATCGGTGGTTTTCATGCGGGATGATGCTGATGTTCGTGGGGTGGCGTCGCAGGCGGATCTCAAGGAGCGGCTGGCGAAGATATACGAGGTGAAGGACTCGAACTGCATCTTCGTGTTCAAGTTCCGCACCCACTTCGGAGGCGGCAAGTCCACCGGCTTCGGCCTCATCTACGACAACCTCGAGGCCGCCAAGAAGTTCGAGCCCAAGTACAGGCTGATCAGGGTACGCCTTTCTTGCTTCCTCCCTCTCTCACCAATCTGCTCTGGATCCTTAGGCTTCCATGTTTAATCTATCTAATCTTGATCTATCTTAGCTTCCGTGTTTACAGCATACAGCTCACAATGACATGTGTGTAGTTTAGTTTTGATTATTGGGCATCTTTTGGCTGGCTGCTCTGCAGGATAACAAATATGTCCATTTCTTTTACGATCGTTTGTTTGGGAAAGTGTTTGTAATTGTAGAATATTGGTCTAGAAGTTGGTACGACATATAATAAATAAATCCATGATTGTATTGGTAGCGCTTAGCAGCTTATTACAGTCCACCTTCAACCAAATGGGTCCTTAGGATGTGCTATGTTTTTTCTAGATGCTGAGTTCACAATCTTCTCGTTGTTTTTTCTAGATGCTGAGTTCACAATCTTCTCGTTGAAAATAGCACTGGCTTTTCTTCAAATAGTATCATTTTGTGTTGTGCACAACATGGTGTTGCTCAGTTAATTGGACCAAATGTCGGTTGGCCTTCAATCTTGGATGTGACAAGAAGACTGTTCTTGCTGAACAAGAAACCTTGCAGATAACTCTTTGCAGTGTGATGCTCTATACATCAACGCAACTACTATTGGGACTTACTAATATGAGAATGTGCGATATTTTATAGTTACAAATTATTTGCAATTCAGTATATAAGCTTTACTATTTAGTAATGACCCACATTATGACTGCACTTGAGACCTTTCATGGCAAGAATGACCTTATGTTAGCCTTCTTGTGAAACCACTTTAAGTTTTATAGCTCATAGTGCTCTATTTGCACATTTATCATATTGTACGCTTCGTGGAGATTCTGTATTTCAAATTTCATGTTTTAAAGCCTTAGAAACTGTTTACAGTATGCTGTGGAGTATTCAGTAGCATCTGCTTGAAACAATAATATCTGTGTGGCATTCTTTTCTTTGTAATGCACCATGAAGAGAAGGCCAGCTAAGTTCACACTGTTATAAGTTTTGTTTTTGCTTATTCTTGTTGCTTTTCCCACAGAATGGGCTTGCTACCAAGGTAGAGAAGTCACGCAAGCAGATTAAGGAGAGGAAGAACAGGACAAAGAAGATCCGTGGAGTGAAGAAGGTATGCATATATGTACAAATTAGACTGTTGTGTTCTAAGATTAAACTGCTCTGTATATTCCAAATTGATTTCTTGGACTTTTTTTGCAGACGAAGGCTGGAGATGCAGCGAAGAAGAAATGAGGAAAGATACTTACGTACCTTAGCTGTCTCCAGTTTTATCTCTTGGCTATGAATTTTTATACCCCTCAGTCTCGTTGTGGTACCATTGCTGAATGCTGGATCTGCTAGAAAGAGATTTTTTGAACTTTTACATCGTGTCACATTGAGGCATATCCTTGACTTGGATTTTGATCAACTTGCCTGCTCTATAATTTATTAGCTTGCTACTGGTGTTCCATTCTGTTGGTACATCTCATTTTGATGAGTTTAGATCAGTTCCATTTCTTTTGAGATGTTGCTGATTCAGTAAGTTATTAGGTTCATGTTGCAAATTATGCTGTTTCACAGTATTACCTCCGTTACACCGTACTGTCATTGCCGAACTAATACAATATGAACTAGTATCACAAAGCCAGAGGCTGATCACGTTATTCTTGACATATAATGGTTAGAAGGCAGTCCAAATATCCAAGATTGCCAATAGAAAACCATGCAAATGCCACAATTAGTTGCTGCTCGGTAAATTAAATTGTTGTTTAACAAATTATATTATACAATTCAATATACTACCTTACTAATGTTACAATATGCATAGCGAATCAACAATGAGATAACGTGTAACATGAGCACAATTACCTGATGGTACTAGGAAAGCTGTAGTATGGTTCAAATAAAGCATGCGTTCACAATGTTCTAATCAAACACAAATTACAAGCGGTCAGGTTGTCAACTACCAAGAGCTGGCAATACCTTTACATGAGACGCCCCACCCAAACCACATTAGCTTGCCGCCTCCCTCCTCGGCGTCGGCCTGCTGCCCAGTCAGCGGCGCCACCCGTCGCTGGTCCAACCACCACCGCTACCACCACAATAGCCTGGCCATCGTGTTCAAGCTCGAGGAAGAGGAGAAGAGGGAGCTGGGATGCGCTGCAGGAAGAAGAGAAAGGAGAAGAGGCGCACGAACGCGCTACCACCGGCTATATTCCCAAGTCACAAACCACTACGCAAAGCATCGAAGATCACAGGCTTTCTTTGTTAGCTCGACGTGTTAAATTTTTGGTACACTTACTAGAACTAGCATAGAATCCCGATTAACATGGCACGATTAATTCTTGCATAGAACCGAACGCACGAGGCGTAGAATAACATGGCACGATGGATGTATCAGGTATGTAATCCTGCAGCCGAGCCTTCATCAGGTTTTCCAATTCCAAGACCGCCTCTTCGGTATCCATCCCCGGGTTAAGGCTATGACCATGGTCACTTTCTTATATCACAATACATAAAATTTCAGAGTTTGGAGTTTGGACGAGGTTTTCTTCCCTAGAAAAAAAGTCTAGCGGAGTTGATCCTATAAGATTTTGGTTCTGATTCTGCCATGTGACATCCTGGTTAATAGGATTGATAGACTATTCATATCAACAAGGTGCACCTTCTTTTTCGAAAGCTCATCTCCAAAGAATCTCTGGGTTAAGCGTGTTTGGCTTGGAGCAATTTGGGAATGGGTGACCGACCGGGAAATTCTTCCCGGGTGCGCACGAGTGAGGACAAAGTGCGTATGAAAGACTAGTGTTGGTTTGTGGGGCCAGTCTGGATCCCAAGTGATAGCCAGACGTAACGACTGCCGGTCCGGGTGAGAGGCTGGGGTGTTACATGCCACTAACTAGATCTATGAGAAAACAGAGAGGCGATTAAAGCCGGGTCTAGGCCATTCTTGTGGCACCGGGCTCAGCCGTTGTTCCTGCTACGTGACGTGCGTATCACCTGTCACTCAGCTCGCTACTTCATTAGTCTGGGACTCGGACGGGAGTGTGGAGGCCAACAAAGCAGTCCGCAGCTTAATTGCACAAGGAAAATGCTTACAACAGATAGGTTAAAGCAAGCGTCTGGGAAGAGGTGGTATCTGGAGTCTCACTCCTTTTAAGTACGCCTTAATAGCGGCAACATTAGAAGCCTTGCTCGGCATGAACCAGGAAAGAAGGTGAGTCAAGTTTTAAGATAATCGACCCGCATCTTGTTCCTTTATGTGATAATTCAAAACTCACACTCTATGGTAGACATGGTCTAGCGAAGAGGTAAGTTCGATGGAATGCCTCACGAAAGGCTTTCCAAGTGACAATTTTTGCAGGGTGTGTTGCGGAACGCAATGATTCTAAACCGAGCTTTTATTGCCAGTAAGAAGATCAATTGAAATTTCTCACCATCGGCCATGCTAGCTAGTTGCCAACTTACACTCAATAGTGTGGTATTAACCATCGGCATTTAGAAGAGCCTCTAATTGAGAAAAGATGAGCGGTTAAAAGCTCAAATTTTTAGATTAAGCACAATACAAATGCTTAACAAGAGCGGCTCTTGCTACTATCATATGTAGCAAACAAGTGCAGGAAATTTCTAAGGATCTATGAAACTTGTCAAAATTAACTCTCGACAATTCCACGCACAAGATGATGGTTAAGAACATGTAAAAGGGATTTCCAAGAAATGGAACAAAGACACGGGAGATACAATGATCGATCAACCCATGAGACAGCTATCCTTTGAAAGATTAAGAAGAGATAGTTAACCTTTATCAAGCAACTCAAATGATAAGATAGCTCCGATCTAAGATAGATGCAAGATATAGAGTAAATGAGAACTCTACTTGCATTTTTCTCAACTCATTTTTAACTTAAAATAGTTTTTCAACTCTAGACCACGACAACAGCCATCTGCAAAGGTTATCCTACAGGCGGCTCGGCTCTGATACCAAGTCTATGGAGACTCAGAATTCTAATACGTAAAACCTCACTTATGATCATTGTACAAGTCAAGACATCAACCCCGACTTCGATCACTGAGATATAAATATCTCAAGAGAAGTAGAGTAATATGGCCTTAAAGAGTCCGAGACATCAACCGTGACTTCAAGCCGGCAAATGAATGCATCAGCTTGTGTAGAGTGATATAGCCTCCACATTTTTTCCTAATTGAGCAAGAACAAACTAGTGCACGACTAGAGTATGATGATATAGCCCTCAAGCTCTTGGTTAGAGAGTCACTACACATCAATGATCACAGTTAATAGTTTCACATAATGAATCCCAAACCCTATATACCTCATGGGCTTTATACTCATACACACAGAGCACACGAAGCATGCTAGAAATGATAGATATTAGAACATAGCTCTATAGCACTCAACAGTAAATTTCAATAATCAATTACTCTTACAACAAGCAAGTTTAACAAATGGATACACACATGGTCAGTGACCAAGTACAAACACAACAGAAGTATAACAACAACTTGGACAGTTGAAGGGTTAACAAATGCCATAAGATGGCTAGAGGATAACATTAGAGTGAACCATCATCTTCCTAGATCGCTACTTGGGATCCCCTAAGCCGAGGTGTTGACAAACTTGATTCTTCTCGTAGAAATCAACTGAGTAGACAATGCGATCAGAATAACAGCAAGATGAGTTCAAAATATGTACTCCGAAAGACTTACAGAGAATGTAATAATAGATGCGCAAGGTATCAAAAGAGGATATTTGTGGACTATTTTTTCGTAAAGCCAATTCTACTTTTCATTACTCTAGATTAGGGGTGAAAACGGATCGAAATCAGTCGAAAATGGGCTCTACCGTATTTGTTTTTGAATCTTTAACGGAAACCTCGGATTTGGATATGGAAACGAATAGGGTCGGATACGAATACGGTGCGAACACAGAATGAAAGCGGATATTTATCGGGACACGAAAACAGAAAAACTCCTTGAACCATTCGTAGCAATGCAACAAGGGGAGCAAACTAGTTCAATTTCCCTAATATTCATAAATTATAATATCATTAACAGATTATTCATCATAAAGTTCTGACAACATAGCAATAGTAAATACAACCGAGAACTTGAGTCATATGGTGCATGATAAAATAATAGTTTCATTATGGTAAATCCACAAATGTTACAAACTGATTTTTGGTAATTTTTTAAAACTTTTATCTATAAATGAGGACTAGAAAATTTCGTGGATGTTTTCTCGAATTAATAAAGCTTAATTGGAATTTTCTAATACTTTTAGATTTACCTTGACTAATAAAACATTAATATTTGGTTGAAATTTTTTTATTTGGCTTCTGCACAATAAAATATGCACCATTGAATTTTTCTAGATTTTTCGAAGTTGATTTTGTATTTTTAGAGCTTATTTGTATTTATTGGATTTTCTGTAATTCAAAAATTGCTTGTTTGCCTGAAATTCCGAATGGGCTAAAGCCCATTCTCCTTCTCCCCACTTGGGCTGCCTCTACCTCCACTAGAATGGGGCACCAGCCCATTCCCTCCCTCTTCTTATTTTTTCCTTCCTTTTTTTCTCCTGGGCTAAAATTCCCTCCAAGGTCCAGATGGACTGAATATGATGCTGATGGCCCATATGATTTCAGTGTTTCTCAATTTAGTTATTCGGAAATTCTGATTCCGTTTACGTTTCTGACGGAAACAACGGTTCCACTTTCGATTCTGATTCCGATAAAAAAAAATTCTGATTTCGTTTTCGTTCTGAAAGTTTTCGAAAATTTCCGTTTCCGACGCTCTCAGTTTCCTTTTTGCTCCAGAATTTTGGAAAAATTCGATCCATTTTCAGGTCTACTCTAGATAGATAGAAATTGACTACTATAGCAGTTATAAGAGGATAAGCAAGCGTTCTTCCAAATGTAGTCCCAAATTTTTATCACCATCAATTTAAGATCAATCGACTCTTCCTCAACCACATGGGAGGAAGTAGCCACTAACTTCTCTAACTAAAGCTGGCAAATTTAAGAGTAACATTGAAATTGTCTCTTAGGTAATCACCAGCTATCCATAACTGCAGACACGGCTATTTGAATACTACTAACCCTATAGGGGTGTACATCTTTACCTACAAGTATCGATTGACTCTTAATGCCAGTACATTAACACACTTCACAAGGTGTGTCAGCAGAGGATGATCGAACACGATCATTACAATGTTTTAGACTTAGGTATGAGCCAACCTAATGGGCCAATCCGTGTACCCTAGGCTGGCCGGTACCCCGACACAGTCCCAAAAGTTGTAGCAAGTGGTATATCCCCATTCTCCCAGACTGTGTGTATCCCTTACACCTATATTAGGATACCATCTCATTTCATATCAATTTTCTCTTGCAAATGGAAACGGTAGACTATGCAGCTCATACACTAAATCTAGAAAAATTGTTTAGTCGGGGGTGGCCCTATAATCCACCAGTGTAGAAGTACGTAAATTTTTGGGTCAATGTATATAGGAAACTGGCCTTGCGGGAAGACGAGACAATCCACCATTTCCAACTATGGCCTCTTGTCTAAGCCCAATGAGTATTAATCAAGTTCTTTAATTACTTCCTAGTAATCTCTAAACAATATCATACCTAACCCATCCATCATGTTTTGACTTGTCGGATAATCCAAGGAATTATGACTTTTACATGTCTAATCAGGACTAAGCGTAAAATATCAATATAAGAAGTTGCTAAGGACTCGACTAATCTAGTATATTTAGGTTGGAGGGAGTTTTTCATGGTTTGCCAGGTTACAAGGCAATTCCATGCAAAAGTGTAGGAAATTAACTACTAATCGAGAAAGTAGAAGGTGAACGCATGCGATATGAAGTTAAACACAAGTAATGGCTTTGGAATAATAGGCGATGTCAACATGTTCAAAGGAGGGCCGCTTGCCTTGCTGGGCATAATTGAGAGTCTTCGTAAAATGTGGCTCGTAGCTTATATTAACTCTGGTGTCTATAAGGAAGAAACAGAAACACCAAAAAAACAATACAGTAATTAATGACTGAACCTCAGTATGATGATGATATGACATGCATGTCATGACATGCTACTTTAGATCAATGCAAGTGGAATCAAGTTAATCGAAGTCTGGATGCTTAAAACATCGCATCCCTAAGAATCTCCAGAATTTACTTGTTTAACCATTTTTATTTTATCTACAATGCAAGCATGCATGAAAAGGTATGAATAGATAGCATTCATTTTCTAAATATTTTGGTATATTATTCATATTTTTATGATTTAATTTGAATTATATATGATTTTTCAAAGCTTTAAACGACTTTTAAAAAGGTTTTCTATAATTCAGAAAATTTCATTTCTATATAAATTAACAGGAGAATTAATTTTACACTCACGGTTCTATTAACCTGAGACAATGATAGGTAGGGCCAGGAATCATGGTTGAACCGGTCATCACGGATTAGTTGAACTGTGTGTTTAACTCTAATTAACAAGGTGGGGTCCACTAGTCAATGACTGTTCATCCTAACGGCGTGGCTAAAAACCTGACAGCCGGGGCATACATGTCATGGTTTATAGGTCTTAAATAGGTGTTAAATGAAATGGGCTCACGTGATAAAGGAATGGGCCCATGTGCCAAGTGAAATGGGGTCTGTTGGACCAAGCCGACCCAACCAGACCATGGACTATATGGGTCTGGCCTCCCCCATTGGCACATTCGGCAACCTGTTTTCCCCCGTTCGCCCACCCGGCCATCGACCCTCCTTTTCTCCTCATTCTCTTTAGCTCCTCACTTGCACCCAATCTCCTCCTTTTTACCTTACCATTTGGCTCCCTCTCTCCTCTGCTCAGTTCCTCCAGTGCACATCGACTGTGCCGCTGCCTCAGACAATGGCGAGGGTACCCTCGGGTCCCCCTCCCCTTCCTCCCATATGCGCCCGCACAGCTCCTCCAAGTGTTGCCGCCCATCAGCGCTGTCGTAGCCCCAATTTGTCATCGTCCCTTTTCCACCTTGAACGCCATCGCCACAATAGCTTCGGTCCACCACCACATTTCCGTATCTCCTTTTCCCCCACTGCTCTCTAGCTCTCTCCTTCTGATTGATGCTTTTGTTCTGATTGATGCATGCGTGTGCTTGGCCATTGGGGCTGGATCTGGTATGGTTAGCAATATTATGATTAAACTGAGGCTATAAGTTGGCTCGGCTAAGGCTTGCTAATTTGCTGATTTATTCCATTTTGTTCACTGAAATGCTCTTGGTTGGTTAATTTGGCTCGGATGGATATGCTATATATATATATATGTTTATGTGCCATATGTGATTGGGGAATCTTGCTCTTAGCATTTTTTATGCTACGGCTAATACATTTGGCCATTAAAATGATTCTACATATATGCATATATGTGGGTTTGGGGTATTTAAACTTGAGAAGAACATATGTTGTACTTGACTCTTTATATATATGTCAGGTTATCAACTGAGAGAACAGAGATCTATATGTACATATTCTTTTCAATGTCCGATTATGAAATAGGAAGAACAGAGGCTTTAAGCCAAAAAATTCTGTGATGATTATATGTGAGAAATAGTGACTAGGGGAGGGTAAAATTTGATAAGAACAGAGACCACACCTTAGTTGCCTACAGCCCCGTGATGAACTAGATTCTGAGGGCTCTTCCTTCCCTCCATCCCAGTTCTTGATCACTTGGAGATGTCTGCATACATCCTTGTTCCTCCTCCTCCTTACGCTCTGGAGGTCCTCCTCTTCCTCCTTGCTATTCTTGGTGATTCCTTGTTCTGGACCTTGGCTTCTAGGCCATAGCTCCCTTGGGGCTGGTCCTTGTGATCATGGTGGTGAGGTCTCGATGGTGGTCTGCTATCACCTATGCTGCATAGAATGGTTGCTCTTATCTCTGTTTTACGTAGGGACCTTATGTGTCTCTTGCCTCTGGCAGCAAGATGGCCACCTCCTGCTTGTGCCCTTTGGTTGTGCTAATCCTGTGCTGGTACTGGCTTGGTTGGATAACTATTGCAGCCATTTTACTTGACTCGACTGACTTCCATCCTAAGGCTTGGACTTGGTCAATTATAGTGGTTGTTGGTTTACACTCCCTCCATGGATGGATTGATTCCTTATCTCTTGAGCCTCATTATTTTATTTTTAAAAACCCTTTTCCAAAAACAAATTTTATTAGAGGCATTGTAGATAAGTAGTAGAGGAAAAATAAAGGTAATTTTATTATCCAACCTCCCTTCTCTTTTATTATCCAACCTCCCTTCTCTGCATACACTTAAGTATATATTAGTTTAGTACAATAAGGTCTTATCCATGTGGACTTTGGACATTTTTATAAAATAAAATATTTTATTAAAACTATTTATCAAAACTAAAACTATGTAAGTTCCATCTCTTGGCACTATTTTTCCCTCGCAATTTATTTTGCGGGTTAGGCGAAACTGTGCCGTTGGAACCGTTATTTTTTCAAAATAAAAACTATTTGCAAAAGTTGCCTCCTACAGCAAAATGGCATAACTTCACGATCTCAAACAAATATGTCTGAAGGTCTAACGAGTGCTAATATTCCAAGGTTGCCTCCCTCACAACTAGGGTCTAGTCGACACTCGAAGATTAGCTATAGACATATGTATGGGTAGAAGATACATTGAGATGTAATTTCCTTTTTGAAAGGACCGAATGTGGTGAATAGGAGGCTAATTAAAATTACTTCTTTTAACTTTGTTGAACAGATTAAGCCTTAGCTAAAAGCAGGGTGAGCTAACTGTGTAACAGGTGAGCAGCACAGGCAAGATATTTTGTATGATTTAACACGTGGCTGTCACACAGGTGGCTAACACAGGTGAGCTAAAGACTTAGAAATAATGTGCAACCTAACTGGCTGTGTAACAGGTAGCTAACACATGTAAGAGATATGATCAATAGCAACTGAGTCACAGTTAAGATAGCACAGGTAAAAAGGAGATCTATAAAAGATGAACAGAGTAAGTCTAAGATCACACAAGCATGCCAGAATAGCAAGTACTCTAAGAAATGCAGTAAGTACTCAGAGACAAGGTGTTTTTCACCAAAGTTCCCTGCTCTTCTCAGAGAGGTACGTCTCCGTTGGAGAGACTACTCCGAGGAGATAGCCAGCACTGAATTGTGCTTGTTCTCCGAGTACCTGGTGATCAGGCCTCTTGTTTTGTTTGTGGAAGTCCTTTTGCCTTGCAGCAGGTAGACTTCAGATCACCTTTACAAACTACTGGTTCAGCCCACACAAGCTTGGATGATACCAGCAACTCCTACGTCCGTCTAGGAGTAGACACTCAAGAGTAATAGATTCAGCAGCAATGAATCTTGGAGGAACCAAATGCTCTTTTGCTCAAAGACTCTAACTCTCTTAGGAAGGTTGGCTTTTGTTCCGAGTGAAAGGGGCTTGCAATGGTCGAATAAGCTTTTCTGGTTTGAGCTAGCTTGGATGGTTGGTTGAGATCAAAGACCTCCCCCGGTCCCCTATATATATGGTTCACAGGAACCCGACCGTTACACAATTGCCACATAGGATTAAGTGAGCCACCGGTGACAGGCACTAGTGACACAGCTACACACTACGTCCAACCTATAACCGGCTCGAACAGACCGACACCTGTGTTACCGGAGGCTGACACAGGTGAACCCTTAACTGACGTAGCAGCACTACTCAGCCTGGTCTTGGCACATGACATGCCCTCAGCATACAACTACTTTGATCCCTAATAAGGAAAGAACCTCCGACAGTCTTCTGACTCAGCAGACAAACCATCGCAGTACAGGTCCCTTAGCATTTACAAGCTCTCCCCTGATACAGAGATGTACCTAAGTCATAGAGCGCTAGACCACCTGTGACACAGCTATGTCACACCAGTGACTCTAACCCATAGGGTTTTCTACTGCTAGCACTACAGAGTGCTAACAAAAACCAGTTTCACACTTGTGCAAAACTGTTGACACAGGGCTACTGACCTCAAAGCATCAGTGCCACTGTCCAACACCCTGAGCATTTGAGCAAAAGATCCTCCACAGATTATTACTACTTCACCCTCTTGATAGTACGAGTGTTTCCTATGGACTCAAAGAAACTAGCAAATCTAGGCTTTACCTGCCACCAACTGTATTCACGGCCCTTGATGCATTAAGCCACCATCACCTTGCTTGCAACTCCTTGCACAGCACCGGCTTCCTCACAGCTGTGACACAGCTGTCTAGCACAGCCATTCCTTTATCCTGGAGACCACCTTTAAACTTTTTGGGTGGTTATCATTCCCTTGATGACCCTTCTTCCTGGAACCTATAAAACCTGCTTACACTCATTGTAAATATTAGATCCCAGATTGAGTTGCCATTAACCATCAAAACTACTTAGGGGCCTAGATACTCTTTTACTTTCTTTTCTTCTTCTTTATTTATTTTTGTAATTATCATGTATCTCAACTGTTGTAATTACTTTATTGCAATCTCAATTTTAGTTCTTTGACTTGTATACCTTGTATTCAAACAATGTACACGTTGTATTATACTTCAATTGAGTTGTATTCCACAATTCCAATATATGTGTATGTGTATGAATGAATATTTGCAATGTATGAGATGCATGCGGAGAACACTAATCCAACTAGCACTAGACAACAATGAGACATGACAGAATCGGCACAACTCAGCAGCGTGAGTTGTGCCCACATCCATCTCATGTCACTATCGGCTAGATTTTAAAGATTAGGGTTTTTATGATGCATGAGATACTATAATCAATAGCAAAAGTTTCAAATCTTACTCAATTTTGTTACATAAACACTAAACAAACTTACAAAACTGGGATGTTACAATAAATTAGGTTTCATAAATTAATATTATAAATAATATAATAAGTAAAACATGTTTATTCATTAAAAATTATAAGTCATGCATACGATATTCACTTTTTTATAAGAGTTAATTAAATTATGAGAAATATTACTAATTCAAAAGATGATGTGAATTAAAACACTCCATATAAAAATCATGAGCTGATAAATAAATTGAAAGTCTTGATAGAATAAAATATTAGAAATTTATAAGTTCATAAAAATAATATTTTTGTAATGATAAAAACACACATCATCTATCGTGTTGTCTTCAACAAGGTAGTTCACATCGTCCAAAATATATATGACGATGAATAGTATAGTATCCCGTATACGAGGGGTATCCGTATACGATTCCCTAGATTATTGGAATAAGAATGCGAATCCGGTAAGGATCCCCACGAGATAAGGTAAGTCCCCGTAAGGAGGAAGGACACCCCTTAAACTAGGAAGTCAATCCTGACGTTTAAGGAAGCCAGAGTTCTACTTGGGCATAAGTCCATATCCGGTACGACTCGGGGAGCCCCCTATAAAAAGATCAGCAATCCCATAGGAGAGGACAAGTCTGACAGGTCTTACAAGTCTTTCAAGATCCAGAAGCCTAAAGCCTGAAGCCATCCAGAAGCCCTAGCGATTCCCACGAGAAGACCCGCCGCCTCGAAGGAGTCGAGCCCCGCGGAACTAGTCGAAGTAGCCTCCGATTAGGTCTAGGATAGCCACTAACATACACCTCCTTTGTAAGATATTCTCTGATCAATATATACGAATATGACGTAGGGTTGTTATCCTGAGGGAGGCCCGAATCTGTATAAAAAGAACGTTTCCTTATCGTCAGATCGCTTAGTCTTGTGCCCTAGGGGTCCCTACCCAACAACAAGTATCTCTGTCTCATGACTACCGTAAGATCGTTGGTTCACTAATCGTCGACAATATACCTAGTCTTTTTTGGTAAAAACACAAATCATCTATCGCGTTGTCTTCAACAAGGTAGTTCACATCATCCAAGTATGTGTACCTAGCCTTTTCTCAGTCAGTCCTCATCAAGGAGTTGTCATATGCATTCATATAAATATGCAATTGCAAATTATTTGGAATTAGACTTTGTCGGACTATTATTCGATCTTCAGATCCTGAGATTCTGTCGATTTCTCTCGAAAAAACCTCGCACTACATTTGTTGTCCGTCACAAGAAAAGTTCATTTCTTGTCCGTATCCTCTGATAATTTTTATCAGAGTATATTCAAATTTTATCCTCTTATCACCTTTATAAAAATAAAGAATAAATTATGTAACAATTGGAAATATATCTGTGATTCATGGAATCATATATGGTGGGCAGTTGAACCCTGAAAATGGAAATTTTTGGGTGGTCTGGGATTCACTACATGTGATATCATACTAAGGTTAATAACAAATATTAGTTGACATTCTCATGCTGTATAGATAGTGTTAACCACAAGACCGGGAATGGGACAGGAGAGTCAAGTAGCATCTTCTTACTAAAATATTCCCAGGAAAAATTGTATCGTAACGCCTAAGGAAGCGTTATGTCCCTCGCCCAGGGGAGCGTTAAACCCTAAATTTTCGCTTAGGGAGGCAATATGTCCCCAAATCTTTAATAGAGTATGCTATAATGATATGGTGGATACTGGACCGGTTATGAAAGAGGAGATATGGCGAAATGACTTGGAACCTTAGACCTGGCCACACACCAATGGGAGCGTGATGGGTTTCGCACCCGACATAAAGGCTAAGAACCACTCGTTGGTAAAGTAATACACCTCTGCAGAGTATATTAAAGTATGACATTGTCACTCCATGTTCTAAGTATGGATTGCGAATGTGGTGGGAAAGAAATTATTAGAGGTTCTAGCAACTCGCAAAGCCTGTGAATATAGAATATTGTTTTTCAGTTAATTATTTTTTCGGTCCTTGTTATTTTGTAGAATTTACGGTATTGTACTTCTGAATGTTGAACTTGTCTGTACATTTTGACTTGTAATACTGTAGCAGTTCGAACATTTATGCTTCTATTGTATTATTCTTATGGATATAATATTAATAAGATTAGGTTTCATTAATAATATATTAAAAATAATATACTATACCATACAGTGGTGTGTGAGATCACTTCAATACGAGTCTAGTTTAGCATGAAATCTGAAAGTGCATTATTGGATTCGTCCACCGATAGGCAAAGCATAAACCTTGAATGGATCATATAAAGTAACCACAGGTACAACATTATCTTGTGCACATAAATTATTACCGGGAATTAATTCGACATCCGCCAAAAGGGCGTTCTGAAGATGACTACACTCGTCAGTAGCTAGCCAAAAGAGCTGATCGATCGACCTACGGATGGACGAGATGCAGAAAATGCGATGCAATCTTGAGCTTTTAATCTGCACGACTGCGGATTGTGGTGGACACAAGTTACACACACGTCTGATTGCATCGAGTCTGTGTGCAAGCATCGATCCATGGCTAGCTTTCGGAAACAAAAGGGAGAAATAGAATGGCTCTCAAGAGTGTGGATTCATTTGACAGGTGAGCCTGTGGTCCACACGACGTCAGAAGGCGAAACTACCGACTGCTAGTGTGTGCTACAAAATTCTCCGTGCAATTTCTAATCTGACAGAGTTTTGTCGCACTACTACAGAATTCATTTGTCCAGACGGTTCGGAAACACCGGGCGGGACAGTTTTCCGAACCGTCTGGACGAAACAGTCTGGACAAATGAACTTTGTCCAGACGGTTATTGAACCGTCTGTACAAACACGTAGTACAGACGGCTCCACACATGAGCCGTCTGTACTACTATCTGGCACAGTGCCTCCGAGGCATTTGTACAGACGGCTCCCAACATCAAAACCGTCTGCACAAATGCATAGAACAGTACTTCAAAAGCATTTGTACAGACGGTTCCATTGTCAGAACCGTCTGCATAAATTCATTGTACAGACGGTTCTACCCCTGGAACCGTCTGCACAAATGCTGTGTTAGGAGAACGTTGCTGCGGCGGCAGCAGAAACTACCTGTTTCTGCTGCCCAGCGGTAGCAGTGCGGCAAGGCGCCATGCTGCCGCCTGGTGCCGCGGCAGCGGAAAATGCTGATTCCGCTGTCGCGGCAGCAGTGCTGCAGGGCTACGGTAGTGCCGCCTGCTGCCATCGGCAGCTGAAACGGACGTTTCGGCTGCGGCGACAGCCGTGCGGCAAGGCGGCCTGCTGCCGCGGCAGCGGAAATGGCTGATTCCGCTGTCGCGGCAGCAGTGCTGCAGGGCTACGGTAGTGCCGCCTGCTGCCACGGCAGCTGAAACGGACGTTTCGGCTGCCGCGGCAGCCGTGCGGCAAGGCGGCCTGCTGCCGCGGCAGTGGAAATGGCTGATTCCGCTGCCGCGGCAGCAGTGCTGCAGGGCTACGGTAGTGCCGCCTGCTGCCACGGCAGCTGAAACGGACGTTTTGGCTGCCGCGGCAGCCGTGCGGCAAGGCGACGTTGCGGCCGCCTGCTGCCTCGGCAGCGGAAATGACTTATTCCGCTGCCACGGCAGCAGTGCGGCAGGGCGACAGTGCTACCGCCTGCTGCCACGGCAGCGAAAACAGAGGTTTCTGCTACCGCGGCAGCAGTGCGGCAGGGTGACGTTGCTGCCGAGCCTGCTGCCGCGGCAGCGGAAACTACCGTTTCCGCTGTCGCAGCAGCCGTGCGGCAGTGTAACGATGCCGTGCGGCAGTGAAAACGCTAGAAACAAAGTGATCAATCACGGGCATAGCATACACAGACACACAATGTAATCACTGATCTTAGACATAACATTCAGAAGTAAACTTAAAAGATCATTCTCGACAACCACAAAGTCATTTACATGCATTGTTAGTTAAAAAACTCTCAAGTCATTGAGGAGCAATTTGAGGACAATGGAACTCTCCGGTCTCCTTCAACACCTCTCTAAATATGAAAGCTATTAACCGTTTTTGAACAATCGAGACGCCCTCAGTGTCGAGCTCATCTATAGGGAACTTCAAAGTCTGCACAAGGAAATTAAATAGCTAGGTTAGGCACGACGTCCGAACTATGAAAAATGGAACTACATATAGTGTAATGACACTAACCTCCAGATCTACCGGACTAGAGCCAACGATCTGCATCATATATGTCGCCACATAGTATCCACAGAGATTGCTGCCCGGCGGCTGCTTGTGGCACTGTAGAAATCATGGTTACTTGCAGGGTAATTTAGTTTTACCGAATACATATTAGAACGTGCGAGGTGATTATTCTTGGGCGAGGGAGGAATTATTACCGGGAAATGAATCGGTGGGTAGGTTCAGTTTTTGTTGTTTTCACAAGCCCGCCCTTGGCAACATATTTCTTGAACGCCCCGTTGAGCACCGTCGTCAAATCTGCGTACTTCTCTGGTGGTAGTCCCTAGAGTCGAAGTACGTGGCATGTAGACGTTCTGGCTCGAGGCCGACGAGCATCCAATGGAAGCCATAGTTGTACGGTAGAAGAATGGCGTGCTTAGTACACTGAACGAGCATGGCGTCCGAAATGTAATCCTCCACCTCGTTCGGCTGGAATTGGACCATTGTGCATATGACCACTCCCGGATCGAGGAATCCGATATTAGGGTTATCTATCCTAGCCTCTTGAATCATATGTCTGCACATAAAAGTAATGTCATTGAAAGAGCGTATCAATAAGTTAGGCAATTCATTTAGCTTAAACAGTGATTGAGAACACTTACAGTGTCCAGCATCTTAATAGGCTGGCATCGAGGGCGTCATGACGGTAGAGGTCTGATAAATCCGACAACTCAATGGTAAAGGTTCCACTTGCATGAAGGAAATGTTGCCGCTTGTACGCGGCGCAGATATTCTGAGGAAGCTCTGTCTCCTCGTTGGACCTCTTCATGTAATAATCGTGCAAAATCGTGGCTGCCCAGCCAAGTCGCTCTAACGCCGCCCGTGTCACTAGCGGCTGCCGTTCCGTGTATTTTCTTATCTCGGGTTCTTCGTCTACCTCTTTGCCCTTAGCCAACTTTGTGCTATTTCTGGTGGCCCTACGCTGAGCTTGAGGAGCTGTTTTGGCAGCCTGTTGGCTAGATCTGCTAGATTGCTGAGATCGTGCTGAAGCGGATTTCACCTTCGGTGGAGGAGGACGGATTGAGAAATCTTTACCGTAATGCACCGGAGACAGCGGCCGTGGAGGAGGTGGAGGGGCAACTAGGGAATGTACTTCTTCGGCCACTGGATGAACGTGTGGATGGCCTGCCCCAGTGTCGTGACGTCGTCCTCCGGCGGTACAGGAAGTCTGAAGGATCTGCAATTCGCATGCACCATGTCCACTGCCACCTTAGCTTTATCCGCCGCTAGCGGAACTCCGTGCACCGTCATCGTGCTTTCTGAAGGTGGAAATACTAACCCCTGGCCAGCCTCAAGCATGTCACCGGGGCCAAAACTGCTGGGCACGAGGAGTTTGCACTTGGTTGCCACCGCTATCCTCGTCGAGAGGGAATCTTTCATTGACGTGTTCAGGCAGAATAGGGTCGAAATTAGGTAAGTCGTCGGCGCGGTCGTCATCTCGAACGTGCTGCGGTGGGGATTGTTCTTCCACGTCTTCGGCATTCTCGTTTTCCACGGATGCGCAGCTACTCCGGCGCCGACCATGTGGGGATGAGGCTGCGGGGCTGCGTTCGACCCCGGCGGCTGCATCCTCCTGCCTTATCTGCCGTACCCGTTCTTCGACCCTTGCATCGATCCTCTCTTGTAGGCCTGCAAATATTTCATCCATCAGCTCTTGCTTCATCCGTTCACGCTCGGCTGCCTCGCGCTCTGCTTTTGTTCTCCTCCGACTCCTGTACTGTCCCACATCGTCCGGGAATCCCAGCTTCCATGGAACCGTCACCCCTAGGCCACGCCGTTCGACCCCGGGTGCTCTTTGTTTCCCAGAGCCGAGGTTAGTATGTCCTTCTCCCTGGCTGTTTGGAAAGTTCCTTGGGCGGATTGTTCTGATAGTCGCATGATGTTTTCAGCCACTTGGACGGTTTCGGGCTTGTTGAAGGCGACGGTGCCATCAGCCGAGATGTTGGCCCTCGCGCGAAACCAGTTCCGGGCCCGCCTCTCTGGGATCTGGGAGAACGGGGTGTCGCGACTCTCCTGAGACGCCCGCTCGTCCTCTGTTCTCCATTCCAGCTTTTTGCGCGCGTACCCCCCGCTTCCAAGCCTGTGGGGGTGAACGTTGCATGCCTGACGGGCCCTGTTTGCCTGGCTCTTCTGCACGAATTCCTCCGACGTGCACCTCTCCACGAATTCCGCCCATTGATCCTCCAGGTACCCGTAAGTGTTCGGGTCCTGCCTGTAGGGCATAATATCGTTCTTGACGTACGTGTTGTACAGCTCGCTCTTGAAGGTCTTCCACGCTTTGCCCATCTTCGCTTTTGCCTGTCTTTCCACGGCCTGCTCGGTACCTTCCGGGAAGTCGAACTGTCATTGGATGGTGTTCCACAGGAACTCTTTCTCGTGATCCGGCACTGACGGCCAGCTGGCGTACGTTATCGGGATCTTTTCCCTCGCCAGTGACGCGCACGGGAAGCTCTACGGAATGCCGCCTGAGCCTGCTGAGGCAATACGGGCACACCCTCAGCACTGACTTGAGTTATCGTGAAGTGACCCGTAGGCATTTTATTTTTGCCTCGGCCACCTCGCTTTCGCTTCTGCCCACCCGATTCTTCGGTTTGCTCACGAGACGAGGCTTCTGCAGGTTCGGAGGGCATCGGTAGAGGCGGTTGAGCCGGTTGAGGAGACACGTGCGGCTCGTCTTGTCGGGGAGAAGAGGCCACCGGCTGTTCACGTTCATCTCCTCCGGACGCCATCTTCAAAGACGAAAAATTCAGATATGCGGTACACGACTAGATTGTAGACATTTTCATATAAAGACACATTCTTTGTGAATTAAACAACAATGAGATACATATGTACAACAACTTCGTAAATAGTGCTAATGTCCGTAATCTCATCATAAATATCTTCCTGAACTCTTTTATACATGAGGGCTACATGAGTTATATATGTGTTTGCCTCCGACTTTGCTTCACTCTCCGATACTCTTTAAATCTAAATGTACTATCTATTTACTTCTTTCTCGTTTTTTCTTCTACATCTCGTATCTCCTTCAATTTATACTTAGTTATTTGTCTTAATCATCTGTCCGCGATACACTTGACCTTAGTGCATAACTTAAGTCCGCGATCCTCTTAATTGCATAACTGTTCTCTTAATCATCACGAAATAATTGTCCTTTGTATCTTCTCGATGTTTTAAATTTCATCATATTCTCTTTGCTCCATTTGCGGCCTGAGCTTTTGTTTACGGTGCTCACTCTAGTCTCTTTTTTGATTGCATATACCAATAAATATTTTGTACAATATATACCTCTCCTCTCAATTATGTATATTGTATAAAAAACTGTCTCTATACATAAGTGTAGGTTATTTTTTTACTTTTCGCAATCTCCATTCTAAACTTTGATTATGATTTCTAAGTAATATGATAAAAGGTACAAACTGTAAGAAAAACAGAAAGACAAATCTAATAATACTAAACATGCTTATTATAAAGGAATTGTAAAAGACAAATCTATACATTCGTACGCAGCCGATTTATATACTTTCACACGTTATAATGCTCAGAGTTTGAAGGCTTGATCACACATCAGTACATGGTTGTATCCCCTAGCAAATCAATCAAGTTGGAAAGGCATGACACTTAGTCCAACTGAACACATAGAACTTAGAAGCAATTTAACACTACCACTTGACTAATCAAAATAAACCTTATACACTGGACATTTCAACACTTTCTACAAACATAAATTATCACTATCTAATGCATGCAGCCAAATATATGTAAGTGATAATCCAAACTATCTAAGTAAACATGTTCTTGTCATCTATACACTGTCAACTCCAAAACCCAATCTCTAGCTGCCATCCCACATGGATTGGATTCAGATCATGATTACAGATAAATCCACAAAAGTATTTATGATTAAAATATCATTTCTTTGAGACATAGAGAGATAATATCACAGAAATCTCCAAATTTCCCTCTTTGTCTTCATTTCTTTCTCCCCTGTCACTGTCCCGAGCTTCCATCTCAGGCCACTGTCCTCCCTTGCCCATCGTGACCTTCAGCCTACCCTTCTAATCCATTCCCCTCTTTGCTCTCCTTATGATTCCTTGCTGGTCTTCGTGTTTGATCTCTCCAGAGGTAGCTTGCAAAAAACAAAGAAAACAAGAACATGCAGGGAGGAGCTAGGAGGTGCTCGGGGACCCTACTACCTTCGAAGATCTGGAGCGTTGGGGAGGAGGACGACGAGCTCGGGGGTCGTCGGCGAGGCCGGCGGTCAGGGGAGCTCGAGGAGGTGATCGGAGGAGGCCGGTCGGGGGAGCTCGGGGGTGGCGGGGTGCTCGGGGGGCGGGGAGCTCGGGGGCGGCGGGGAGCTTGGGGGCGGGGAGCTCGGGGGCGGCGGCGGCGACTGCCTGAGGGCTTCGGGGGCGGAGAGCTCGTCGGCGGCGGGGAGCTCGGGGGCGGCGGGGAGCTCGGGGGCGGCGGGAAGGTCGGAGGCGGCGGGGAGCTCGGGGAAGAATAGGGCTAGGGACTTAGCGAAAATTTTGAAACTGGAGGGCGGCTGTCGAAAGAGGGGATTTATTATAGAAGGTAGTCCAGACGGTTTCGCATACAGAACCGTCCGGACTAACAGTACAGACGGTTCTCCATATGGACCCGTCCGCACTAACGTTAGTGCAGACGGTTCTCAATATGGAGCCGTCCGCACTTATGTTGCAGGCGGGACCCTGCTACATTAGTGCAGACGGTTCGCAATATGAAGCCGTCCGCACTAACGTTAGTGCGGACGGCTCCACATGGAGGACCGTCTGCACTAATGTAGCAGGGGGCCCCTGCTACATTAGTGCAGACGGTCCTCCATGTGGAGCCGTTAGTGCCCCTGCTACATTAGTGCAGACGGTCCTCCATGTGGAGCCGTCCGCACTAACGTTAGTGCAGACAGGTCTCAATATGGAGCCGTCTGCACTAATTAGTGCGGACGCTTTCCAATATAGAACCGTCTGGACTATTAGTGGACCGTGCAGAGCCGACGCGGGGTGGGACTTTTAGTCCCACCTCGCTAGTTTACGAAGGCATCGACCGGTTTATATACCGTTCTTTGAGCGGGTCTGTCGAGCTTCTCTCAACTGAGCATATTTGTCAGATCCTCCGCCAGGCCACTGGGCCGCTGGTCAGTACGGACCTGTGCCCGAGTCGCCTGTGATGGGCTTGATTTGGGCTTCGGCCCATGTCGCCTGTCATGGGCTTGATTCGGGTGCAGGCTTTGGAAACCAAAACCCCAGTGGTAGGCTTGTTTTTTTCCTTTTTTTACAGATTTTATTTCATGTTGCATTTAATGGCATTTTTCTTTGCTAAACCTTCTCAAATTTTTACCATAGCCTCTAGGTGTCATATGATGAAGCAATGGAAAGTTTCATGTTTTTCTGACTTCGTTTACATTTTTGGAATTAAAAAACCAATAACCTCCATGTTCGGGGTCGAGTCTCGGCACCTTGATGTTTGGAATTCCTTTCCTTTTCTTGGGTAGGCCTAAACATAGACTAAGACTACCATTAGGATTTTTCAACCCAATTTTACCAACTTTTTCATGCACTTGCAGTTCAAATTTGAATTATATTCGCTAAATGCCTAGAAATGCACTAAATGACTTAAATATAGCAAACGAACCCCGAAAAATGCCAAATTTTGACATGGAACATGTAATGGTATATCTTGAGGGTAGAAAAAATTTCAAGGTTAACCGATGAAGCAACCGTCACTTTGCCTTCAAATCTGACCGTTCCCTCTCAAAACCTAGATTCTTCCTCGGAGATCTTGGGGTTTCTAAGTAGTATACGTCACAACTTTTGCAAAACCTTCTCAAATTTTTACCACAGCATATTGATGCCATATGAGGGCACCATGCCAAGTTTCATGTTTTTCTGACTTCGTTTGCATTTTTTCTGAATTAAAAAACCAATAACCTCCATGTTCGGGGTCGAGTCTCGGCACCTTGATGTTTGGAATTCCTTTCCTTTTCTTGGATAAGGCCTAAACATAGACTAAAGACCACAAATAGGATTTTTCATCATAATTTTGCCAAATTTTCATGCACTTGCAGTTCAAATTGGAATTATATTCGCTAAATGCGTAGAAATGCACTAAATGACTTAAATATAGCAAACGAACCCCGAAAAATGCCAAATTTTGACATGGAACATGTAATGGTATATCTTGAGGGTAGAAAAAATTTCAAGGTTATTTATTACTAGAAATAGGGTTATCTATTACTAGAAATGACTTAAACTTCTGAAAATCATAGAAAATGGGCAAGCAAATGAGTATAAAAAATTCACCAAACTTCAGGGATGGACATAAATAGGGGAACATTAACTTCATGCCAATTTCAGAATTCTTGGAGAAGGATAGGACCTAGCTCTAGTTCAAATCATCGAATTAGGTCAAACCCTAGCTTTGAACTAGAACCCTACTCAAATGAACTCCAAATCAACTCAAACTTCTACAGAAGGTTCCAAATAATGTTATAAGGCCCCTGTAAAAAGTTCATAATTTTTGGACAAATATTTATACATAAAATGACAGCAGGAATGAATCTGTATAAAAGAAAAAGAAAAATCTATAAAGGAAAGGAGGCCGAAGCCTGTTGGGCCGCCTCGGGCGGCCCGTTTACCCCCGCGCGCTGCCTTCCACCTTCCCGCGTTCCGCCTCTCCCACTGGAAAGCGCCCCCCACGCATTAGTGCAGACGGCTCCATATTGAGACCTGTCTGCACTAACATTAGTGCGGACGGCTACATATTGAGAACCGTCTGTACTAATAGTGTAGGCGGGACACTTATTAGTGCAGACGGTTCTCCATATGGACCCGTCCGCACTAACGTTAGTGCAGACAGGTCTCAATGTGGAGCCGTCTGCACTAATTAGTGCGGACGCTTTCCTTTATAGAACCGTCTGGACTACTAATGCACCGTGCAGAGCCGACGCGGGGTGGGACTTTTAGTCCCACCTCGCTAGTTTCACGGAGGTTTCGACCGGTTTTATATACCGTTCTTTGAGCGGGGCTGTCGAGCTTCTCTCAACCGAGCATATTCGTCCGATCGTCCGCCCTGGCTACTGGGGCCGCTGGTCAGTACGGCCTGTGCCCGATCGCCTGTGATGGGCTTGATTTGGGCCCCGGCCCATGTCGCCTGTGATGGGCTTGATTGGGTGCAGGCTTCGGAAACCAAAACCCTAGTGTAGCCGGGCATTTTTTCATCTTTTTACCTTTTTTAAATTTCATGTTGCATTTAAAGGCAGTAATAATGTGTAGTAAACTAAGGTTTTATATTACTCTCTTCATTGGGAACTCATAAAATTGAATGCAAAAATGCCTTAAACTTGTAAAATTCATAAAAACTTCATATGAACTCCAAACGAGTTGAACTTTTTTTATAAATTAGTTAAGTTACTAGTTAGATTGATTAGTTAAGTTAGCTAGGGATAGTTGGTTTAGTAATTGGTTAGATGAGTAGTTAGTTGTTAGTTAGGGCTGTTAATCAGTGGTTAGGTTGGTTAGTAAATAGCCAGGGTTAGTTATTTAGTTGTTAGTCAGATTGGTTAGTTGTTAGCTAAGTTAGTTAGTTGGTTAGCTGGTAGCTAATTAGGTTAATTAGTTCGGTTAGGGCATGTTTAGTTGCTTAGTGATTGCTATTTGTAATCTATGCAGTAAGTTAATAGTTAACCAGTGTGTTATTGAGCTCTTTAGCTGTGTCTATGGCAAGTGGGTCCCGCACATAAGAATTGGAAAAAGAATTAAAGAAAAGAAAGAGAGTGTTATGACATGTGGGTCCCCTTGTCATAGTCTTGGTCAATCTTGACCCGAATTGACCAAGGGTCCCACCTGTCATTCTCTGAGGCTAGGTATGGGGTAGGTGATAAAAGTATTTACTGTTTAGTTCTGTTATTCTTTACTGAGAAAAATACAAAAAAGGATTTAAATTGTTTAAATCTTGTAAAATTCGTAGAAAATTCATCTTAATTCAGGAAAATGCAAATAATATATCAAAATGTTCAAAAAAATGAGATCTATTCAATCATATCATATTCATCCATGTTAGGAAAAAGAAAAATTGCTAAAAACTCCAATTAGGGTTTCCCCGATTAGCCGGAAGCTTCGGATCGCGATAAGTCAAGCGTCCGGACTCCGATTAACCTGATTCCAGTTGCGTTAGTTTGCAGTTCGAATCCTCTAGCGCATGGCATACATTGAATCTCATGCTGAAGTTCATCTTTTTACCATCTGCTAAATTTCATGTTGCATTTAAAGGCAGTAATAATGTGTAGTAAACTAAGGTTTTATATTACTCTCTTCATTGGGAACTCATAAAATTGAATGCAAAAAATGCCTTAAACTTGTAAAATTCATAAAAACTTCATATGAACTCCAAACGAGTTGAACTTTTTTTATAAATTCATATTTTCATATGTACAATTTCATGGTACAACTATTTTCATATTTTTATTACATTAATAGTTCATACAAAAAACTCTGGTGACGATACATAACAATCGGGTTCGATCATAGAAAATAACCTAATCTCCTTTAACAACCAGCCCTTCTTGATGATCGACGCGCAGATAGCAGGTGGCCCCGAACGGTAGTTGTTCTTCGTTGAGCGCGGTGCCGTCTCCAGAGGGTACTCATCAAATTGATTGTACTCTTCCTCGTCCACGACATTCTCAACTCCGACAATCCTTCTTTTCCCCTGAAGGACTACGTGAAGTTTCTGATTTGCCGGGTCTTGGACATAAAAGACCTGAGTAGCTTGTTTAGCGAGTACGAATGGTTCCTCTTTGTATGCGGCACGTTCGAGGTCCACTGTAGTCATGCCGTACTTGTCGACCTTAACACTTGAGAGTGCGACCCAACGACACCGGAAGAGGGGGATCCTGAAACGTACATAGTCGAGTTCCCAGATCTCCTCAATGTACCCGTAGTACGCACACACACCACGTTTGTCCTGGAAGGCATCTATGCGGACACCGCTGTTTTGTACCGTGCTCTTCGTATCCTGTGCTCTGGTATAAAAGGTGTACCCATTTATGTCGTAGGCTTCAAATTTCAGGATCGTGTGACTTGGCCATCTGGCCAACCAGCCAATATTCTCCTCTGTTGTACTATTAGCACTTCGAACCCGCAACCAGTTGTTGAAGCTGCGGTTGTGCTGTCTGGTAAGCCAAGCCTCCGTACGGCCTGGATTCTCTCTGCGCAGCTCGTCCTTATGCATGTTGATATACGGGGCAACTTCAGTCATGTGTTGCAAGACTGCGAAATGGGCTTGAGATAACGACGCGTAGTCAGGGATGAGTGTTTTTCCTTCCTATGGTCCCTTTGCCATCCAGTCTCCCCTCGTGGCGAGACGTAGGCACACCTATCTGTTTGAGCTGGTCCATGTAATCGACACAGAACTCGACCACCTCTTCGGTTGTGTAACCTTCGATGATGCTGCCCTCTGGACGAGATCTATTTCGTACGTACTGCTTGAGAATTCCCATGTACCGCTCAAACGGGTACATCTGGCGTAGAAATACCGGTCCACAGATCTTTATCTCTCTCACGAGGTGGACGGTAACATGGACCATGATATCAAAAAACGACGGAGGAAAGTACATCTCAGATGACATAATGTCTTCACCAGAGCGGCCTGCAACACATCTAGTGCTTCGGGATCGATGACCTTCTGAGAGATTGTGTTGAAGAAGTAGCACAGCCTAGTGATTGTGTCTCGGAGATAGCTCGGCTGGATATTTCGGATTGCAACAGGAAGCATCTGTGTCATCAACACATGGCAATCATGGGACTTCATGCCGAACAATTTTAGATCTTCCATCGAAACAGTTTCGAGATGTTGGCGGAGTAACCGGACGGAACTTTCACACCTTGCAAGCACCGGCATAGTTCGGTCCTCTCGGCCTTTTTCAGGTTATAGCAGGCCGGAGGAAGCCTTGTTCTGCCTTGTTGGGAGGGCTCAGGTGCCAACTCGGGCCTGATCTTCATGTCTACTAAGTCGAGGCGTGCGTTGAGGCCGTCCTTCGTCTTCCCTGGAATATTGAGTAAGAGGCCAATCAGGCTGTCACACACGTTCTTCTCTACGTGCATAACGTCGATGCAGTGGCGAACTTCAAGGTGCTGCCAGTAGGATAACTCCCAAAATATTGATTTCTTCTTCCACATGCCGCTGGCCTTCGCTTTTTTACCACTCTTTCCAAGGACAACGTCGATATCCTTAACCATATCGTACACCTCTTGCCCGCTGTAATGCCTTGGACATAAAGCTCTCTCCCTCGTCCCGTCAAATTGGTCCTTCATGTTGCGGTACGGGTGATTCCTCTTAAGGAACCTACGGTGGCGCATGAACACCGTCTTACGGGAGTGGGCCAGCCACCTACTCGCCGTACCATCCAAGCACTGAGGGCAGCCTTGTCTGGCTCTTTACTCTGGCCCGAAAGGTTGCGTAGGGCAGGCAAATCATTGACCGTGCAGAACAACATGGCGTGTAGGGTGAAGTTCTCTTGTTTGTACGCATCCCATACCTGCACCCCTTCGTTCCACAGTGTTTTCAGATCTTCCACCAAAGGTCTTAGGTAGACGTCAATATCGTTCCCAAGTTGCTTCGGCCCTTGGATAAGCAGTGACATCATGATGTACTTCCGCTTCATACACAGCCAAGGTGGTAGGTTGTACATACTAAGAGCAACTGCCAAGTGCTGTGCCGGCTGCTCATGTTGCCGAAAGGATTCATTCCGTCCGTGCTCAACGCGAACCTTATATTCCTCGGCTCTGCACCGAAGTTTTCGAAGATCATGTCGATGTTTCTCCACTGCGCGGAATCGGCAGGGTGTCTTAGCTTTCCATCTTTCTTACGGTCCTCCGAGTGCCAGCACAACAATTTGGCCTCTTTTGGGTTCGCGAACAAACGCTTTAGACGCGGAATTACGGGCAGGTACCACACCACCTTAGCGGGAATTCCTTTCTTCGGCTCGATGGAAGACTCGCTGTCGTCTGGTTGGCTCTTACGGTTGTAACGAGATGCTTTGCACACTGGACATGAACGCAAGTTCGATAATTCATTACGGTACAGGATACAGTCGTTCCGACATGCATGTATCCTTTCTACCTCCATCCCCAGGGGACAAACCACCTGCTTTGCTCGGTACGTGTTTTTGGGCAGCTCGTTACCATCCGGAAGCATCTCGGAGAGGAGACCTAGGAGCGCTGTGAAACTCTTGTCTGACCAACCATGGCTGGCTTTCAGTTGGAGCAGCTCGAGCACGGATGACAGCTTTGTGTATTTCGGCTTGCAACCCGGAAACAAAGGTTTCTCTGAGTCCTCAATCAAGTACATGAACTTGTGTAAGTCTCTCTCAGTATTAAAGTTCACGTCGGCATCGCGCAGCATCTGATCCAACCTATCATCGTCCTCTGCGCCACCACAGTCATCGTCTGCACCTACTTCCTCGTGGCGGCCACAATCATCGTCTGCAACTACTTCGTCCCCATGTTCTCTCCTTTCGTTGACTTCGGGTTCTTCGACGATGCCAACGTCTTCCTGTGACATGTTCTGCTCTTCACCATGTTTTGGTCCAACACGCGTAGTCCGGTTTGAAGCCCCTAATAATCAAGTGCGCTTGGATCTGTAGCGCTGAGTTCTGTCCGAGAAATGATCTCTCATTTCTACAGTCGCAACAAGGACAATATATATATTCAACACCCTTCTTCAACCTATCATCCTCGGCAACTCTCAGAAATTCGTCACACCGTCAAGGTACGCTTGGTTCGTACGAGAACCGTACATCCACACCCGATCCATCAAGCTACACGCGCTGCACAACAAGAAAATTAGTGTTAGATTGACCTAATAAAAGAAAGCGACCTAGCTTCTCATCGCGAAAAAGGAGCTTATCTAGAAATCGTACTGCAGTTTAAGGGTTTAAGGGTACAAACATAAATATCAAAATGCGGAACATCGGCCTGAGATGAAATGCATGTCACCGAATAGATGACATAAAATAAGGACTAATGCAAATAGAATCAATTTCATCGGAGTCCGGACACTCAAAATATCGCGATCCTAATTTCTCCGGCGGTTCCGGAAACCCTAATTTGAGTTTTTAGTCAATTTAATTTTTTCTACAATGCAAACACGAATCAAAATGACATAATTGCGTAGATCTTATTTTTCTGAACATTTGATATATTATTTGCATTTTTCTGACTAATAATGATTTTTCTATGATTTTTATAAGATTTAATTATTTAAATACTCTTTTTGATCTTTTCCTCAGTAAAAATAATAAATAAATAAATAAATAAATATTAATATATTCTGACAGGTGGGTCCCACTGGTTTTTGTTTTATTTTTTTAATTTTTTTTCATTAAGTTGCCTGAGGTCCGCGGTCGGCCGGGACGCCGCCCGAGCTCGCCGGCGGCAACCGGCGGTGGCGGGGGACAGCGGCGGTGGACGTGGGAGGGCGGCGGCTTACCGGGAGGCGGCGGAGCGAGGCAGGCGGCCGGCGGTGAGGTGGAGGCCACGGCCGGCGGCGGGAAAGCTTCGGGGCGGCCCTAGCGGCGGCGGCGGCGGCGGCGGCGGCAGAGCGTCGGCGGGAGGCGGCGGCAGCTTGGGGAGGTCGCCGGCGGGCGGCACGAGCTCCGGTGGCGGCGGCGCTTGCGGGCGGCTCGAGATGCCGGAGTGAGTAGCTAGCGGGAGTGACGGAGTGGGAGTGAGGGAGTGACCGACTACATTAGTACAGACGGCTCCAGGTTGGGAACTGTCTGTAAAAATAGTACAGACGGCTCCCAACTGGGACCGTCTGTACTGTACTGGTTAGTGCAGACGGCTCCCAACTGGTACCGTCTGTACAAATAGTGCAGACGGTACCAGTTGGGAGCCGTCTGGACTGTATTTATTAGTCCAGACGGCGCCAAACTGGGACCGTCTGTACAAATAGTGCAGACGGTCCCAGTTGGGAGCCGTCTGGACTGTTGTGCACAGTGCAGACGGCTGCAGTTTGGAACCGTCTGCATTATTTGTACAGACGGTTCCCAACGGCAGCCGTCTGCACTGTGCCGTCCCGCTTGTTCGGCATCCGTGGTCGTGATTTGTGCAGACGGTTCGTGTTGGGAACCGTCTGCACTAAGAATTATGCAGACGGCTCCCTGTTGCCGTCTGTACAGGTGGCGTCCCGTTAAATGCTATCTGTAGTAGTGTCGCTGAAATGGAAATTTATGCCTGCTGCTATTTGTCAGCGTCGGACCTAGCTAGTCGTTTGATTCGTGTTAATTTTGGTACTTACGTATTTTGATCCTCCTGTGTCTGGCGATTAAAGGAAGGTACTTCTTTTCGAACAACACATGTATGCATGCATGCACATATATGCATATATACGTCTACGAACAGAACTCATACCGATCGAGTTGAGAACTTTGTGATATGCATACTTATCCAACAGCAGTACGATTAATTGGGGGCGTCAGGCGCATCAGTAACTAGTGAAAGACTAATGCTGCCAAAAAGAGCTAGAAGAATCATGAGCTAGCCTACACATACACCACACCTTGAGATGCCTATTTATCTGTGGAAAAGAAGATTAACATATCAAATTATATATTCTCCCGGGTCCCCTCCACGGCCCAGGCAGCCATGAATGCGAGTAGAAAATGTGAAAACCAATGCAAAATCATTGTTCGCCGGGCCCACTATATTCTAGAATGCTTGAAAATTACGACATCCGGATTTTTCGGTGTTACTGTGCTCTACTTCATGGAATGATAAAATCTTTTGCTTGGGACATGCTAGCTGCCTACAACGAAAATGTTGGATTAATTTGCTCGAGGGCCTCGGCGTGTTTTAGGGGTGGTGAGCAGCGCCAAAAGATAGGAAGGGCGATGGCACGTCGTTGTGCCAGCGGTCTAGGGTCAGCATGAGGGAGCGCTTCTGGAATATTCCGACTGAGGAGAGCTCCAACGAGGAGTCCACCGGCGACGGCAGCTTACCGCGACTTCGGCGCGCGGCCTCTCTCGAGCCTGTCACTCTCGATGGGTTTGTGAAGCGGGCACAGCGGCAGCCGGAGCGGAGGAGCGCCTCGGCACAGACGTTCACGCCGGGGGGCCGGGGTTCTCGGTTCCGGCTTGCTCGTGGGGGCTGGGGTGTTCGTCGTTCTCGCCGAGGTGGGGTTGGCGTGGTTTGGTGTCCGGGAGACCCCTCACTCCACGCCGGATCAAGGATCCACCGCTTGGTAGTTCCCGAGGTTCAGTGCCTTCCCGGGACGCTTCCTTTGCGCAGGAGGATTTTGCACCGTTGTGTTGGTCGACGCCGCAACCTACTCTGGTGATATTCGGCCAGTGTCCGGTGAGGCCGGACGTAATGGTGGATCGGTGAGGCCGGACATAATCACCGCTAAGGAATTCATTTAACGGGACGTCCCTGTATAGACGGATTTTTGAAACCGTCTGTACAAAAAGTATCACAAATGGTTCCAAAAGAAAACCGTCTGAGAAAATAAGTAAAAGCGGTTCCCAACAAGCGGGACGCTACAGTACAGACGGTTCCAAATAGCACAGATATGTTCAAATTGAAACTGTCTGTACAAATAGCACAAACGGGTTCAAATTGGAACTGTCTGTACAAATCGAACAGACAGTTCCAAACTTAGAACCGTCTGTAGAAATCTGTAAACAGTACAGATGGTTCTAAACTTGGAACCGTCTGTACAAATCGAACAGTACAGACGGTTCTAAGTATGGAACCGTCTGTACCAATCTATAAATAGTACAGATGGCTCTAAGTTACCGTCTGTACAAATCAAATAGTACAGACGGTTTCTAAGTTTGGAACCGTCTGTACAAATAGACTGGTTGATACTCTGCCACGGTAGCAAAAACTGCAGATTTGCTTGCCGCGGCAGGAAAGTGGCAGCGTCAGGGAGGGAGTTTGACAGCTTCGATTATCGAACGGTTTTTACGGCTATGAGCAGGAGGCCAAACTCTACGTCTCCAGAAAGTTTGAGCCAATTCTGAGAAAGTCGGCGAAACGACTAGTGGAAATCCTGACCCGAAATCGAAGATTTTAAAAATGGTACCTCGAAAAAAGTGCTCGGCAGAAGCTGGGATCAATGTGGAAAGTAAGTCCTTGACTCAAGCTAACCAGGGAAACAAGAATCACCCAAATCGGAGTCCGGGTGAAGGAGATATGCCCTCCGCAAGATCCGAAAAAGTTAGCGAAAAACTTCTAGAGCCAAAAAGTCCCACCTAGAAGCCGAATTTTGAGGGTCAAGGTAGGTACAAGTGTATACACATGTATTTTTATTGGATGCGTCTTGTCGTTAGTTTTAATTTGAGTGGTCGTGGACCCAAAACGGACTTCGTATGAGAAAGTTATCGTTGTTTTACTAAAATTTCTCAAACTAGGGTTGGATCTGGACTCTAAAACTAGCATTTGGAGTTACAGTATAGACGGCTCCAATTTGAAACCATCTGTACAAATAGCACAGACGGGTCCAAATTGGAGCCGTCTATACAAATCGAACAGTACAGACGGTTCTAAACATGGAACCGTATGTGCTAGTTGTATAGACGGTTCCAAATTTAGAACCGTCTGTATTAGAAGCGTCCCGGTTAGTCGTAGGGATTAGTTAAGAGAAAAGCCGTCCCGTCTGCATCGCATACTCAGCCTAGTTCAGCTGGCAACTCCCCTTGCTTGGATAACACGAGGTTGCGAGATCGAATCCTGCTGGAAGCATATTGTGCGATTTAATTCCAGTGGTTGGATGGGACGACGCGGACGGCGGGATGAGACGCGGTGGAACCGTCTGTAATAATCGATTAGCGTAGACGGTTCTAGTTTGGAACCATCTGTACTACTCGATGTGTACAAATGGTTCTAGTTGGGAACCGTCTGTACTAATCGATTTGTACAAATGGTTCAAAAACCGTCTGTACAAACCTGATTTGTACAGACTCTTTCGTACAGACGGTTCAAAAAAGCATCCCGCATAGGGTTTCTGAACCGTCTGTACAAATGAGTTCTGTCCTGGTGAATTGTGGATGTGAGGACGAGCATCAGGGGTCGATCAATATCCAAGTAACCTGCATGATAGGAAGACATGGTGGGCATGCTTTTCCGGTTGGGGTGTTGGACGCCATCGCGGTCACCGTCTCCAGCGAGGGATAGTGGTACACGACAGTTTGTGGAAGTTACGAACCATGGGGAGGCGGGTGTTACCAGGCCTGGCCTGTGAGGCTACTGGGCCGTGGGAGTTTGGCTTATATTGGAAAGACAATACGACTTCATAGTCACTTCCATAGTGGATCTGGATTCCGAAATCGAATCCATAGTTAGGGTTAGGTTGTCCTGCACACCGCTCTAAGATCAATTGTTCCAGAGCAAGGGCTCGTTGGATTTGTCGGACACTATCACCGTTGCTAGTCGTTTGTGGACATGGCGCGATGGGGCATGGATCGAGGACGGGAGTTTCAGGGCAAGCGGGACCAACCGCGCCTTGGTGGCCTCATGCACTCAGTGGATCGGGAGATGGAGGATTATCGCGAGCGTGAGGAGGACTGGTTCTATCAGGAGGATGAGCTTTGGCGGTAGAGGGATCTATTGGACAAGCTGCGACAGCGTCAGGATGAGCGGCGGCATTGGCAGCATGCCTCTGATTCCAATCAGGGGTGATCGGCGCCTGAAGCAAGAGCGTGGTCAGCGTCGTGCAACCATGGGATTCTGTAGTGGTGGTAGAGGTGATCATCGTTCACCGGGAGGGGAGCGGGACTATCGCGCCAGGGTCCTTGGCTTGGTTCGTCCTGCGGAATTGGTGAAGCGTGACATCAAGTGCTTCGAGTGTAGTCTTGAAGGCCACTTCCAATCTTCGTGTCGCAATCCATTGATCTGCTACATCAAGTGCTTCAAGTGTGGTCTTGAAGGCCACTTCCAAGCTTCATGCTGCAATCCGTTGATCTGCTATGTAGGACATGTGACAACACAATGTCCATAGATTGCTCCCACGAAGGATCAAAAATTTATGGATTCCGCATTCCAGGTCAGGGTTTATATTCATTGGATGTGGAGGGGGGACTCACTCATTCTGAAAATAGGGGGACTATGGCGGTGATCTCTGTTCTTAGCGGTAAGCATTCTGTCTCGACCATTGAGTCTGAATTTCAATATTTGGTGGAGGAGAAATAGAAGTGGTCAGTGAAAATGATTGGGGAGGGAGAATATTTTGTTCTTTTCCTTCCAAGGAAATTTTTTGCATCCGCATGAGGAATGGAGATGGGATTTGTGAAGTACCTCCTTACAAGTTGAAGGTAAAGATTAGGGAATCTAAAATGGATCGCAGTGTTAGTCCTTTTCTGCAGTTGGTCTAGATCAAGGTCTTTGAGTTACCTCCTACTGTTAGGACTGATGATCTTGTGGAGTAAATTAAGACTTTTGCCAAGTCTAAATTGGTGGATGCTGGTTCCTTGCTTGGAACTGGTCTTGTCAGGGTTCAGGTAGAATGTAGGAATTCCAGCAAGTTGAAATGGAAGATTGAGATTTTTCTCGACAATATGGGGTTTAAATTCAGAACTGAAGCCGGAGGTATTGATTGGAGTAGTGGCACCGGTAAGGAGGATGCACCTGATGAAAATAAACCAGATGATACTATAGATGAGTCACATGAAGATGGTGGGAACTCTCCTCAACAAGTCAGAAGGATGGCAACTGGAAAAGAGCAGAACAAAAGGACAAAGGACCTGCCTTTAGTTCCACTCCATATTCATCTACTTCCAAGACAAGGCAAATTGATCATATGTGCTTTCCTTCTTTCACACCTAATACTCATGATGTGTAGTCCCTAGGGGTCAGGAGGAATGTAACAAAACATATCTCCACACTTCACAAATGAGAGAGGGAGTCTACATGCCTCAAGTGGAGGATTTGGCGGTCCCTTCTACAGAAGCCAAGTAACAGAATTAGCAGCCTTTAGAAAAGGACCTTTCTACTCTGAATAAACCACCTGAGGGAAAATTTACTGACACTGGTAAGGGAAGAGTTTCTGACTAGTCTTTGGGCATTGGATCTAATAGTACTTCCACATCAAGCATTCATGTGCCCACAGTTGCTAGTTTTGTTGGGCCACTGGAACAACCCATGGACAACAAGATTGTGGAGAAGATAGAGTATGGCCAGGTGGTTCTATCTTGGAATGCTTCCCACTGCAAGGCTAGGGTTCTTCATCCTGATATTCTGAAGGAATTAGAGGAAGACAATCTCAAATGTACATGTGAAGATGAAGATCTTGATGATGTTGGTGGTGACAGTGGGGAGGAGGATTTAGAGCTATCATTGGATGTTGACACAGAAAGCAATAGGTGAATAGTGGCTAAGAGGTCCAATTTTACGAGAAGCAAAACTATACTTGTGGTGGCTACATGAAGAGTACTAGAAGTAGTAATTATGTCATGTTGAATTCTGTTTGTGGATTACTTGGAGAAGATTGCTAGTTCTAATAAAGTAGTGGTTGACACTACAAAAGGCTCCATTGCAAAACAAATTACTGTTCTACAAGCTCAAGTGCTGGTCCAAGCTAGATTGGCTGAGGTTACAGCTAAACTCCAACAGGAAAGAGTTACAGGTAGTCAAGCACAACAATCAAGAGAGGGGGAGTCACCACCTGGGGAGTCTAATGGCTTAGAGAGTTCTACAATTGTAGCTGATAATGATGCTAAGAGGAGAACTAAGAGGGGAGTCAAGATTCATATTGGGGACTATAGTGCTGGTATTGTTAATGTGAAGATTCTCATCAATCAAAATGAAGATTCTCATCTGGAATATTAGAGGCTTTGGAGAGAAAACTAGAAATAGACAATAAATTGAGTATATCAAAAGGGAGGCTATTGATATCATTGGGATTCAAGAAACTATCAAGCAAGACTTTACCTTATCTGAATTAGATCACATTTCTGGGAGTCCAAAATTTGTTTAGCACTGGGTACCTACTATTGGGCAATCAGGTGGGACTCTTATGGGTGTTAAGGAAGCAACTTTTGATGTGGGAGCTTTGGATGCAGGGGAGCTTTTCTGTCAGTATGTCTTTATATCAACATAGTACTCAGAAGAAATGGAAGTGTATTTTGGTGTATGGCCCTGCTAATCATTCCAGAACTGAGAGCTTTTTGAAGGAGTTACACGAGAAATTACAGAGGGTGGTTTTACCTGTGGTGGTTGAAAGGACCGAAGGTGTCGACTGTGAATAGGAGACTAATTAAATTTACTTCTTTTAGATACAGAAGAGAAAACTGAACAGCTGTGTAACAGGTAGCTGACACATGTAAGAGATATGATCTACAGCAACTGTGACACAGCTAAGCTAACACAGGTGAAAAGGTGATCTATCACAGATAAACAGAATATATCTAAGAACACACAAGCATGCAGATAGAGAAGTAAATAGGAGCAACACAATGAGTACTCAGAGAGACAAGGTGTTTTTCACCGAAGTTCCCTACTCTTTATAGAGAGTTAAGTCTCCGTTGGAGAGGCTACTCCGAAGAGATCGCCAACACTGAATCGTGCTTGTTCTCCGAGTACCTGAGTGATCAGGCCTCTTGCTTTGCTTGTGGAAGTCCTTTAGCCTTGCAGCAGGTAGACTTTAGATCACCTTCACAAACTACTGGTTCAGCCCACACAGCTTGGGTGATACCAGCAACTCCTACGCCCGTCTAGGAGTAGACACTCCAAGAGTAACAGAATCAGCCCGATCTTGGCACATCACATGTCCTCAGCGCACAACTAACTCTGATCCCTAATAAGGAGAGAACCTCCAACAGTCTTCTGACTTAGCAGACAAACTATCGCAGTGCAGGTCCCTTAGCATTTACAAGCTCTCCCCTGGTACAGAGATGTACCTGAGTCATAGAGCGCTAGACCACCTGTGACACAGCTGTGTCACACTGGTGACTCTAACCTCTAGGGTTTTTCCACTGCTAGCACTGCAGCACAAGCTAGTTTCACACTTGTGCAAAACTGTTGGTACAGGGCCACTGACCTCAAAGCATCAGTGCCACTGTCCAACACCCAGAGAATTGAGCAAAAGAACTTCCATAGATCATTACTACTTTATCCCTCTTGATAGTACGGGTGTTTCCTATGAACTCAAGGAAACTAACAAATCTAGGCTTTACCTGCCACCAACTGCAGTCACGGTCCTTGACGCATCAAGCCACAATCACCTTGCTTGCAACTCTTTGCACAGCACCGGCTTCCTCATAGCTGTGACACAGCTGCCTAGCATAGCCATTCCCTTGTCCTGAAAACCACCTTTGTACTTTTGGGCGGTCATCCTTTTCTTGATGACCCTTCTTTCTGGAACCTCTTAAACCTGCTTACACTCATTGTAAACATTAGATTCCAGTTTGAGTTGCCATTAACCATCAAAACCAATTAGGGGCCTTGATGATCTTTCAGTGGTTGCAGGGGATTTTAACTTGATTAGAGGATCAGATGATAAGTCAGTTAATCACTCAATTTGATGAATTCATTGCTCAACATCTCTTAAGGGAGTTAAGAAGAGGGGGAGCTCGATTTACTTGGTCAATTAAGCAGCTTCATTGTGTGACATGTGTGTTAAATAGGATGCTGGTATCCACAGAGTGGGAGCAATTTTCCCTCTATGAAAGGTACAGGTGCACACCAGACTAGGGTCAGTTTACACACATTTGATAATTATTTCAGGGGAGGGAGATTTTTAGAAAGCTAATAGATTTTATTTTCAGAGGTAGTGGTTCTTACAGGAGGGGTTTAAGGACTTTGTCAGGAATGGCCACATAGCCCTCAACATTATCCAACACATTGGTTAGCTTTAGATTGTTGGACCCAATGCATCAGAGAAGCAAGAAAATTCTTAAAAGGATATAATATATTGACTAGAGGGGGTGTGAATAGGAGATTAACAAAAACTAAGAATAAATATAAACTCTACACAAGAAATTATATAGGACTAAGCAAAACCTAGCATGTTAGTGAAGAAGACAAGTACAGAAACAAGTATAGATAAGTGCAAGTAGAAAAACACATGGGAGATACGAGATTTATTGTCAAAATTCGAGCCTTTGGTGAGGCTCTACGTCTCCATTGAGGAAGCTTGATCCAATGATCGAAGCCAACACCAACTCATGCTCTTTCCTCAAGAATCTTGCCGATGCGAAGCTTCCCTCCATTTTCGAATTGACACTCGACGTAATCACCGGCACTCACTATAACTCTCAAAAACAATCTCAACACCCTTACCATTTTCACGAAATCTCGGTTCCTTAGGATCGATAAATCTCAGAATACTTCTAAGGGAAAACTTACTACACCGATCTTGTCCTCTTGGTATGCCTGCATCAAATCCCTAAGTATGTGGTGTCAAATATCTATGTGCTTGGCTCAAGAGTGTTGGATGGGGTTATTGACTAACTTAATTGTGCTTTTATTATCATCCAAAAGATGCACTTCTTTCAAGTTTACTCTATAATTATTCAAGGTTTGCCTCATCAAAGGAATTAAGCAACAAAACTACCTACGGACATGTACTCCACTTCGATGGTGGATAGTTAGGGAGTTTTGTTTCTTGGATGACCATAATAGTAAAGATCTACCAAGGAATTGGCATGTGCCAGAGGTACTCTTCCTATCTACTTTGCACCTCACATAACCCAAGTCAAAATATCCAACAAGCTCAAAACTAGCACCCCTAGGATGCCATAAACCTAGATTAGGTGTATGAACTAGATATCTCAAGATTCTCTTAACAGCTACAAGATGACACTCCTTAGGAGCTGCTTCAAATCTTGCACACATGCACACACTTAGCATGATATTGGGCCTAGATGCACAAATATAAAGTAGAGAGGTAATCATGGATCGGTATACCTTTTGATCCACGGACTTAGATTCCTCATTAAGGTCGAGGTGCCCATTAGTTTGCATTGGAGTATGGATTGGCTTGGCTTTCTCAATGTCAAACTTCTTGAGCATGTCCTTGATGTACTTGTCTTGGCTAATGAAGGTTCCTTCTTGTAGTTGTTTGACCTGGAGTCCATGGAAGAACTTCAGTTCACCCATCATGGACATCTCGAATTTGTCGGTCATCATCTTTCCAAATTTCTCATTAATGCATTATTAGTTGACTCAAATATGATATCATCCACATATATTTGGCAAACAAAGAGCTCACCATCAACGAGCTTAGTTAATAGTGTGGAATCAATCTTTCCAATTTTGAAGCGCTTCTTGATTAGAAACTTCCTAAGGCACTCCTACCATGCTCTACGAGCTTGCTTGAGGCATATAGTGTCTTATGGAGTTTATAGGCATTGCTAGGAAACTTAGCCTCTTCAAAACAGAGACGTTGCTCTACATAGACTAGTTCATTAATATTGCCATTTAAAAATGCACTCTTGAAACCCATTCGATAAAGCATGATATTATGATGATTAGCATATGCAAACAAGATTCTAATGTCTTCTAGTCTAGCAACAAGGGCATAAGTCTCACCAAAATCCAAATATTTGACTTGTCTGTACTCTTGGGTCACAACTCTAGTCTTGTTCCTTACAACTTTTCCATTTTCATCTTGCTTGTTGCGAAAGACTCACTTGGGGCCGATGACGTTTTGGCTTGGTCTCTCCACAAGCGTCCAAACTTGATTGCGCTCAAAGTTGTTGAGCTCTTCATGCATGGCATTCACCCAATCCGGATCCTTGAGAGCTTTATCTACCTTGGTTGGCTCTAAAGAGGAAACAAACGAGTAATGTTTATAAAAATTTGCAACATGGGAGCGAGTTTGAGAGCCTTTACACATGTCGCTAAGAGTTTTGTCAATCAGATGATCCTATTGCATGTTCTTATGTATCCTCGGATAATCCGGTTGTGCTTGGGATTGGACTTGAGATGAGACTTGAGGTCGGACTTGAGGTTGAGCATCATTATTTTGAACTTGGGTCGTTTCCACACTTTGGATCTCATTATGTGTCGATGCGGAAGGCTCTATTTTAATTGATGACATGCTTTCCTTGTCTTCTATTGGCATCACTTCCCCTAGTGACATGTTTTTGATGCCATTTGCCAACTCATCATCACCTACATCAATGGAAATGCTTTCCACTTGGCAACAATTAGTCTCATTGAATTGCACGTTGCACGTTTCTTCAATTATATGTGAAGTATTATTGAAGACGCCAGGAAAGAATGCCTCATCACATTAAGCCTTTCCTTTTTGTTAAGGATATAGCACTTGCTCCTAAAGACATGGAAGTAGGAAACATTTGGCTTGTTCTCGGAATTGAGTCTGTATGGCACATTCTTTGAGAGTCGATAGAAGTACAAGCGGTTGATGGCATGGCACACGGTATTGATGGACCCCACCCAAATGGTTGGGAGTCTTGTATTCATCATGTATTGTCTGTGCCATGTCAATAAGCGTGCGGTTCTTCCTCTCTACAACTCCATTTTGTTGTAGTGTGTAGCCGGAGGAGAACTTGTGCCAAGCACCTTCTTCATCAAGGAACTCTTCAATATTTGTGTTCTTCAACTCAGTTCCAATTTCACTCCTCACATTCTTGATCTTTATCTTGAATTCATTTTGAGCCATTCTCACAAATTTCTTGAAAATCTTGTGTGTCTCTCCTTTGTCGAGCAATAAAACACCCAAGTATAGTAAGAAAAATCATCAATAATAATGAACCCATAGCATTTACCCCCTATGATGTCCATGTGAAGTAGTTCGAGTGGCTTGTTAGTTGTCATGGTATTCTTGATGAGATGTGGTTCTCTCACTTGCTTCCCACCTTGGCAAGCTCTATAAAGACAATTTTTGTCGAATGCCACATTCTTGATGCCAAGTATGTGATCACCCTTGAGAAACTTGTTTGAGATTCCTCATTCCCACATAAGCTAACCTCTTATGCCATAGCCATCCTAAAGAAGACTTTGCCAACAAGCATGTGTATATGCATGAATTGTTATAAGAAAATTGTACCAAATACAAGTTATCTTTCGTAAAGCCTTTGAATACCAAGGAGTGATAATCACTCTTAGTCATAAAGACTCCATGCTTGGTGATGTTACACTCAATATCAAGATCACAAAGTTGTGAGATGTAAATCAAGTTATAGTTTAAATATTTCATACGACATTGAAAATAGATAGGTCATTTGATATGAAATTTTTACCTAATTCTATTACCTTCCCTCGAGCTCATTCACAATGTGATTGAGATGAGTGAACATTTCATTCACACTCTCATTCTCCAACATGACGAATCGATGGAGCTTGCTTGTTAGAACATCGAGATTGGACTCCTTAATGGAAGAGGTTCCCTCGTGGACTTCATAAGCATGTTCCATATTATCTTGGCATCCTCAAGCGTACTCCCCAGGTTGAATTCAAGCAGGCTCAATGCATTGAAGACGGTGTTCGTCGTTTGGGCATTGAGGTGCATGTTTCTAGTGGTAACCATTGGTGAGCTCACCTTCGTTGAACATTGCGTAACCATCAACAACAGTATGTTATATGCTTAAGCTAATGGCCATTAAATGCATCTTTACTTTTGTCGACGATCGGTGAATCGACGATCTTACGGTATTCGTGGAACGGTGATACTGGGGGGTAGGGACCTCTAGGGCCCAAGGCCAGGAGATCTGACAACAGGGGACAGCCCTTTTTTATACAGGTTTGGGCCTCCCTCAGGATAATAACCCTACGTCCTGTTCGTATATATTGATGGAGAAAACGTCTTTACAATGGGGGTGTATGTTAGTGGCTACCCTAGGCCTAGTCGCAGACTTATCTAACTAGTCCCGCGGGACTCGACTCTTTCGAGGCGGCGGGTCTTCTAGGGCTTCACCTCCTGAGATCTGGCTCAACTTGCTGTGCGACTAAAAAGACCTTGTCCTCCCCTATGGGATTGCTGATCCTTATATAGAGGGTCCCCAAAGTCGTACTGGACATGGACTTACGCTCGAGTAGGACTCCGCTTTCTTGAACGTCAGGATTGACTTCCTAGTTTAAGAGAGATCTTCCCTCTTTCGAGGGGTTACCTTGCGGTCTGGGGATCCTTACTGAATACGCAGTACCTTTCTCGAAACCCCAGGAATCGTATGCAGATACCTTCTGATATGCAGGATATCGTACTATACATCATCAAGCCCCCCATCAGTACGTGAAGTGAGGCCATGACTGTTCTGTAAGAAATCTGCCCTTCTCGGGGAGCAGCTCCGAGTAGGCGAACTAGGTGGTCCTTGCCGACAACTCTCCCGAGTAGGCTTAATCCCTACCGAGTAGTCGTGACAGATGTATCGGAGCAACTCTCTGGGAAAAACCCAAAGTTCTTTCCGAGCCGAACTGGTCCGTTGATCATGGACACGAGTCTTGCCTGGCGGATTTCTGAAAAACCGAACCGTCGTGGCGGAAATTTCGCATGGTGATGAAGAATCTTTCCTTTTTTCTGCGCCGCTGTGCGGCTGACATGAGCCGTAACACGGCGCGCTTGTCGGGGTCGTGTGTTTGTCAGGCCCTCTTTTTCCCGCGTGACGCCTCGTATGCGGAAAAAGCAACTGCCCGCATTAAATGCGATAGAACAGACCGTGCCGTTAACCATGCTCGGTCAGGCGAAGATTGAGAATCCCTTAAGGAACCAAGAGTCGGGGTTTTTGCCCGCATCACTCTCTATCCCTTAGCATTCCGGTCCCCCTCATCCTCTTCCCCGCGCCCTTTGCCAAAACCTCCTGCTTCCATTGTCTCCGATCAGCCGGAAGAGATGGGCAAGAAGAGTGCCACAAGGAAGTCCCCTGAGCCCACGAAGTCATCGGGGGATGCTTCGGGGGAGCCAATTTCCGCCATCACCGCATTCGAAGCCTCGGTGATGGATTCCTCCGCCCTCAAAAGACTCGTGGCGGAGGAGGTGATCCTCCCGGAGGTGTTCGTGCCTGTCCGGGAAGCGGTGAATGAGACGTTCCCCAGTCCGGATACGGATTGGGTCGTCGTCTTCGCAGATTTCTTCAGATGCGGATTCCAACTCCCACCGTCACACTTCTTCCTCCTCGTGCTCTAGTTCTACGAGATCGAGTTGATTCACCTCAACCCGAACTCGGTCCTGATGCTGGCGGTCTTCACACACCTGTGTGAAGCGTATCTCGGCATCCGACCGAGCCTGGAACTGTGGAGGTTCTTCTACAACCTCCGCCGGATGAAGGTCAGCTGCGGAGGAGTCGTCGACGGCGTCGGATTCTGACTCCGGGAGGGGAAGAAAGACGCCTACATTCCCTCCTCCTGGAAGTCGTCGTGGTCGGGCTGGCACTCAAGGTGGTTCTACTGCCAGCCCCCACCTCTCTCCGGGATCAGCTACCGAGGCCTGGCTCCTTTCCCGGCTAAGTGTTGGGTGGAAACCCCGAAGAAGATAAAATAGCTCAGGGCTCTTGTCGGCGACATTGCCAATCTTGCCGCCAAGGGCTTGTCGGCGTGGGATGTCGCAGAAGATTTCCTTCGGCGGTGACTCAGCCCTCTTCGATCGAGGATCCAGCTTGCCTGGATGGTCCCGGAGGGGCAAGACCAGTCAAGGGACTTTGACACCGGTAGGTATTTTTTTCTCCTTCCTGTGTCATGCTAGTCAGCGTGACTTCCAACTTGTTTTTGATTATTTTAGATTGCGTAGATCTGTCCCCCGAGGAGCTTCAGAATAGGTTGAGCAACCTATTCGAGCAATCCCCCCCAGGAGGGCGGACCGGGGTGCCACCGCCTATCCTAAGGCTCAGCCCCGACAACCAGAAAGAAATCCTCTCGGTAAGTTGGAAGTCTTTACCTTGTCTGGCATTTCGTTGGTTACTCGTACGGTGATACTAATCACCTTCGAGTTCGTCTCTGCAGCGAGTAGGCCGCGGAGGTCCTGACCCAGAAGCCGAACGTGCCGGTGCCTCCGTTCAGGATGAGGATGTTGAAATCCTCGGGGAGACCGGGCCAACCTTCGAAGGGGGAGGTGGAGGTCCATCCAGGGCCGCGGCGGTAAGGGAGGACACCCGGGTAGAGCCCCCTACCCGGAACTCTCCTCCTTCGCCAGATCCCCAGCCTCAGGTTAGAACCCTTTGCCCGGCTAACTTTTCTCCGTGCGAGTAGGTTAACAGGGGTAGCTTGTCGGACAGCATGACGCAGGTGACCTTCCTCCACGAGAACCGACCCCTCCTTCCTCGACCACTAGTAGGGAAGAGGTGGCGACGGCGAAGAGAAAGGCGCCGCTGGCCTCCTCCGAGAAGCGAGGCCCTGATGCTTCGTCCAAGAGATTCCTTCCCTATGCGAAGCGTACAAGGTGAGTGTGTTTTTTCTGGCCTTCTCCAGAGTTCCTTTTGCTTCTTGTTTTGATGACGAACTGACTTGGAAGTTCCTCCGGTTAGGATTACCATCGTTCCCACCGGCGTCCCGGTGGGAGTGACCACCGATGAATGCCCCCCGCCACCAAGGGCAGCGCTGGCGTCGGTTGAGCGGGCGGAGGCCTCTGCTCCGGTGCCTTTGGTGCCGGAGAGCGTCGGCCTGACGTCTTTGCTACAGGTAAACAGACATGTCAGCGTTAAAACGTGTACTGTAATCGATACTGACCTTGATATTTTTAGATTGCCATCTCCCGGATTCCCCCGCTCGAGAAGGCTCAAACCGAGCTAGAGGCTACCCGAGCGGCCAATGAGGAGATGACGAAATTCCTTGAGGAGTCGGGGAGCTGGCACGCGGAGAAGGAGGAGCTGCAGAAGCGCCTCGGGGAAGCCGAGAAGAAGAGGGAGGCGGCCGAGGCTGAGCTCCGGGTGTCGAAGGCCCGCTTGTCGGAAGCAAAGTCTTCCCTGCAAAGGAGCAATGCCTATGCGGGGAAACTGGAGGAGGATCTCGAGCGCGCCGTTGATACGCTCAAGAAGGCATCATTGAAGTTGGAGTTGCCATCCTCCTCCGTCCTTTGCCTGCTACTCGGCTGGAGGAGCTCGTGGCGTCGGTCCCTCAGTTGAAGCCTCTTCTCGAGAAGCTTCTTGAAGACGAGCTTCAGCAGGGCATGCAGGACGCCTTGGCTTTTGCCCTGGCTCTTCTCCGGTGTCAGCACCCGGACTTGTCGCTGAAGGCCCTAGCCGCCGACCTGCCCGCCGGTAGGGAGGAGGAGCTTCTTGACGCTGTGCAGAGTACGGCGGATGCCTTCGGTGATCGGGTCCAGGCGTCTAGTCTAGCTAAGTAGAATAGGAACTTGTACCAAACAATTGTTAGTAACTGTGCGATTAATCTTGTGTGTTTTTTATTTTCTGAAAACTTGGGTTCTTTTTACAGTGCTCTTGCGAAATGCTTGTCGTATGCGGGGTTTATTGTGGACTTGACTGAACTCATCGCTTCTTCCCCCTGACTTAGGATCTACGAGTTGTGCTGTTTTTACCACGAACTGAGGTTGACCGTACCTTAGGTTTAGTCGAATGGAGGGCTCAGTGGCTCCTTGTCATCAGTAAACACGTTAAAGGGTCCCCACCCAGTTTTTCCCGGTTGTAGCGACAACTTGTGCCCTGTTATTTGCCGGGGTACTAGGCATAAGCTAGTAAGTTCCACATTTTTGCCCTGCTAACGACCGCATTACGTTCTACCCGTGATGCCTTCTATTCAAAGTAATCGGGGACATGAATGAGTGTATGGGTTCCGTTGGTCTAGTCATATTCGCGCCTTCTTTTCCTTCCTTTGCTTGAGGTCGAGGAACGTTACTACGGAACCGGGGAGCTTAGTCGACCAGGCCTTAGGTCTGGTCAAGTGGGTAGCTCAGTGGCTTCCCCTGTCACCTGCAGACACGTTAAGGGGTTTTCCTCGCGTCCCTGACGGTTGTAGTGCGAAACCTTTCCCCTCGCGCAGGCCGAGAAAGATCGGTGCTCGTATGCGTACACCAATTCGCCATATACTTATCTAGCCCCCGACTGTTTTATTCGAGGGGCATCTCAGATAGGCAGTCCAAAAATTTATATATTGAACTAGAAACTTGATGTACCTTTCTGTCGTGACCTACTGACGAAACTTGGTTGAGTGCGCGTGCTGGGCGGTGGCGCCCGGAGCGTCTTATCATCGACTTGTTCGTAGCTTGACGATCTTTAGGGACGGAGCTGGCATAACGTTGGACTTTGCTGAGGAGGGGGCGATGGCCATGCAACTTTACCAAAGGTACTTGCACGGGGGACTCTCTAAGGGACACGACTTTCTGGCAGCTGGTACGAGCGACCTAGATCGGGCAGCTTTTCCTGTGGAACCGTGGTCCTGCTGAGGAAAAGGCCCTGTTTTTTCCCCCAGTTCCGATCTAGTCGTGGAACTTTTTCTCCGACTTGGAGGGGGTACTTTCCGAAGTTGTCACTCGTAATGGCGGTGGTGGTCTTGACGATGTGGAGGCGTGCGCCGTTGCATCGGTGTCCCGACTAGAGAGTTGATGTTGTCCTGCGAGGTCGAGGCTGCGCTTGTCGCAGAGGAGTGCTTCTTTGGGGGAACTCTTTATCGTGAGGACGCCTTTTGGGCCGGGCATCTTTACGCACTGATAGGCATAGTGCGTTGCTGCCATGAACTTGGCCAGGGTTGGGCGTCCCAGGATAGCATTGTACGCTGTCTCGAAATCGACGACGTCGAACATGATCTTCTCTGTTCGGAAGTTCTTTGGTGTACCAAAGGTAACCGGGAGCATGACTTGCCCGATTGGCGTGGCCGACGAGCCCGGGACGATACCATGGAATGCCTGCATCACCGTCTAGACGGACGACCGTGGTACCTGCATTGCGTCGAGGGCGTTGGCGAATAGAATATTGAGGGAGCTCCCTCCGTCTACTAGCACGCGGCTTATTCGGCAGTTGTTGATTGTTGGTTCAACGAAAATTGGATATCGTCCCAACCGAGCACAGTTCTCAGGGCAGTCTATCTGGTCGAAAGAGATCGTGACCTCGGACCACTTGACCGCCCGAGGGACCCGCGGTAGGCTTGCGAGAACTTCTCGAGCAATCGCCTTGTATTGCCTCTTTGACTCATAAGAGGTGGAGCCCCCCGAATATGTGCTCGATTGCTTTGACGTGCCCCTGGAAAGGCTCAGGGGTGGAGTCATCGTCATCGGAAGTTGTGTCCCGACTGTTGTTAGCAACCTGAGGATCCTCCTCGCGGAACTTCTCTCTTTCTTCCCTAAGGTATTTCTTGAAGATGCGACACTGACGTAGATCATGCGAGTTGGTCTGGTGAAAGTCGCACCAGGGCTTGGATGGCTTGTCGAAGGAATTGGTAGGCTTGTCTTTTGGGCGCGGTCGCCAGGTGCGCTTTCTCGAAGATGTCGGCCATTACCTCGTCGGCTTTAGCCCTTTTCTCCTTGTTCCCTCCAGAGGACTTCTTCTTGCGTTTAGTCTTCCTCGAATCGTCCCTTGTCCGGAGGGGAGAATTGGTCGGTCCGCCTCGTTGCTACTTGATGTATCGTAGGGTCTCCTCCGCATAGGTGGCCTTTTCGGCCAGGTCCATGAGGTGTCTCGTGGTCTTTGGTGGTCGCATGATCGTGCGTACACATCTCGTCTCTGCTGCCCCGAGTGAAGGCGCGGATGACATCCGAGTCAGTTATCTCCGGAATACTGTTGCGGACCACACTAAACCTCTTGGTGAACTCTCGGAAGGTCTCATCTGGTCGTTGGACGACTAGGAATAGATCGTCGACACGATCAGGCCTTGGGAAGGTACCTTGGAAGTTCCCGAGGAGCACGTCGCAGAGCTGTCCCCATGAGCGGATAGTTCCTGGGGATAGATTCGTCAACCAAGTCCTAGTGGCTCCCCTGAGAGCGGTAGGAAGGTAGTTGGCCATGACCTTCTCGTCCCCGCCTGCGGCCTCGATCGCGGTGGTGTAGATCTGCAGGAATTCCACGGGATTCGTGGTGCCGTCATACGATTTTAGGGACCCGGGCTTGAAACGAGAAGGCCAGCGCACCTGCCGGAGCTCCTGGGATAGCGCTTGGCATCCGCTGAAGGTTCCCCGATAAGGTGTATTCTCACCGTTGTTCGAGGTCGAAGCTCGGCCGCGAACGTTGGCGTATTGCGAGTGGTCCCTCCGAGGGAGCTGTTGCTCTTGCTGATGCCTTTGGTGTCGGCGCCTGTTGAGCTGGTCTCGGAGGTCAGCAGGTGGCTCCTCCTGAGGAGTCCTGTTCCTCGGGTGTCGTCCTTCTCGGTCACGCTCTTCTAGAGAAGGGGTTCTTATTCGAGTAGAGCTGCGTGTCACCGACTGGGCTCGAGAAGACTCGGCTTGGTCTTGGGCCTCTTGGAGGTCAACCCCCAGCCGTTGTAGCCATTGCATACCCGTGGGTGTCGATAAATCTGCTACCGGTGGTCGTGACAGTAGATCGCGCACCTCCGCGAGCCTTCGAGCAGTTCGGGACACGTACTCCCTCGTTCCTGGAGGGGTTCTTTCTGCAACGGCAGGCAAGTCCCCGTTCCTGGGGGGAGTGGCCATCGTATTGCGTCGTTCTGAGCCCCCCGGCAGATCTCGGTCCTCGAGCTCTTCACGACCATCGTCGATCGTGAGAACCACTTGAGGTCCTTGGTTAGATGACGTGTACTCACACTCCATCGTGTTGTCCTCATCGGACGCGGCGTGGGTAGGGTCGTGATCGTCCTGATGATCAGAATTCGCAGGTGAAATTTCGACCATTGGACTGGTTGTTCCTGGCGGGAGGTTGTCGTTCAGCACCAACTTCCCGTCGAAGGCCCTGGTGCACTCGGCCCTGAAGCGATCTGCTTTGTGATCTAAGTACTCTCCAGGGGCGTATTCTCCAAGATCCACGCGATCCGTGACCGGGTACGAGTCCATGGGGCTAAAGTTGTCGTAGAAGCCCCGGTCTGAGTACCCGACACGGCGCGTGGGGGCGATCGGACTTCTTGTCGCATCTGCTTCCTCGTCTTCGGATCGGACTGACGAGGGCTGTGTAGTTGACGAAAAGAGCTAATCGCGATTAGTCGCACATCCTGCCGACTTTGATTCTTCCTGGATGGCTTGATCCGGAGAGATCCCACGGTCGGCGCCATCTGTCGACGATCGGTGAATCGGCGATCTTACGGTATTCGTGGAACGGTGATACTGGGGGGTAGGGACCTCTAGGGCCCAAGGCCAGGAGATCTGACAACAGGGGACAGCCCTTTTTTATACAGGTTCGGGCCTCCCTCAGGATAATAACCCTACGTCCTGTTCGTATATATTGATGGAGAAAACATCTTTACAATGGGGGTGTATGTTAGTGGCTACCCTAGGCCTAGTCGCAGACTTATCTAACTAGTCCCGCGGGACTCGACTCCTTCGAGGCGGTGGGTCTTCTAGGGCTTCACTTCCTGAGATCTGGCTCAACTTGCTGTGCGACTAGAAAGACCTTGTCCTCCCCTAAGGGATTACTGATCCTTATATAGGGGGTCCCCAAGTCGTACTGGACATGGACTTACGCCCGAGTAGGACTCTGGCTTCCTTGAACGTCGAGATTGACTTCCTAGTTTAAGAGAGATCTTTCCTCTTTCGAGGGGTTACCTTACGGTCTGGGATCCTTACTGAATACGCAGTACCTTTCTCAAAACCCCAGGAATCGTATGCGGATACCTTCTGATATACAGGATATCGTACTATACATTAGTACAAGAAAATAGATAAGTGCAAGGAGACAACCACACGGGAGACACAAGATTTATTGGCAAAGTTTGAGTCTTTGGCGAGGTTCCACGTCTCTATTGAATCTTGATCCAACAATCAAAGCCAGCACTGAATCATGCTCTTTCCTCAAGAAGCTTGCTAATGCAAAGGCCCTTTTCTCTTATGGTAGTTCTTCACCTTGCGGTAGGAGAACTTCAATCATCACAAACTTCTCAACTTCTTCACAACCTTGAAGAGTTCCGAGTGATGCCTAACTGTCTTGGAGGCGCCAACATCCAAGTGTAATAAGAACTTACTCTTAACTCGGAGGTGATCCCTTGATTGGATGCTCAATGAAAATTCATCAAAATCCTCAATATTTCTCCCTCTCAAAGATTCACACAAGAAGGAAAGAAGAGGAGAGCTAATGTGTAGCTCAGGATTTAGGATGCAAGGAGTTGCCTCCACCAAGGGAGGATGGTAGCTTATACAGGCTGTCTTCTAAAATCTAGCCATTACTCACAAAGAAACCTCGCATGGAGATTCCGGACTACCTAGCAGAGGTTCTGGAGTTCAAACACAACAGCTTATTTAGGAGAAAAGCACTGCTCGGAGAGTGCAGCTCGGGCATACCGACTAGTTCAAAAATCCAAGACCTAGAGGGTTCAGACTGATGACACTCGGAGGCTTCGAATGAAAACTAACCTTCTATCGCAAACACAAATTGACTCAGAGGTTCTAGAAAATCCTCATGTGGAGGTTTTAAACAGGAAAAAACAGAGTCAACTTGGTTTCCTCAGAGGTGCTAGACCACGATGGTCCAAATAGAAGGAAGCATTAAGACAGAGGCTAAATCCTGGCTCAGAGGTTCCGGACAAACTTCCCTCGGAAGGTCCAGGAAAAGCTAGGGCTTCGGTACAGAAGCTTTGTCGCCACTCATAGTGTCCGAGAAAACCTCACTTGGAAATGGACAACATGAAATACTCTGGACAAAGCTATTGAGTGGACTTTGGATAGTTCGAATGAACTTCACTCGAAGGTTCAGCGAAAAATGATCTCTTGGAATGAAGCTCTTTCTTCACTGAGAGTGTTTGGGCAAACTTCACTCGAAAGGTCCGGAAGCAAGAACTCAACTAGATAGAAGTAGTAAAAGGTTCCAAATACTCCAGACAAACCTCACTCGAAGGGTCCAGGTCAACACTTAGCACGTTCGGACCTTCTCTCACACACTCGGACATTCCGGCCGACTAGTCCGAACATTCTGGATGAACACAGAAGTTTGATATAGAGAGTTTCCGAAAGACTTTTAGAATGAATTTTCGTTGAGCAAGGATATCTTCTTCCATGTTGTTGACTAGCTCCCCCTTTATAGTATAGTTGTCCTATACTCATGTGATCATTAGATCACAAAAAGAACTAGAAAAGGTCCTTAAACTTCTTGATTCCATGTTATCTCTTTTTAGGGGTCGTCAACGCTTGTTCCAACTTTCCTCATGGACTAAATACCTGATCAGGTTTTCCGATAGACTTTTAGAATGAATTTTCATTGAGCTAGGATATCTTCTTCCATGTTGTTGACTAGCTCCCCCTTTATAGTACGGTTGTCCTATACTCATGTGAACATTGGATCACAAAAAGAACTAGAAAAGGTCCTTAAACTTTTTGATTCCATGTTATCTCTTTTTAAAGCTTTTTAGGGGTCGTCAACACTTGTTCCAACTTTCCTCAGGGACTAAATACCTGATCAGCATTTTGATGCACATATTATTCACTTAATCATTTTGTCATTAATCATCGATACCCACTTAGGGGGCCAAGAAGCACTTTCATTTTCCATCACAAATTCATGCTATAGACGCCTTAGCTGAGATTCAAGGATTGAATGCCTTGGGTTGGCAACAGGAACATACTTTGGAGCATGAATTGGTTCAAATATATGAAACGAAGGAACTATATTGGACTCAAGGGGACATGTTCAATTGTTGGAGAGGGATGCTAATACTGCATACTTTCATGCCATTGCTAATGGAAGGAAAAGGAGGTGTCACAGTTATAGTTTGGAACATGTGGAGGGTTGATCACAGAGAAGGAGGCTCTATCTGCGCACATATATGATTTCTACAAGGCCTTATTTAGAAGGGATGAGAGGGGAGGCTAGATTAGCCTTGGATGCATGGGAATCTTGTCAACAAGTTTCAGAAGTGGAGAATACAACTTTACTTCAACCATTTACATTGGAGGGGATAGAAAAGGCAGTGAAGGGTCTCAAAAAATTCTGCTCCTGGGCGTGATGTTTTCTAGTGCAGTTTTATAAGAAACATTGGGGTTTGATTAAGCATTTTATCAAGGGTATATTAGATTATTTCCATCAAGGAGTAGGAGATATCGGTAGGATTAAATATGGGGTTCTTTCTCTAATACCCGAGGTTAAGAGAGCTACCATAATTAAACAATTCTGGCCTATTGTTGTGATCATGTCATGTTCAGAATTGTAACTAAGATTTTTCCTGTGAGATTAGCACCAATTGCACAAAGCATTATTCATTCAAGCCAGACATGTTTTATCAAGGGAAGAAACATTTTGGATGGTATTTGGTACTTTATGAGGTCTTGCATGAGATGAGAAGGAAGAAGTTACCTAGGATTATTCTTAAGCAAAATTTTGAAAGGCCTATGACAAGGTTCATTGGGAGTCTCCTGAGGAAGTTATGCTTAGGAAAGGTTTCCGTCCTCTCTGGATTAATTTGGTGATGCAGTTTGCTAAGGGATGGCATTTAGCCATTAACATCAATGGGGAGCAAGGTCCTTACTATAATACATATAGGGGGATCTGACAGGGCGACCCTCTATCTCCTCTATTATTTGATCTGGTGGTAGATGCTTTAGCTTTGTTGCTTAGTTCTGTTCAGGGTATTAGGGTGATAACTGGTGTGGTTCCACACTTGGTGCATAAGGGATTTCTTATCTTCAATATGCATATGACACTATTAAATAAGTGGAGAACAATGATGCCAATATTTTACATTTGAATCTCTTGCTTTACTGCTTTGAATATATGTTTGGGATGAATATTATTTACCACAAAACGTGAAGTGGTGTTGTTGGGAGTCAGTAAGGAGGAACAACAAAGGGTGGTTGATATGTTTAATTGTAAGTTGGGTAGTTTACCCATTACTTATCTAGGCATGCCCATATCTGATCACAGATTCTCAAATGATCAATTAATGGGAGTGACCCAAAAGATTACAAACAGGATGGATCCATGGCAGAGTAAACATTATCTTTAGGAGGGAGACTGATCCTATATGGTGCTTGTCTTTCTAATATGTTAATGTACATGATAGGTTTTATCTGTTAGGGGAAGGGATTCACTATCAAATGGATAGATTGAGAGCTAGGTTCTTTTTGGGGGGATATTCACAGTCCTTTAAATATCATATGATGAAGCAGAAAAACTTGTGTAGGATAAAATATTATGGTGGTGTAGGTATTTTGAACTCTAGGTTTATGAACATTTCTCTATTATTGAAATGGATTTGGAAGTTGTTCCATGATAATGAGAGTCTCTAGCGGCAATTATTAAAGCAAAATACTTACCTGATGGGGGTCTATTTTAAATTCTGACATTAGGGGTTCTCAGTTTTCAAATGGCCTCCAGAGTGTTAAGGAATGGTTTAGATGGGGAGTGATTCATAAAGTAGGCAATAGGAGGCAAACTCTTTTCTAGCATGATACTTGGATTGCACAGACATCTCTTAGGATCAAATTGTTCTGGGCTGGTACTCATCCTGATTCTTTGGTTGCTCACAATTGAATGTAAAAGGGTTTTTGGCAATGAGGAGTGAGGAGGGAAGAGGGTGGAGATGGAAGCAGAGGCAAGGTGTTGGAGTCAGTGGAAGAGGGAGGAGGAGGGAGGCGAAGCGTCGGAGCCGCTGTAGGAAGGAGGAGGGGGAGGTGAGGCACCAGAGCCAGTGAAGGAGGGAGGAAGGGGAGGCGGAGGTGAAGGCACATGCGATGGAAGGAGAGGGGACCGATCACGGGATAAGCCTAGGTGTGAACGGTTGACCCTCCTATATCCTTTTCATAGGAGCAGTAGTCGAAGTGGGATCCACCATATTGGTGTGGGCAGATGCTTAAGGTAGATTTAAAATTGACTCCCCATCCTGATAAGGCCGAACGTCTGGCACACTGTGATGATGGAATGCAGAACACTAGAGACGGTCATTAGGGAGTTCTTTACTATCTATGAGTGATGGTTAGTAACATAATTTGTAATTCTTGAAACAATGGCTTCTTGGTTATTATAGCTTTGTGCGAGTTGCTGAATTTTAAACGTCAACCTAACATTCTTTTGTTATAAATTTTGACTCTGCGGATCATTTGAGATAGAGACTGGAGTTTACTCTTTTATTATTAAAAAGTCCTAATAAGGCAATGGTGACACGTAGGGCAACACAGCTCGCACGCAAAATAGAAACTTGCTTAGGAGCATCGGTGATTTCCCATGAGCACGAACGGTATCTCGTGAATAGTGGTAGTGATATGAATGCGTGAGATTTGGGCCGTGTAAAGTACTTTTCGCGCTACAATTTCAGCTCGTACACTGCTTTTATTAAGTTTATCTCAGACCGATCCTACGAGCGGTTTGAGAACTTGTTCGCTCGAGCTCGACTCGTTTACAGCTCAGGAAAAAGAAATTAAGCACTAAAAATTGGATTTGTTCTGTTATTTCCTATTGTCCAGAAGGGAGCGTGACACGGCTCCACACCGATTCCGAAACCGACGTCCTTGGCGGAGAATTGTCTTGCAGACTCTTGTGCTAGCTGAGACGTTCACTGAACCACTTGGAACAACTCAACAGTTACCTCTCGTCTGCAAGCTACTGACATGGACACGAGGATATCACAAAAATAGACACATCTGTCCTCGCTTCTCCGATCGAAACACGAATCTAATCATTCAAGCCATTTGCAGCCAAGAGAACCCCAGATTATCTCGATTATACTTTCATGCGATGAGTTAATTTACAGAGACAACAAGTATCACAGCCATGCGATCGATTCTGAACTCTGAAGACGCGCGAATTATTCAGAGTTTCAGACTGGGTGCAACGCACAGCATGAATCACGGGAGACTTGAGCAAGAAGAGACGGTGAATATAATCTGCGCTTTCTGCTGAAAAGAGGCGATATTTATGTAAAGAACACCAGGCTTTTCGATGGAAAAGAATCAGAACATCTGGAAAAGAGAAATTACAATGGCAGGTGACACCATAATCACTTCACGATGCTTATGTGCCTATCTGCCTAAACAAAGAGCACAGAAATATTCCAAGTGATTGCCTTAAATATATGCTGATCAGAAAGCAGAAATTAGTGCTCCATAACACATTGTTCCATGAGAGTATTATCGAAGACTTTGACTAGTTTTTGGTCTTCCATCTTTTGTCCCCTTCCTTTTGCCCCAACGGCCATGCCTTATAACAAGCTTATATCTAGTGGAGCTCATCACTCACCATATCTGAACATACAAGAACACAGCACAAAATGGCAAAAAAGACTATCTACAATCCTCTCATCCACTTCTTGCTTCTACTATTGCTCACCTCCAATTCCAGCTCCCAATCGATGGCGCAGCCAAGCGCCGGCGAGATCGTCGTACTCCGGACCATCGTCAGAGACTGGGGCAACCCTGCTGCATTTGGCTCCTGGAGCACCGGTAACTGGACTGGTGTTACTTGCAACAACAATGGCCACGTCACTGCCCTCTCTTTCACCAAGTTCCACATAGCCAACCCAATCCCAGCCTCCATTTGCAGCCTCAAGAACCTGAAGTCCATAGACCTCTCCTACAACAACCTCACCGGCGAGTTCCTCACGGCGCTCTACGGCTGCTCGGCTTTGCAGTTCCTCGACCTGTCGAACAATGGGTTCACCGGCGACCTCCCGGGTGACATCAACAAACTCTCCGCGGAGATGCACCACCTCAACCTGTCAAGCAATGGCTTCTTCGGCGACGTGCCGTCGGCCATTGGGGGATTTACGAGGCTCAAGTCGCTGGTTCTTGACACAAATAGCTTCAACGGGAGCTACCCGGCTGCTGCCATCGGCGGCCTGGTGGAGCTCGAGACGCTGACGCTGGCCAGCAACCCGTTCGTGTCGGGGCCAATCCCCGACGAGTTCGGAAAGCTGACTATGCTTAAGATGATGTGGCTGTCGCGGATGAACCTAGTCGGTGGTATCCCCGACAGCCTGTCGCCGCTCACGAACCTCACACACCTGGACATGTCGCAGAACAACCTGCATGGGACGATTCCCGGGTGGATATGGAAGCTTCAGAAGCTAGAGGCCCTATACCTCTACGCGAACAACTTTACCGGCGGTATCGGGCCGGTTGTCACCGCCGTGAGCATGCTCCAGGTCGACCTTGCCATGAACAAGCTCACCGGACCGATACCGGAGACCATCGGCACCATGAAGAACTTGAATTTGCTGTTCTTGTACTACAACAACATCACCGGGCAGATCCCGGCGAGCCTCGGGCTGCTTTCGAACCTCACTGACATCCGCCTATTCGATAATAGGCTCTCCGGCCCTCTGCCGCCGGAGCTCGGTAAGCGCTCGCCACTGGGCAACTTGGAAGTCTCCAACAACCTCCTCTCTGGCGAGCTGCCGAACACCCTCTGCTTCAACAAGCGGCTCTACGACATCGTGGTGTACAACAACAACTTCTCGGGTGTTTTCCCGGCGAGCCTTGGCGAGTGCGACACGCTAGATAACATCATGGCATACAACAACCGCTTCGTCGGGGATTTTCCGGAGAAGATATGGTCGTTTCCAAATCTCACTAACGTCCAGATTCACCACAACGACTTCACCGGCACTCTGCCCAATGAGATATCATCTAACATCTCGAGGATTGAAATGGAGAACAACAGATTCTCCGGTGCCATCCCGAAGTCTGCAACCGGGCTCAATGTGTTCTGGGCACAAAACAATTTGTTCTCCGGCGCGTTGCCGCAAGACATGACTGGGCTCGCCAACCTCACTGACCTGAACCTCGCCGGGAACCGTATATCTGGCTCGATTCCACCGTCCATCCTGTTATTGGGAAGGCTGAATTTCCTGAAACTTAGCAGCAACAAGATATCCGGAGCGATTCCGGCAGGGATCGGGTTGTTGCAGTTGCTCAACATCCTTGACCTCTCCAACAACACGCTCACCGGCGACATACCACCGGAATTCGGCAACCTCCATCTCAACGCTCTGAACCTTTCCATCAACGAGCTCACCGGTGAAGTCCCACCGTTGCTGCAAATTCCAGCCTACGATCGCAGCTTCCTCGGGAACCGTCGCCTCTGTGCCACGGTGAACATGAACATGAACCTTCCGGCATGCGCTTACGGCGGCCATAGCCTACTCTCGACGGGACTGATCATTCTGTGCTCTGTGCTCGCCGGTGCTGCCCTTGTTGGATCCATTGCAATCGGCTGCCTAATCATCCGGCGACAGAAGCACCGAGAAGACCTTACCGTGTGGAAGATGACGCCGTTCCGCGCCGTGGACTTCTCGAAGTGCGACATAATCACCAACCTCCGCGAGGAGAACGTGATCGGCAGCGGCGGCTTCGGCAAGGTGTACCGCGTCCACCTGCGTGGCAGAGGTGGCGCCGGCATGGTGGTGGCCGTGAAGAGGCTATGGAGCACCAGCAAGTCGGACGTGAAGCTCGACAAGGAGTTCGATTCGGAGGTGAAGATCCTCGGCGACATCCGGCACAACAACATCGTGAGCCTCCTCTGCTGCATCTCCCACGAGGCCACGAAGCTGCTTGTGTACGAGTACATGGAGAACGGCGGCCTTGACCGCTGGCTGCACCACCGGGAGCGTGCCGGCGCGCCGGCGCCACTGGACTGGCCGACGCGGCTGGCCATAGCCATCGACGCGGCCAGGGGCCTCAGCTACATGCACCACGAGAGCGCGCAGCCGATCATCCACCGGGACGTCAAGTCGAGCAACATCCTGCTCGACCCGGGCTTCCGCGCCAAGATCGCTGATTTCGGGCTCGCCCGGATACTCGTCAAGTCCGGCGAGCCTGAGTCCGTGTCTGCCATCGGTGGTACCTTCGGTTACATGGCTCCAGGTAAAGTATAATCCATGAGTTCTTCAAAGCCTCAAACTTAACGATGGCATTTGAATTTGATCGCGAACTCAAGAGAGTGTTGTATTGTAACGTATGGTTTGCTTTGCAGAGTACGTGTACAGGGCAAAGGTGAACGAGAAAGTGGACGTGTACAGCTTCGGCGTGGTGCTGCTGGAGCTGACGACCGGCCGGGTAGCGAACGACGGCGACGCGGAGTGCTGCCTGGCAGAGGTGGCGTGGCGGCGATACAAGGTCGGCGGCTCCCTGTACGACGCCGTCGACGAGGACATCCAGGACCGGGCCATCTTGGATGACGTCGTGGCGGTGTTCCGCCTCGGGGTGTTGTGCACCGGGGACGACCCGGCGTCGCGGCCGTCGATGAAGAAGGTGTTGGACCAGCTCCTCCGTTACGACCGCACGTCCAGCGTGGCCAGCGCGTGCCGGGACGAGGGCGCGGCGCCGCGTCACGGGGTGAAGAAAGGTGGCCAGGGGAAGAGCACGCCTGTCACTGCTGTGGCGTGGAGCGGCGACGAGGAGGACAGCGGCAGTTTTGTGGTGCATCCCGTTTAAAGCTTCCTGTATACTACGTCTACGTACATTGCCGGAGCGTAAGCTGTAAATTATGTTCTAGTACTTAGTTTGATGCAACTTGTACTGCTGTTCCGTCGTGCAAAAAAGTTATTTCGGCTTATGTAGGTTCTATTGGGACGAGTTTCACGGAATTCTGCATGAGGCTGGGCTGTTGTAGTGTAATTTTTACGTACTCTAGGCCAGTGCTATCTCCCGCGTTAAGCGCGAGCGGAGCAAGCAACGCCCATGTGAAAATTAGATGGGCCGGGCCACTGGCTGGTATATTGGATTTTTAAATAAATCAATTTTTGTAAACATATATATTTGGAAATATGTTTCATATGGAAAAAATAATTTTAAATATATTTAGTTGTCTATGAAAAATATTCATGGATTTCAGAATAATATTCATGTAATACATGAAAATTGTTCCATAAATCACAAGAATGTTCCATACCAAAAAAAATATTTTTTTAATCATTCAACTGTCTATGAAAAATGTTAATGTATCTCAGAAAAATGTTCAATTAACTTCTAAAAATTGTTCTACACTCCACATATGAACATGATGAGCTTGTGCTGAACAGCTGAACAGTTTTCTTCATGTCAAAACAATAAAAAAATCACTATTGAAACAAATCATATGCACCTGTGAACAAAAAAACTATTAGCTAAACGCTTTTATAAAATATGATGTCGAAGAAACATCTATTTGGTGAAACAGACAAAAGTCTATAAAGTAACAAAAAAAATAACACACGAAGAAAAACAAAACAAGAAGCAAAAACAAAAAAAGGAAAAAATTAAAATGAAAAGGAAAGAAGATGAAAAATTAAAACGAAAAAATAAAAAGATAAGTAAAAAGAGCAAAAAGAAAAAAGAAAAAAGAAAAGAAAAGGAACAATGAAAAACAAACAAGAAAGAAAAAGAAAATAAAAGGAATAAAAAGAAAAGAAATAAAAATATAGAAAAGGAAAGGAAAAAAGAAAAAGAAAAGAGAATGTATGATAGACCAGCCCAGATGACGCAGGGGCGTACGGCAACTCCTTAGTTCCTACAATCGGCGGGAATTAGGAATTGCGGTGTCGAACTGAAGCAAGCAAGTGCAAGCTTTGGACTACTGGGTTGCAACTTGCAATTTGGGTCATTTACATATGGCATGGATGTCACTGGTAAGTAGATTAACATAGCTCATATGTAAATGTTCCATTAGGAATTATTTAGGGTGATTCCCTAGAAAAAGGGAAATATTTAGGGTGAAAGTTATGGTGTTCATTTCCATCCATCCAATACCGTTCGTATGATCCACCTGTTGTGCCGTAGTTATTTAGAGTGCACAGAGACATGTGCATTCAACTGTAAAGTGGGTAGGACCTTGGTGCCTTCACAAAACTCCTATCGTGTATAAAAGGGTGTGGCGTCGAAAATGTCAATATCCATCCAAGTGGAGATGCACCGTATGTTCAAACATTTTTCTCACTCCTGTTGTATATGCTCTTTGTGTATAGAAATATAGAAAAGTCAAACCAGCGGAAGTAACAAATTTGCTCACTCACGCCTTGCCATCTCTATTTGGAAGTATGTTACTAGTGTTGCCATGAGATACACAAATACTACGTAGTTTCTTTTTGAAAAATGATTTTATTGGCCTTAAGCCTCTGCATCAAGTGGATGTACACAAATCAACATTACTCAAATAATACATCGTCTGAAAAACAATCACCCAAAGGCGAGCCTCCGAATCAATAAAGAATTAAAAATGATTTAGGTGACTGGAGAACCGTCGTCACCTAGTCGTGTACAAGTGCGCCAATTATTAGTAGCAAAGAGCTCTATCACTGAGGTTTTTAGTTGCTTGCTTCCATGCAATATAGTCTCCTTGAACTCTAGATTCTATAAGGAAAAAAAAATTAGTAAACCTCCAAACCTGAAGATAACTTGTGTCGGACAAAGGAAAAATTTTCTTATCAAAAATTATGTCGTTACAACATAACTAAACATAACACATAAGTACCACCCCAACTAGAATTTGTGAACGTAATTCATGCCCCATACCAACCAACCACGGCCCCAAATGTGAGAAATGCTAGTGGGGCCAGTAGATTAAGACAATGTTAACTACTCGCCATACAAAATGAGTTACCTCACAATCAAAAACATGTGTTAAATAGTTTTGATGATGAGTAATACACTATACCGTACGCGAAGGGGTATCCGTATACGATTCCACAAATACCCGGGGTAGGTAACGTATCTGCCAAGGAATCTGAGAGATAAGCGGCATCTATCTTAAGGATCTCGGAAACCCTTTAAACTAGGAAGTCTATCCCTATGTTTAAAAAAGCCAGAGTCCAGCTCGGAGATAAGTTCATGTCTCCTACGACTCGGAGGACCCTCTATATAAGGACCCAAGGACCCCTCAGGGAGGGAGGATGGATCCAATTGGAGAAGCCTTACACAAGCCAGATTGGAGATAGAAGCCTTTGGAGATTGAGCTCTAGTCTCCACGAGAAGACTCCTCTAGCCATCCAGATCTACTCGGAGAAAGACCCAATTAGGTTTAGATCCTATTGATGATAGCCACTAACATCCCCCTTTGTAAATACTCGAGATTCAATATATATCAACAGGACGTAGGGTTATTATCCCACGTGAGACCCGAACCTGTATAAAAATCATTGTCCGTGCATCCTGGTTCTGCTTGGCGACGGCCCCAGGGGTTCCTACCCTTCAACAAATTCTCTATCTCAGGACCACCATAAGATCGGTAGTTTACCAATTGTCAACAGATGGTGCCGACCGTGGGACCTCTTCGGTCGATTCCATCGAAATAGCATTGGAGTCAACACAAGATCCGATAAGGTTCGTGCAAAGAACCGGTTTCTCGAATGAGGGGTTCCATCACAACTTCACCCCTCCGACTGAGCAAGAGCCAAGGCAAGATTGAGTCGATCTTGGCAATCCCTCACTTGGCGACGAGTCTAACAACAAAGTTGATCGTTCAATGGACGAGTACGCCAGAGCTTACGAGATCGATCTTTGATCCCAGAAGTAACTGAGTGACCGTGTGAATTGCACAAGTCCCATGTCGGGACTATCCCCTGCAGTTTCCGACCACCCAGATGACTGACGAAGCTTACCGGAGGCCACCTCCGAAGACAGATCTATGATTGGATCTGACCTCTACTTCCAGCAGACGATGACCCCAAGAAGTACTCGTAATTGAGAACGAACTTCAACGATGAAAAGACACCTCAACTCCATCAAGGAAAAGAGAACTCAAGCACTGCTACAAGCAGCCAAGCACCAGCAGTCCCTCCGGCACTACCACGACCAGTATGTCAGCAAACGCTCTCTCCAAGTCGGAGACCTGGTTCCATGACTCATACAGAGCCAGGGCAATAGCCACAAGCTTCCCCCTACCCAAGTGGGAAGGTCCTAACATAATCACCGAGGCTGCTCACCCCGGCTCATCCAGTTAGCCATGGAGGATGATCGAGCCCTCCCCAATTCCTGGAACATGGACCTGCTCTGGAAGTTCTATGCGTAAGTACCCGAGGTAACGTACACAAAGATGACATCTGAGTCGCTCCCAAGGACTGTCAGTGCCTCTCCATTACGGTACCTCCCTTCCTCCAAAAGACCAGCACCCATACAATGGGACCGCCGGCGGTGAGCCACACCAGGTATGTCTACCTAGCACGTGCACCCGGACAAGCTGATGTGGAGTCGGTAAGGCGATAAGGTACTACGAAGAGCCTGCAGCCAAGGGAAGACCCGGATGATAGCTTAAGTTTTCTTTCAAATTATACACAAGCACTCAGTTACATGAGATTTTTATTCTTAACTATCCATCAGAAGCGTTCCTTACTCGATAGACAGTTGGAGGCTGGACAAGTATAACGAGATTGAAAAGTTTCACGATAACGTGTTATATGGAACACCCGAGGACTTAGTACTCACGAAGGGAAGGAACCCCGAGTTCTAGCCTCACAGGACGGAGGACAGTCCCTTACCATGTCGACGAGTGATAGAGGGTCCCAAAACCCTCCACTCGACCTCGACCTAAAACCTGACTGACCGAACGCCTCGACTAGTGGCGAAGTTTTTCCAACTCGGGCTGAGGAAGAGTCTGAGGGTGCAAGGTACAACATGTTCGACGAAACCATTCAACACTCAGCAAACCGATAAGTCTTTCCAACTAGCTATTGTAAGGATTAACCGGGTCAACGTGATACTAAGACAGCTTGTCGACCACGAGGGACAGGCGTGCCTACATTTTTCTCCTGGCAAAGAGGAAAAAGTCTGAGCTATGGTCTCGAACAGGATAGAGGGAGGTCCATTATCGCGTCTACGAGTGACTGGGGGTCCCAACACCCTCCACTTGACCTAGACCTAAGGCCTGACTAACCAAACTCCTCGAATAGTGTGAAGTCTTCCGACTTGGACCAAAGGAAAAAGGCTAGAAAGTGCTAAGTGTCCCAAGCTCTCGACAAGTCCTTAGTACCAGGTTCCCGATAAGTTCTAACTCTAAGTTAATGGAAAACACGATATTCATTCACATAACACAGATATTGACCAAAGGCACTCGAGTCTTTATTTATTTATGTGGGGGTTTACACTGAAGCCTTTCGCGAAAGCATCTGTGGCCTCCTACATGGCCACAACCAGCCTCTCGCGCTCCAACTGCGCCGCCTCGAGTTTCTCTGCCTCCAACGCCGTGTCAGATTTGACCAATCGCTTCTTCAGCTCCTGGACTTCCGACCGGAGGAGAGTCACTCCGGGCAAAGCTAGTCGGAGCGGCCAGGTTAGTCTCAATACGAGCAGATTAACAAACTAATATCTCTTTGCACTTGTTACCTCAAACAGGAGCCCGACACATTTCACCAAATCAGAGACCCCCATCGACAAGGGTCATTAGCTCCGATGACAACAATGACAAAGAAGGCCCCATCTTCTCGGACCGAAGGCCGAGCTACTATTGACACCGGGGGCTTCACAGCCTTCCTGATCGTACCAGCAACCTTAGGCGGGGGCTGACCACTCTACGCACGTCTCTATCAAGCGCGCCTCAAGTCTCTCACGCCAACACAACAGTTGTAGAAAAAAAAGGGAAAAGATGTTCATCACTACGCAAAATTTCCTCCGTGACGGTTCAAATCCTTGAACACCCGCCGGATCCAGATAAGCTTGACAGTATAAATCACGGGCTTGCCTTAACCACTCAGTATGGTGCTTGTATGTTCTTACTCGGAAGAAGAGTAACTCGGGGGCTTATCTAAAAAGCCACTCGGGAATGTCTATTTCCCGATTAGGAGAATAAGCTGCTCCGAGTAGGTGACCCAACTTACTCGGAAGGTAACAACAACAACCCAGGAATACCTCTAGTCGGATGTGCTGTCCGACTAGGTTTATTCTTAGTTGATCCATCTCGGCCTCATTTCACGTACTGATGGGGGGCTTAATGATGAGTAATACACTATACCGTATGCGAAGGGGTATTCATATACAATTCCCCAGATACCCGAGGTAGGTAACGTATCTGCCAAAGAATCTAGGAGATAAGGGGGATCTATCTTAAGGATCCCGGAAACCCTTTAAACTAGGAAGTCTATACCTATGTTTAAAGAAGCCAGAGTCCAGCTCGAAGATAAGTCCCTGTCTCCTATGACTCGGAGACCCTCTATATAAGGACCCAAGGACCCCTCAGGGAGGGAGGACAGATCCAATTGGAGCAAACAAGCCGTACACAAGCCAGATTGGAGATAGAGGCCTTTGGAGATTGAGTTCTAGTCTCCACGAGAAGTCTCCTCTAGCCATCCAGATCTACTCAGAGAAGGACCTGATTAGGTTTGGATCCCATCTAAGATAGCCACTAACATCCCTCTTCGTAAGATACTCGAGATTCAATATAGACCAACAGGACGTAGGGTTATTATCCCACGGGAGGCCCGAACCTCTATAAAAATCCTTGTCCATGCATCCTAGTGTTGCTCGGCGACGGCCCCAGGGGTCCCTACCCTTCAATAAATTATCTGTCTCATGACTACCGTAAGATCGGCGGTTTGCTAATCATCGACATGTTTCATCTTGATCACAGAAATACCATGCTTTACTCCCTGCCAATTTTATTTAAGTAAATTTTCTTTAGTAAGAATCACCCCTTCCTAAGTACCATAATGTTTTTTCTTAGTTTCAGGAGATAGTTTAAGCTTCTACAGGTGCTTATGACAAAAATGGCTTTGTGAATTCATGAGGACCTTATACATAGATTTAACTGAGAATTGTCCATTCTGATGTAGCGCTCGGGAGAAAGTGTGATGCCTATTAGACAAGGTGACTGAGATTATTCGGGACACAAGATCATACCATGCCATGAGCTTTGCACCAACTATAGCTCATCAAAAAGAAACATTGAGGAGGGTCGTAGGAAAAACTTCCTCCACTGTGGCATGGTTTCTCCTAACAACGTATAAAAAATAGAGTACTATAAACGAAGGATCATGTTTCCAAGCACTTATTCTTCCAAAACTAAATTTGAGAACCATTATAAGTTGAACCTCCCCAATTAAAAAGTTCCTTGACTTGAGCCCTGCCCAGTATTGAAGTATTGAAAACCACAAATAGTTATTGTATGTACCACATAAAAGATGATGCCTTTAATACTCAAAATACTGTATATATCTCCATATTTAAAATAAGACTAGTAGAGGGCCCGTGCGTTGCAACGGAACTCTAAATTGTGAAGGTCAAAAATAGTAAAAGATCACCTTGAAATGCCTATAATATATCACGAATATGAATTTGTATAAGACGTGAAAAGTTATACAAAGTAAGGCATCGAAAGTATTAGCACAATTCAGAGTGAGTGCAAAGAAAAATATTACCTAAACAATAACCCAAACATATATACCATTGAAAACCTTCAAACGAATCTCAAAAAAGTAAATGACATGATTAAACATATTTACCAATCCATCAATGTAGGATGTTAACAAATATAATACACAAGTCACAGAACCTACCTATTCATTGCAAGATGGTTGTTTAAGAACAATTATTTCTATATGCATCAGCACTTCGGCACAGATCACCATTTACAGTCAATTACTTAACTAAGTACAAATGATAGGATGCACAGATCTGACATACAAACATAATACATGCTTAAGAGAAGTTTTGCAGAATTCCACGCACAAAAGAATTTTCCTGAGAAGGAAAAGGTACTTCTGCAAATGCTTCTCAACCTACAAAGACAATTGAGTGAGACTCAAACTCATTTTCACCAAATTGATACAACTTGTACCAATATTTCGAATGCAATTCCTACTTAAAATTGGAGACAGAAAGTAGTAAAGCTAACAATCAAGGAGGTTTTTGTACTCATGTTTGATTTATGGTTTGGGTAGCCAAATTCAGGAAGCATGATTCTTGGTAGAACAGAGTCAGCACACCTTTAGCATAAGAGATTAGGCACAGTAAAGAGGTGACAGAAAACACCATAGTTAGCAAATGTGTTGATCTAGTCTCACTTTTTGGATCAGCAGAAAACACCATCTCTTCCTGGAAGGCTAGCCTTTGCTGGTTTGTCCAAATCGTTAAATTGGCAAAGGAATAAATATGCAGCATTATTTTGTAGTCAAACCTCGGAGTAGCCTGGGGGACTTGGTTACATAAATGCAGAGGTTTGGTTATCGGATCTGGATCTGGAAGGATGTGTCAAAAATATTTTGGAACTTAACAAGGTTTTAGAAGTTGTTACACAATGCCAATATTGCATTTTTCTTAGAAGTTAAAAACTGAGATACTGATCAAAAGAGGAATATGCTCAGTTTGCATTTTAGAGACATCCATGGTAGGAAAAAGAATATGCTCAGTTTGCAAGAACATACTTTTAGAAGTGTTGAAACTTTGAGAAGTGCTGAAACTTACATAAGTGTTGAAACTTGGAAAAGTGTTCTTGTCTCCACCCTTCAGATGCCTAGGCTGCCAAAAAGGGAAAAAAAAACTTGATTACAAATCAGAATAGCATATGAACCCATAGAGTATTTTGCCATGATCTACGATAGATGACACAATCAAAAGCACGATATTTCCATAGAGCAAAAATGGTGTAGATGAAGAACAGCTACCGTCATCCTTAACCAAAAAGGTTTTGCATAACTAACACGTGATCATCAACTATCTTACCTGGTAAGGCAATCACGAAAAATAAAACAGTCCACCTTTTTACAGAAAGAGCAAAGAAACACTATCAAATGAAAAGGTGGGAGCTACTGAAGCAGTCATTTTGGTATATTGTAGCTAACAGGAACAAATAGGAGTCACTCAATCCAATAGTAACATGTACTTGGAATTTCACCTAAAAATTTGGTGAGGGAATGTTAATGTGGAAGCAGCAGTTAAGTAGCAGCACATATCACAGGAAGATAAAATTGAAGTTGGTGTTTTTGCAATTCTTTAGGCAAAGAACGAAACTTCCTAGGATCAAAAGAAAGGGAAGCACCTGGTTTCAACTAGGATTATCATCGGATAAAAACAACATCACAATTTGTATTTATCAACACAAACATGAAGGGAATCCTTATGTGACATGACAACATCCCCCCAGGTGACACTTGAGCCTTACAGATAGATACCCTGTACAACATCTGGTATTCAGAAGTGCCAACTGAGATACTCATCAAGTGTATAGTAAGATGAAGAAATCATGAAAGGAATAGAAAGCAAGGGAGAGGGAATTACGTTTTTGACAAATTATTTCACTCCTAAAACTGGATCTGACATACCAATAGTTCTTCCTGAATGTTAGTCTAAAAGAATAATTATGTCCTGAATAAGTACACAGTGGAAAGTAATAGAAAAGGAAAAGAACAGTTGTAATCTGAATTCGAAAATCGTTTCCATTGGGAGCTTCCATCAGTCAGCAGCGAAGGAATAGTAGAAATCTTGTTAGCAAAAAATCACTCAACTAATATTGCAGTAAAACTATAGCTCAAACTAACAAATTCAAGACCTTACTGCTCAGACCTAAGTTTATGAACTCTACAAGAAAAAGTTTATGAACTAACCTTGTGGAGCTTGATGATGCCGTTCCAAACCTTGTTTAACTCAGTGTCTCCATCGAACTTCAATATTTGTAGCGACCGGAAGAAATAAGAGTGTCAGACGAGGAAGAGAAAGAAGCATCTCAATGGACGAGAAGGGATAAATAGGCAGCGGGATTACCTCACTGCAACCACCATGCACGAGCACTTAGAGCTGGGTCAATGTGTCGTGCATCCCGGCTGTCTTGACTGTTGCCGCATGTGGTCGTGGAGACAGGGATCGTGCGAGCGCGGCGGTTGTTGCTCCTCCTTTCTCTGATGTGGCCGCGGCCACGGTCGGCTCAGGTCAATGACGGCGTCGATTCCGTTGTGGTCCACTCTCCTCCGCCTCCCCGTCATCTTCCTCAAAGCAATGCCGCAGCCGGCGATGCCCGCGGCCACCATGAACCGTTCCACGGAGTTGCCCGCGAACTCGTCGTCGCCGTTAATCAGCTGCACTGCCTCCGCCACCGGGTTTTCCTCCGCCATCTCTGATCCACCGATGACGCGGCTGGCTCCATCCGGCCGCGATGTGCGGCGCGGCGCGGCGCAGATGGAGGGCCAGCGGTGGTTGTAAGGGGCGGCGACGATTGCGGGGGTGGGGAAGGAGCGGTGGCTCCGTCTGGCAGTGACGCGCGGCGCTCCTATCGTCGTCCGGCTGTGACGCGTGGTGCCACGCCGCATAGATAGAGGGCCACCGGTGGTTTCAAGGGGCAGCGATGATTACAGGGGCGGGGAAGGCGCGGTGGCTCCGTCTGGCGGCGACGCGCGGCGCTCCTGTCATCGTCCGGTAGCGGTGAAGGAAGGATTTCGTTGGCAGTTTTTTTTTGTTTGGGTTCGGTTTGGGTTTGGTTGGTAGCTGTAAAGGGTGAACGAACTGAATATTTTTTCCTTTAGATGGTAGTAGGTGGCGCCTTCGGTTTTATTGGTTTTTTATTAGATGGAGGGACAGCGGGACAACGAAATAGAGAAGAGGACAAAGAAACTCCCTGTTTATAATAGTAGAAGATATATCTTCATATTTAAAATAAGAAAGATCAACTATATTTAGCAGCACGCAAGTTAGATCACCCCTTATCTAAAACTTTAATTTGTTCATTATTAATAGATAGATAGATAAGCATCGCGAAAAGGATATATATTGCATGTAATAATTAATATATTCCAAGTACTAAAAAACTTGTAGCTTGACTCTCCTTCGCTCTATATATATGAACCATGGGTGGATTGAGCAAGCATTCGATAGACTTGATCGGAACACATATTCTCCACAAGCACAGAAGTGTTTTGCACTATCTACATGGACAAGTACATGAAGCCTGTCCATGCAACAACGCTGATTTTACTACTGCTCTCAATGGTTTTGCCATTCATGCAAAACGTAAGGGGCAAACATGCAACCAAGCTATTGCTATATATGCCCCTTACAGTATTGTTTTTTCAAGATTGTGCGACTAGAGCACAAATTCTGCAAAAAATAAAAAACAAGAAAAAAAATTAGGGCTAGAGTTTTAGAAAACCACCGGTTTTCTTTTTTTTTACTAAAAACTACCGGTCTCTGGGACGCCCGTTGCAAATTGCACTGAACGCTCAGTAACCGCTCGTTGACGCCCATTCTGACCAGTGAGGCCCACCCGTCAGGCTGACGTGGCTTAGGGTAACGGCTCGCAGGCAACGGACGTTAAGCGGCTCTGTGGGGGCGGTTAAGTGGCGATTCGTGCTCTCTCCCCCCACCCCACTCCCCTCACTCTCCTGCTCTCACTCTCCCGTGGCCATGGCGATGGCAAATCCCGGCGATGGCGGAGCCGGTGGTGCAGGCGGCGGCGTCCAGGACTCTGAGGTGGACAACTACTGTGGGAGCTCGAGCGTCTTCCAGCCGTCCCAGTCGCTGGTGTGTGCGGCGGCGGCAGCTCTGGCCCAAGCGGTAGTGGTGAATCTAACGCAGAGCCATCGCTGAACGTCGTCTTTGTGCGGCGTTGAGTAAGTTCTCCGACCCAGAGCTCTATTACCCGGTAGTGGAGGTCGATTTGGGGGTTACAGTTTGCGAATTTAGGGTAGTACTCAATTTGGGGATTTAGGGTTTCTAAATTTTCGTTTATTTTTGTTTCTCCGTGTAGTTTGGACCATGAGATATGGGATATTAGATTTCATTTTCATGGCCGTGAGAATTTGGAGAGAACCCTGGGTCGTTTGGACATCACTTATCTAAATTTGTTAGCACTGATTGAGACAGAAGGTTATGGCTTGTCTGATTACATTTATTATGTCAAGGAGGAAGGTAAAGGTGTGGCAGGGTTGGAGATTGTTGATGGCATGGCAAAGGTTGAGAAAATGCTGCTTAAATATGAGGATAAAAAAGATCTTTAATTTGACTGTCATGAAGGGCAAAGCAGCAACCCCTTGTGATTTGAACAGGGGAGATATTTGTGAAGAACAAGTCCCTATTAGTGAAAAAGGGGATGTATATGCAATTGATGATGAAGGGGTTATTTTTAAAATTCAATATAGTTCAATGGCTAATAATCTTTGCACTTAACAGAGCAACAATTTGCAGAAAGATAAGCTTGTAGTAGTTCCAGAAGAGGTTTGTAAAGATAATTCAGAAGAGGTTTATGACTCTGATTCATCTGACAGCATTGAGTATGACATGGGGGAGTACAGACCTGATGAGCATGAAGAAAAGAGGAGGGAAGAAGAAAATGAGATAATTCAGAAGATGAAAGAGATGAAGAGGCAAAGAGATGATCCACTGCTACATTGTGAAAGTGATACAGATATGGAAGACATTTTTGATGAGGCAGACCAGAATTTGGAAGAAGAACCTAAGCTAGTTGCAAAAAAGTTGAAGTCAGTGAGAAAAGGCCCCACTTTGAGATCACACTCAAGTGTAGAAACTAATGTTGGGCCTGATTTTGTGCCCTCATCTGATGAAGACATCAATCCTAGTGATTTGGATGCCATGGATGATGATGAAAATGAAGTGCTGTCATTTGTACTGCCTAAAGGAAGGAAGAGTAAGGTAAAGAAGAGGGAACCAAGGAAGTGGTATGATGAGACAAGGCTTCAGGCACATGAGCAACTGGTGAAGAAGATGTGTTTCACAGATATTTACCAGTTCAGAAGAGCTTTGGTTAATTTGCACGTAGCACAGTTAAGAAATTTCAAGTATCACAGAAATTGCAAGGATAGGATAATAGTCATGTGCTCAGAAGAAGGCTGTCCATTTTATATGGTAGCTTCTGAGATTGCTGGTGAAAAAACATTCTGCATAAGGAAAATGCACCTTGAGCATACATGTGGCACAACAAGTGAGACCACTAGGGTTTCTTTAAAATGGCTGGCCAAGACATATGAGCAGACCATAAGAACAGATCCTGGCACTGGAATTCAGACCATAATTGACATGGCTATGCAGCAGTATGGAGTTGAAGTGCCAAAGTCTATGGCCTACAGGGCTAAGAATAGAGCACTTAAGGTGGTATTAGGTGATCAGAAGAAATAATATACAAGGTTAAGAGATTATCTGCAGACAATCATTGACACAAACCCTGGAAGCAGATGCATTGTCACTACAAAAGTACTACAAGAACATCCAAGTTGAAACCCTAGATTCCATGGGTTGTTTTTCTATGTCAATGGGGCAAAGGAAGGATTTCTCAAAGGGTAAAGACTATTTATAGGTAACTTACTCATTGTGTTGTTATCTCAAATGCTAATCTATCATTTGGTTTTTGCCCTAACTTCATAATTTGAATAATCCAAGTTTAGATGGCCGTTTCATTAAGCTCACAACTGGACAACAAATCATGGCTGCCACTAGAAGGTATGGGAACAACAATATATATCCCATTGCATTTGGGATTGTTGACAAGGAGGAGACAGCTAGCTGGTGCTGGTTTCTAACACAGCTGAAGTATGCTATTGGGGGAGAGTCAGGACAGTTTGGGCACGACACTATCATCTCAGATAGACAGAAGGTTAGTATCTATACACTGTGCTGTTGTTAATTGTTTGTTACTCCATGCATTACCAGATTCTTGGCTTTATTAATTGTTCAAACAGCGCCTACTTAACGCAATTCACCAAATATTTCCCAATTTCCCTCAAAAATTCTGCCTTAGACATATTTATGCAAACTTCCAAACAGCTGGTTTTAGGGGAGTAAAACTTATGAAATACATGGATGCAGCTAGTTATTCTTATACTAGGCATGGCTTTGATGTTGTAATGGAAAATCTCAAAAAAGAGTCTGAGGATGCTTGGAAATGGCTTAGTAACATTCTTGTTCATACTTGGGCTAGGCAAGCCATGGACTATAACTGCAAAACTGACTTAGTTGTGAACAATCTAAGTGAGGTTTTCAACAGAATGATCCTAGATGTTAGGTCCAAACCAATAGTGACTATGGTTGATGGAATACGAACAAAGTTGATGTCTAGGTTTCATGAAAAGAGAACTGGTGCACAAAATGCTAGATGGGAGATCACCCCAACTTCCTCTGAGAAATTAGAAGAGGCCAAGAAATACTCTAGATTATGCAAATCTGTGTGTGCTGGATCTGGGCTGTGGCAAGTGACCAGTGAAGAGAAAACCTATGCTGTAAACTTGGCAGCCAAAACATGTGTGTGTAAGAAATGGGACATGACTGGATTACCTTGCAACCATGTCATTTCTGCAATATACAAGGCAAAATAGCACCCGGAAGATTATGTCCATGATTTCTTCAAGAAGCCCATGTACATGAAAACCTACAATCCCATGATCTACCCTGTCCCTGGCTCTGATTCTTGGACAAAGACAAACACCCAGGACATTGATCCACCTGTTTTTAAAGAACAGCTAGGCAAAAAGCAAAACAAAAGAAGAAAAGGGAAGTTTGAAAAACCAGCACCTAAGGATACTTCAAGAATGGGGATAATTACCTGCAGTAACTGCAAAAAGAAAGGGCATAGATACACCAACTGTACAATTCAACTGAGGCCAGAGCTACAGATGAGAAAAAATAAACATAAGATAACATATTACCTTGTTTAATTCAACTGTACAATTAAATTGTTCAATTCAACTTCATCTTTCTAACGCAGGTAAATAGAAGCAGCCTACAGGAGGAGGCTGGCCCTTCATCTGCTCCAAGAGCTGCTCCATTACCAGTTCAAACTCCAGCTCCTGCTTCCTCTGCTCCAAGACCAGCACAAGCTACCAGACCAGCTGGTCCAAGAGCACAAGCTTCTCCCTCTGCTCCAAGACCAGCACAAGCTGCCAGACCAGCTGGTTCAAGAACTGCCTTCTCTGCTCCAAGACTAGCTGGTCCAAGAGGTGCCTTCTCTGCTCCAAGACCAGCACAAGTTACTTCCTCTGATGCACCAGCTGCTGCAAAGAGAAAGAGAAAGGTCACCTCAAGGATGATGGAATATCTGACAGCAAGTGGAAGGACTGATTAATGTGGTTGTAATGTGTTTCATGTGACACTAGAGTACTCTGTGATACTAATGTGTCTTTTGGTAATGTGGTTGTAATGTGAGACTTGCTGAATTATGTAATGTGGTAGAATTTTCACAATTTTATAAGTTCAGAAGGTTCACTATGACATAGAAATAGTAGTCTTGCACAACATCATTACAATAAATTTTACTACAACATGAACTTAAGCATCATTACTACAAAGTACACTACAATATCAATTATACATCATTACTACAACATGATCTTAAGCATCACAAATTTCCTTGATCTTCTTAAGCTTTTCCTTGTTCAATTCTGCATTATTCAACAGATCTGCAATGCAATACTCTAGTTTCTTCTTCTCCTCCTTCAGCTTGTCCCTTTCTTGCTCTGCCTTCAACCTCATCAGTTCTGCCATATGCTTTGCCTCTGCAATCTCCTTCTGCTCCACTGCCTTCTTGAGTTCATCCCTTTCTTTCTCTGCTTGCAACTTCAGAATTACTCTTTCCCTCTTCAGTTTTCTTCTCCTCCAATATCTTCTTCAACTCATCCTGAACCCTATTCAGTTTGATCTCTAGAAGCCTCTTCCGCAAGCTGGTAATTCTTTTCAGCTTGAAAAAGATTATCACGAATTCTAGCACTTTTGCTCTGCTCATATAAATCCCAAAGCTTTGTTAGTGCTTTCTTTAGTGCATCTGGCCACTCTAAATCAACCCATTCTACAAATCCACAATTAATTCCTTCCTATAAAACTAACAGAACTAAGCTCAGGAAACAGATCAATCAAGCAATTACAGTAATTACTCTATTAGCACATATTACTCACATGATCTGCACAACCAGAAACATCCTCCCTGTGATAGTACCTTCGAAGGCAACAAACTTCTCAAGCTTGCCGTAATGGTTGCAAAGGCGTGGATTATCCGTGGCTATGCCGCAATAATCAGTGTCATAGAGGTGTCGGGGGCCTAAGACAACAGCACAAGGACGAAAATCGATTTAATCGGAGCTCGAAACAAAAAATCCCCAAATCCCCAAACCCTAACCCTAATAGAGAGAAGAGGACTCACATCCTCGTCCAAGTCGAAGCCGCCAGTGGTGCTCTCTTCGTCGCTCCAGGAAACCATGACAGACAGCAGCAGCGGTGGCGCCGAAGCGGCGGCGGAGCACTGGCGAGTCAGCGACAATGGCGGGGACAGAGAGCGAGCGAGAGAGAAAGAAGCGCGGGAGAGAAAGGGGCTGACCGTCGCCACTTAACCACCCCACCGAGCCGCCTAACGTCCGTTGCCTGCGAGCCGTTACCCCGAGCCACGTCAGCCTAACGGGCGGGCCCCACTGGTCAAAACGGGCGTCAACGAGCGGTTACTGAGCGTTCAGTGCAATCTGCAACGGGCGTCCCAGAGACCGGTAGTTTTTAGTATGAAAAAATGAAAACCGGTGGTTTTTTGAAACTCTAGCCCTAATTATGGTGGTTTTATGCAATTCATTCGATCATATGGATAACGAAAAGATCAATCTACCAAACGGCCTATCCGCATGGAGTAAAGAGATACCCAAATGCAAAGATAATTGCTGTTATTGACAAACCCTAAATTGTGCTATATGAATGGACATTTGCAAGGCAAAATGCTGCACAACCCCACCTCCTTCTTTAGACATAGCGCCGGAGCCGTCCCCCTCCTCCTCTGCTTTCCCATCAAATTGAACATATTATCCCAAGGATGTAATAATGCGTGATGTGCTCATCAACAATTAGGAATTATAAACAATAAGTGGCTGTCAATTTTAGTGATTGATTTCTTGACGCATCTGATAATTGACAACAACTCTACCAAATAATTCTATCGCCGTATGTGTTTATCTACCAGAAATAGTAATTGTACTGTTTAATCCCATAGGCGAAAGCATGGAAGAGATGGACAACGAGAAGATAAATATACTGAACGGATTGTGCGTCAATAAACCAAAAGCTATAATCTGCACAAAGATGTTCCCCTACTGTTGTCTTTCAACGAGCGTGTGCTATGTGTCAATGGATACTTGCAAGAGCGGGTGCAATTCTTCTTCAGGCGGGTTGGCGGCGCCGCCTCCCTCCTCTGCCCTCCCATCAAACTGAAGTATTATTTGTCAAAAGTAATAATGTACGTGATGGACCGACCTCAGTTCTAGGAATTTTTTTTATGAAATTGGTCAATACCCTTGTTGATTGGGGAGATTTCAACATTGTTAGGCGTCAATATAAAAAGAAACAACAAGTTTGATGCTAGATGGACCTTCCAATTTAATATTGTAATTGATAATTTGGATTTAAGAGAAACTACTCTTGCTAGTAGAAAAATTGATTACTTGGGTCAATAAGCATGACAGGGTACTAATAAGTACCGACTCCGAACATAAGTTTCTGACATTGCATTTCTCACCATTGGATTACATATGAGGGTCTGTGATTAATTGTAGGTTATAAAACTTATAGGAACATTCACGCAGAAGATTGTAGCATTTAATTTAATCTTGACTTTCGATTAGTTATAACGCGTAGGAGCGTGATGGTAGTAGTTACGTTTCCTCGAAGGAATCTGATTTTTACTTTTTTATTGAAATAAAAAAATTACGTCACACAGAAAAAAAATATCACACAAATTTATTATATGAAAATTCATATTGTATTGGTTCAACTAATTTGCTACATACATCTCCAACACATAGCGAAAATATTCTCATGGACATGCGATCTAATAACATGATTAAACGTAAGATCCCTAGTCCTAGCCTTCCTCGAACACCGGATCCTTTGGACTGGCCATCTCATCAGTTAATGGGAAAGCGCTGCGTGCAACCGGGGGCATTTGCACCCATTAGTTTTGGCGAATTTTAGTTTCACATACAAGTTTCGAAAAAATCTAAAAAAAATTCATACCGGTGTATGATGGAATGAAGTATACACAGTTAAATTTTTGAAAAATAATATGACCATTTGCGATCTGTGCAAAAAAAACAAATATGTACATATGGCTCCTTTGTACTATTCATGCTATTCAAGGTGTGTTTTTGTTTTTTTTTGCACAGGTCATAAATGGTCATATTATTTTTCAAAAATTTAACTGTGTATACTTTATTCCATCAGATACCGGTATGAATTTTTCAGATTTTTTTGAAACTTGTATGTGAAACTAAAATTCACCAAACTAATGGGTGCAAATGCCCCCGGGTGCACAAAAGCCGCACTCGGGGAATAACAAGTTTTTGATCGTCTCTCTCATCCCCGATGACATTCATTGCCTAATCATCTTCAGCGCCCAAATATGAATCCTGAGGAGATAGCCACCAGCTTTATAGATTATTTTAAAAACATTTTCTCCTCTCATCCCACTAATACTAGAGTTGAGCATGAGGTGCCTGCAGATATCATACAGGATGATTTTATCAATTCTATTCCACAAAAAGAAGAAATCTGGAGCATTTTAAAAGAGATGAAGAATGATGCGTCGCCTAGACCTGATGGGCTAAATGTCGCCTTCTATAAAGCTGCTTGGGGATGGATTGCAGATGATGTAACAAATTTGGTGCAGGAATTCTACAGCCAAGGTACTTTTCCTCTAAATCTAAATGCAACCAGTATAGCTCTCATCCCTAAAAAGAACAGATCCCTCTTCCCGCAAGATTTCCATCCCATTAGTCTCTGTAATGTCATTTACAAGATTATATCCAAGTCTTTGGCTAATAGAATTAAAAGTCATCTTCCTGTGAGTATTTTGGACAATCAGCAAGCTTTCATAATGGGGAGAAGAATTACTAATAGCATTATTCTTGGTCAAGAAATTACTCATTCCTTTACTTTAAAATCTTGGAAACAGCAAGCTTTTATGCTCAAAATTGACTTGGCAAAAGCTTTTGATAGATTAGAATGGGACTTTGTTACTAGTTCTTTGAGAAATATGGGCTTCAGTGAGCATATAATTTCTCTAATTTATACTTGTATTTCTACTCCTCCTTTTAGTGTCATAATCAATGGCCAGAGTTATGGAAAGTTCAGAAATCAGAGGGGAATTAGACAAGGCTGTCCACTTTCTCCCTATCTTTTTGTCGCTACAATTAACAAACTGGCTTTTAGCTTGCAACAGGAACTTCACAGGTAGAACATACATGGAATTACCTTAGGTCCAAATTGTCCCCCAATACACTCAATACTATATGCAGATGATCTCATAGTGTGTGGTCAAGCAAATGTGGCTGAAGCACAAGCAATCAGGATGACACTACAAACATTCTGCAATAAATCAGGTCAAACTCCAAACTGGGCTAAATCTGCTATTTTATTTAGTGCTAATGTGTACCAGCAGGTAAGAAATAATATCATCAATATTTTTCCTGTCAATCAGATGGACAATTTGACTTTGCATTTAGGCCATCCTTTAATTTTGCCATCGAAAAATAGAGCTGCTGCTTACTCCTTTGTGCTTGATAAATTCAAAGCAAAGCTTACTACTTATAAAGCCAATAAGCTCTCTCATGCAGGTAGATTGGTTCTTATTAAATCTGTTTTTGCCTCTCTGCCTGTATACTATATGACTAATATACTTTTCAGAAAGAAATACATTGCAAAAATGAAAGCCATCATAAGGGACTTTTGGTGGACTGGAGTTACAAAAGGTAATAAATCAAAGCCTCTGTACTTAAGAGCTTGGACTGAAATCTGTAGGCCAAAGGAAGAAGGCAGGCTGGGCATAAGAGACCTAGAAGCTGTGAACAAAGCACTCTTAATGACAGCTGCATGGAGAATTGTCACAGACCAAGAAAGCACTACAGCGAAGGTACTAAAATCAAAATACTTTGCTGATACTTCTTTTGGAAAACTTCTAGCAAAACTCCAAAGTCTGCTTTCTGGAGCTCTATTCTTAAAATAAGGGAGCCTCTCTTAAATTCCTGTACCATGCATATTGCTAAAGGAAATTCTAGTATCTGGTCTTCTCCCTGGACTGACATTTGGAGTAATCTTCATGATAGATTAATCATTCAAAACCGTAATTTTAATTATCCCTCAACTATTTCGGATCTCTGGTTGCCTAACTCTAAAGAGTGGAATATAGATCTCATTACTAACCTTTTTGGAGCCCAAGCTGGTCAAATTATTCAGCAAATCCCTGTTAGCCTAGATAATGCAGATGATATGTTAATTTGGAAACACACTACCACAGGAATTTGTACTACTAAAAGAGCCTACAAATGTTTCAAACCTTCTCGTGCTAACACTTCTATTCCCGTTGTACTGAACAATCTTCTGCAGGAAATCTGGGCAGTTAAAAACATACCTCCTAGAGTGCAAACATTCATGTGGAGACTGGATACGCGCCTAAGTTTGGAAATGGATAGAGGGGGAGAAGTGGGCGCACCTTACTCTATACAAGACTGATAAGATGTTGAGAAATGGTAGGGCTGGTTAGTAAGGTGCGCCCACTGCTCCCCCTCTATCCATTTCTAAACTTAGGCGCGTATCCAAAGCTACCTAGTCTGTAATGGTGGGTGTTCTTGGCCGCGATCGTCTTCGTTGCTGCACTTTGGCCTTAAATTCCGCGATCGTCTTCGTTGCTGCACTTTGGCCTTAAATTCTTAGGTTTCCTTCATCTCCTTAAATCGAGTTCACATCTCGTGGTCGATCCATTTATGCACAGCAAAGGGCTCCTTGTCCTTTGCGATAAAGTTCTTCTGAAGATTACACTTGAACTCTTTCCACGCCTTGTTAGTCACTTTCAATGCAGCTCTTTCGATGGGTGCCTTAAATTTTTGAGGGATGAGGAAGTAAGTATGGATATCATCTAGCAGAACTTGCTGAGTGTCTCTATCAACATTCTTCCAAGATTCTAAGGTTAAGGGCACTCATTCCCATGTGACGATCCCACAAGTAGTTCACCATTTGGAAGCATTTTCTTTCGGGGCGACCGGTGCCCCAGATGGACCAATGTCCGTTATGGGGAACCGGCCCTTCAGCCTTTGATTGGGTCCTCTTGGAGTGCGTCTCGGTTTTGTGGTGCTCTTAGAGGCGCCGGAATCACCACCCGAAGCCAACGGCGAGGGCGAGTGAGAGGGATGAGGGGACGACATCTGTATCAACAATAATTTCCATAACAACATACAATATTGTTCCATAGTAAAATCATCAAACACTTAATCTGCAACTCTGCACACGCCGAAACTTGATTTATAGGGAGCCAAAACTGAATATTAAAAAAATGGCATCACGTTTAACACACGATGCTTGCCATATAAATCACATTAAACATAAAACTATAATCTAGCCAACTTTGTCTACAACCGCCAAGGAAAAAACACTACAGCTAGCTCTTTGTCATGCATGAGACTGAGGGAAGTTTTATTTATCAATTTCCACATATGAAATACAGTAGTCAATTAATCCAACTATAAAGTATACATTGCCATGCCATGCAGTGGAGCATATACTACGATACACGAGTAAGTAGCATGATGGATTATACAGTAGTATTAATCCAACTATAATGTATAAAATGATTAAAAACCAAAGAAGTATATATTGCTAACAAGGAAATAGGTGTATATTCAGTCAAACGAGTATATACTACCTAGCAATCAAAGGAGTATATAGTGCTAAGTATTCGCTAATATACAAAGGGTATCTCTTTCTTGCAAAAAAAAATGCAAAGGTGTATCTCAACTATATATGGTGAAGAATTAGATAGCGCCCATTTCTCAAAGAAGTATACTGAGGACGGAAAACAAATCAGCATGCAGTGACTAGCAAAGATGTATATAGCAGTGGCTGTCAATTGCAATCCAAAAGCAGAGAAATTTATCAAAACCTTACAACTTTTATACCATTGAAGAATTACATGCTTGCTTGATGAAATCAGTATAAATTAACGACAATACTAAATCAGCATAGTGATTAGTAGCATTATTAACAGCACAAATCATTTAATCATGTTCATCCAATTGATATGTAGGAGTACGGTGACACAAATAGCACAAATTCTTTAACAAATCATTTTCACCAAAAAAAAAGATCATCTGTACGCTCTCTCCTTCACCAAAAACATATTGTCTAATCATGAACCTCTCTCTCATACAAAACATGGTCAATTTGTTTGGGTTTAAGTACTCAATACTGGATGATGAAGAGCTCATACCTCAAAAGCCGGACGAGAGTGAGAGGTGGAGGGGTTGGTGCTGTGAGGCACCAGTGGTGACTCTAAGCCTACGGCATGGCAACAGCTCTAGGGCATAGCGGCACAGCGGTCTCGTTGGCGAAGAGGAGACGAGACGACACGGCGGCTTGGGGAGTGAAAGTTCATCTAGGTCTCTAAGTGAATTTTGGTGATTAATGATGAACAATTAAGGAACTAAGAACTTTGAGTGTGTAAGCAGGTTTTAGTCCTGCATATGAGTTCTAAATGACAATGGCGACCCCTAAAATGATGAAAAGAGGAACGACGAAGCTTAAAGCGTTTTAGACCTAATTTCCTAGGGTTTTAGTGATATGATAAATTATACTCAGTATAGGAAAAGCCATACTATAAAGAGGGGTGTGCTTAAAGGGTTGAAGTAGTGTCTTAGTGCTCAAAATGCTCAACCAAATCTTTAGACTGAAAGAGTTTCCCAAAGTTTTCCAAGCCACGTATGCTCTGTCTGACATCCGAAGTGTCTGGACTTTTATCTGGATACTCCGGGTGCAAAGCAAATTCTTGCTAAGTGTTGGCCTGGATACTCTAGGTGACTCTCCGGGCATGCAGCCTTTTCCCTTGGAAATTCTCTGTCTTGACCCCCTAGGGTCCGGATAAATCCCGGATACTCCGGTAAGTCCAGAGTGTTTGGGTGAGCCTTCAAGCATGAAGACAGTTTCCTTTGAAAACTCTTTATCTTGACCTCAGAGGGTCGGATAAAATCAAGGATACTCTGGTAAGTTTGGAGTGTCTGGGTGGGGGGCATGAAGCCAGTCTCCCTTGACAACTCTCTATCTTGGCTCCGGGGTGTCTGGATAAATTCCCAGATATTCTAGGATGTCTGGTCTGTCTGGGTAAGTCTCCAAGCTCCCAATCCTTCTGCAAAGGATCTTTCTATCTCGGACCTAGAGTGTCTGAATATCTTCCCCTGGGAAGCCCAGAGTGTCTGACCTGCCTCCAAACATGCTGAACCATCTAGAGGGGTATCTATTACCTTCCTCGGAGTGTCCGGACCCTTTCCTAGATACTCCGGGGCTTTTTATCCAGAGCCTAGGGTTTGAATTTCTGGCCGTGAAATAGAGCTATTGGGGTAGCTCCTAGACACTCTAGGTGGATGTCCGGATACTCCGGCCACATACTTTTCCAAGCGACGGCTATTTTTTTGTAAGTAGGCTATTTATAACCCCACTCTCCCATGCACTATCAACTCTTTGCCAAATCATTTATTGCTCTCAAAAAAGCTTCTCCACCTTCCTCAATCCTCAGACCTTTGATTCTTGTAAGGAAGACCTCAAAAGAGAGTGAAGAGATTAATTGAGCACTAGAGCATCGAGTTCATCTCCAAGTTTTTCATCGAGCTTGTTACTCTTGGAGATTGCGGTCTCGTAGATGGCTAAGAGTGCTTGAGAGCTCCCAAAAAAGCTGTGGTGAGCCTCAAGAAATTTGTGAAGGTCGTGATCTGCTTTCGGAAGGGAAGGTTCACTAAGAAGAAGTTGAAGAGACACAAGACACGTCATCGAGGGATAAAGGCTTGAGCAGAAGTCAACTCTTGATCAAAGTGATCGAGCTCCCCAAACAGAGACATAGGATTCCCTTAAGAATCCAAATTCTAGCAACAAATCACTCAAGTCTCCTTAGTTGTTTTTTTCCACCTTTTACTTCTTGCAAGAATTACTTTTCTTGCTATATCACCGTGCTTACGTGTGACTATTTTATAGTGGTGCTCATTTACCTCTTGCATTAAATGACCTTTAAATTTTGCATAATTGCAAGGTCAGCTTTAAATTGATAAAATTTGTTTGTCTATTCACCTCTTCCGTCTAGGCCGACATCTTGGTCCTTTAATTGGTATCAAAGCAAGGTCTCTCTTTTGGGGCTCCACCGCCTAGAAAGAACAAGATGCTTGGTGATGAGCCAAAAGTGGCTAGTAGGCAAGGTAATAGTAGTGGTGGCAAACAGTACAACAATGTGCCTCCTCCCAATAGTTATAACAATGGTCATTCATATGTGAGTGGCTCATCGAGTAGAGCACCTTACGTCTATGGGACACACTACGCCTCTTGGAAGCATAAGATGAAAATGCATTTGATTTCTATTAACCTTGCCATTTGGCACATAGTACAAAGTGGTTTTACAATGATCGAGGAAGGGAACCCTATACCAGAAGAAGATTGAGTTATCCATGCTAATGCTCAAGTCGTCAAGGTCTTATTTCTTGCATTGAGTGGAGAAGAGTTCAACTGGGTGTGCTCACTTAAGAATGCCAAAGAGATCTAGACAACTCTAAGGGAAATCCATGAAGGCACAACAACCATTCGAGAATCAAGACTCGAGTTGTTGAAGGGAAAGCTTGCGTGATTTTTCATAGGAAACAATGAGACTCCAAGCGACATGTATATGCGCCTCAATAATTTAGTCAATGAGATCAAGGGGCTTGGTAGCAAAGAAATGAGCGATAACTTTATGGTCAAGAAGATGCTTCATGCTATTGCTCCCAAAAACCGCAGCTTGGTCACCCTTATCTGCGAGAAGGGCAACTTCAATGAGCTTACACCTAATGATGTCCTCGAAAGAATTCTCGCTCATGACCTAATGGATGAAGAAGCTCAAGAAATTTATACACCCAACAAGCCAAGCACAAACTCAAGAAAGCCTAACAGAGCATTGAAGGCGAAGCAACTTGTTGAGGAAAAGTCAAGTGAAGAAGAAGAAGAAGAAGAAGAAGAGGACACTCAAATTGAGCAACTTCATCAAGGGATGCAAGAAATAGCTCTCTTCGTGAAGAGGTTCTGCAAGATGCTCAAGAAGAGTGGGTTTGGAAGACAAGGTGATAAGGGAAAGTCCTTCGGCAAGTATAAGATGAGATCTCCAAAGAGGGCATGCTTTGAATATGGAGAATATGGCCACTACATTATAAATTTTTCCCAACAAGAAAGCGCCCTTCCAAGAAGAGGATGTTGAAGAAGGAGTATCATTACAAGGTGAA